>CM034153.1:191554408-192114408 GCA_019776745.2 Taxus chinensis
CCGAAGGCCTCACAATCACGTGGATGTTTGGTTATACCTTGCCTTGTTGAATGCTTTCCACAATGTCAAAGGCTGCCCCTACTACTGCAAGCCTGTCAGCAGCTTGGTTCTCTTTCCTAGGAATGGATTTGATGCCAAAACCCTCAAAATCTTCAATGAGGTCCCACACCCTGTTCTTGTAGCACTTAAGTAGATCATTCTTGGCAGCATGCTATCCCTTGACCTGATTTACAATCAATTCACTATAACCAAAGACTTGCAAGTTCTTTATTCCTCTCTTTATTGCCCAATGCATCCCTTGCACTAAGGCTTCATATTCAACAATGTTATTGGAGCATGCAAAGCTGAAATCTAAAAGTCTGAATAGTACTTTACTCCTTGAGGTGAAACAAGCATGGATCCACCTCCTGCACCTTGTCTACTCCTTGATCCATAAAAAAAAAGCTGCCATAACTCATTGTCATCCTTGTGGTTTGGCTTGGTGATGCTAGGAATGGGCTGATCTTCTTGATGTATGTAATAGACCCCTAGCTCAGATTCTTCTACTTCTTGATAAGGATCAAAACCATGCACCTTATCTGCCCATTCATCAAGAGTTAGATCCGAGATGCTTCCAACCTTGGTGTCAGCTTCATCAGTGCTTGGGTGATCTTCTTGATCAAATGCCGAACAGTTGGCATTGATCTGACTTGGAGTGTAGGGCTCAATGTGGAAGTTTACAATAGGTTCAGACCTGATTGTAGCTTTGGTTCCATACCTCGTTCTGAACAGCATGTGTGACCAATCAGCAGACAAATATCCTCCAATCTTGGCTGTGAAGTCCCTTGACAAGCATAGGGCAAAGAGTGGTGGAAGGTCTATAACTGATACATCTTGTAAAACAACAACATTTGGACATGCATGCAAGGTAAGACTCAAGTTTCTAATCACTCCAATTGTTGTTACTGCTGTCCCATCCAGCTGCACTACCCCTTTGGATATGGTTTCATACTGGAGCCCTAGCTGATCAGCTATTTGTTTAGGCATCACTGAGCTACTTGCCCCAGAATCTATCATGTAATTGTGCACTAACTGATTTCTAATGATTAATGAAACATAGAAAGGAGGGGGCTTCAACATTTTACCTTGTTTTCCTCCATGATTCCCTTCAGGCTGGGCAGCATTTGTGAGCACTTTCTCTTACATCTGAACTTGCTGATTCAAAGTTAGCCAGTCCTTCATGGCAGCTTGTAGCAAATCTCTTTGGCCTGGGATAGATAGGGATTCCCACATTGATATATTTAAATTTGTCTTCTTCATCTGATCAATGATATTGAATGGTGATGGAGGATCTCTTTGTTGTCCCTTGGTTGGCACATTCACTCCTTACATGTGGGCAGCAACAACTGGTATTTGAGCTGGTCTAGGAGCTATTCTTGGCTGCCCTTGTGCATTTGAAATTGGATTTTTCTTGCCAACCATTTGTGGAGCCATAGAAGGTTGGAGATTGGTTGGAGCTAATGGCTGCTCTTCACCCAAATTTCTTCTTTTTGACCTTGTGTTGGCTGCAACACCTTGAGAAACTGCTTGATTCATGCCACAGAAATATTCTGCTTGCTAGTTTACCAATGTGGTGTCATTTGGGGCTGATTGCTATTGGAATGTTTCTTGTTGTTGGTTGTTTCCTTGACTGCCATCACCCTCCACAACAGCAGTTGTCACCATTAATACTTGATTCAAGCCACCGTTGAAGCACATAGATTGGCTGTGAGGCTCATTGCATGGAAAACACCAATCATACTCCTGAGCAACATTATTTTGTGTTGGCACCAATGCCTTAGAGGCAGATATAGCATTTGGATTATAGTTCTGAAATGGTCTGTTGGCAGGAGGCCTTGCTTGATTTAGATTTGCAGCTGGATTGGGTGGTCTATGAGGTTGATATGGCTGCCTGTTAGGCTAAGCTTGAGGCTGGAAGGAAGGTCTAAAACTTTGGGCTTGTTGCCTCTTGAGAGTAACCAACTCATTACCTAAATTTTGTAATTGCTTCATGACTTCTTGAAGCTCATTTGGGGCACTTGGAGATGAAGTAGAAGCTTCATTTGAACTCTGATTTCTAGAAGTGGGAGAAGGAGCATAATTAGGTGCTTGATTAGTGTTTGGGCTCTCTAAACTTGGAAACAATGGCATGGGATGTCTAGGGGCTAGTTTTCCAGCTTGGATCAAACAATTTTCAGCCCTAATGGCAATGTTATAAGCCATAGGGATAGTTATGCCTCCCATGGACTGAATCAACATAGAAATATCAGAATTTAGAGCTTTGAGATAGTAAAGAAAAGCGTCTTCTGCTGTTGGCTTGACTGCCACTAGAATTCTCTCCCAAGTCCTTTGAAATCTGAAATTAAAATCAGTTAGCTGCTCATTGGGAGCTCTTTTGATAGTTGTCAACTGCTCTAAAAGGGACAAGTTGTCTCCCTTTTCCCCAAACTACTCATGGAGGGCTATACATAACTGATTCCAATTCTGAATAGAACCTGAGGCAAGACTTCTAAACCATTGCAATGCTTTCCCCTTGAATGAATATGCTAGCGATTTGACAGCCACTTGCATCTCATTGATTTCATGAATTGCACAAAGGTTGGCAATGTCTTTAACATGATCACCTGGAGTAGTCTGATTCTCTCCGGTGAAGTATGGAATGTTCTTCAAGGCTGCAATTGTAATTGGATGTTGTGCATTGAGGGCAAGTGGGCTGCTACCTGTGAAATTGACATATGGATTCGGTGGTTGCGCCATTCTAATTGGTCTTAGAACCCTTGTTGATTGAATGAAAGGCCTACCAGGTGGAGGAGTTGAGAGAGTTCTGTTTGGTGGAGATGAAGACCTTTGGATTCTCCTCCCACTTTGCCTTACTCTTGGAGATAACTACAGATATTCAAACAACACCTCTTCTTCTCCAGCTCTTGACCTTGTAGTGATTCTTTTCATGAGTTTTCAGGCCTGCACTACTGAAACCAGTTGATTCTTCTCCTTCGAGTCGCCAGATGTGTAATTTATAGCTCTTTTGAAGCAAGAAAATTGCAGCAGATGCACATAAACTTTGCTGCAATAAAAATGAGACCTCTAAGCTCCCACCCGGCGTGCCAAAACTGTTGTTGCAAATCAGCAGCACCCCTGGATGCAAATCAGGGTTCTAAGTTGATATTTCAGGCATCCAATGTGATTGCACAACATTGAAACCTCTCTCCAAGTGTGGGAATTGTAAAATGAGAGAGGAATCTCTAGATTAGAGGCTGGTTCCTCAAAATCCTCTGATTAGATCTATTATTTGCACAACTGCAGAGGTTCAGATCCTAATTTTATCCTAGCTTGCAAGGAGACAGGGATAAGAAATGCAAAAATTGAAACTAAACTAATGATGGTGATGCACCAAAGGAGTGGTGAACATTTTTGCTCATGCAAATAGACAAAAATTAGAAATTGCAGCATAAAACATCATGCACAGGTTGATAAGTTGTAATCAAAGGTTTGAAATGAAACAAACAACACATGCAAAGGACTGAAATCATTCACAGAGCCTGCATTGTGATTTTCAACATCAAAATCCTTGCATTCCAACACCAAAGAGGCAAAAAAGGCTTGTTACAATCCCTGGAAGGTCTGGTACTTCTAAAATCACTTGCTGAAGATGAAAACAGAAGCTTGCTGTGCAAAAAAAGTGTTCCCCTTTGAAAAATGAGCCAAATTTGGCTTTTTACAGTACATGGGTCGAACCTAGGAGAGAGAAAACATGAAAAAATGTGGGAGCCATTCCTCATTGACCAAAATGCATTAAAAACAACATGGGTGACCTGACAGACCCATCCCCCGACATTTTTGACCATGCTGGAGAAGAATGCGACCCATTTCGCATTAAAATTGGTTGTTGAAACGTCAGTTCTATCCATGGGCGCATACCAGAAGAGTTTTTTGATTTTCTCCCTCCAAAATTAACCAAAATTCAAAATTTACCATGGAATATTGTAGAGAATTTCACCAGCTTTCCATTGATATAAAGAACATGAAAATCTGAGCTCTGGATCGAAAGTTATGGCGATTTGAAGTTTTAGGGCAAAAACAGGCCAAAATCGGATCGGCGGGCAAAAAGTTTGAATTTTTACCCGTTTGGTCTTTGGAACATTTTTCAAATTTTCCCCACGCTCTGCCACTCCAGGTGCCACATGGCACATTTTGATTGGGCACGGGCCCTTCCTGACCATTTTTCCTTCGGGTCGCTTGGTGTTTTTCGCCCTTGGACACGTGGCAACTCCTGATTGGCTGCGGGCCTTCTAGGGGAAAATTTCCCACCAAAACTCCTCTGAGCCATAACTTGAAAAATACGTGGATTTAGGAGGAAAAATTTACCTTTCTGGAAAGTTGAGAAAGAGCTCTATCCAATGGTGCCATTTCCAGAAGGTTTTGAGTGCATAGAAAACAAAATATTCTGACTAAGGCACAAGAGAAGGAAATATGTAAAGGAGTTAGCCACAAAATGAGCAGGGGGCACATTTGGGATAAAAGATATTATTGGTAAATTTCATGGTGGCCCATCACAAGACTACCCCTTATCACCCTTAAGTGAATGGAACAACGAAGGTGTTTAACAAGATACTAAGTCACACATTGACAAAAGTTTGTGATGTTGGAAGAAAAGACTAGGATGATAAGGTATCAGTCATTATATGGGCATACATAACAACTCATAAGAGGTTGAACAAGACCACACCATTTCAATTGGTGTTTGACGTGAAGATTATTTTCCATTTGAATTCATATTACCATCGTTGCATATAGTCTGCACTGGTGGATTGGCTGGTGAACAAGCGCTTGAGGAAAGGATTGACAAGTTAATGCAGTTGGACGAAAGGCGATTAATTGCTAGATGGATTTAGAATATTGAAAAGGAAACACAAAAGGCATGGCATGATCATCATATCAAGAATAAGTATTTTGAGGTTGGGAAGATGGTTTTTTTGTATAATTCCAAGTTTTTGCACCATCATGGGAAGTTGAAAGTCCATTGGTTAGGCCCATACATCATATTGTACATCCTTGAGTCAAGTGTATGATAGTTACAAGTGTTGGATGGGATGAAAATACTTGGCCATTTCAATGGGAGTAGGCTAAAGCCCTACTATAAATAAACCTTCTTATTGTTTGTAAATAAGGTAGTATTGCCAGTTAGCTTAGGATTTCCCTTTATTCAATTTTCTTTCCTTGTGTTTCCCTTTCTCATTGTTTGTTCCTTTCTGTTTGTGTTGTTTTGCGCCTTGTGCACGGGTAACCACATTACTTTCAAAAGATTGTGTATGTGCAGAGGACCACACATATGATTTAGTGTGGGGTGGAGTAATGTGAAGGGAGTAGTGCGAAGTGCGATAAAAGTTGGTAGGAAACATTGTATGGCCCAGATGAAAGGATTAAAGGCGCGAAAGATAGAATAATGCACATGAAAATGGTGGATAAGAATTTTGGTGTCAAAATAGCTTAACAAAGACCATGTACAAAGGATAAGAAGCATATGAACAACATGAGGTTAGCAAGGGAAAAAATCAGGTCAAGCACAGAAGAAGTGCCTTCGGCACTGTAGATGTGTGCATAGTATTCTTCAGTTGGTAAGGATTCTTTTCACATGCCAGAAGGTTGTAGAAGGTTTTGTGCAGGATTGATCACATGGGTAAGGGTACTTAAGGCCATCTTTAGTGGAAAAATCTGCATTCAATGCTAAGTACGTTGGTAGGTGGTGTAGCATTTATTACTAGAAAGGGGGAAAAAGCTATAAGTATAAAGTCAGGTATGTTATTCTTTACCTTGTTATTACGAGATTGAAGAGCTCTTACTAACTAGGGCATCCATGAAAAGAGAGTTGTGTGAAGAGAGAATCGTAGAGATTTAAATACATGACTAGGATTGACCTGTAAACTAGAGTGGAATTAGTACATGGGCGTGGGGAAGGAAGTATTAGAGGAGCACGCCATATTGTGGAAGAATTTTCCAAGTTAGGGTTTTACAGCTAGGGCACAAGAGTAGAAGGATTATTCTATGGAGTTGAGCCACATGATTGAGTAGAGAAAAGAAGAGGAGAAAGAATATTTTAGGTTGTAACCCAACAAGTAAAAATGGCACCAAAGAAGGTGATCATTTCACCAAAGAATAAGGGCAAAGGGAAACAAACTACCACAGGTAGTTTTAATGAGGAGCGGTATGCAGAGATGCAGTACCCAGATGGGGTGTTGTTGGGGAAAGAATGGGTATCACACATCAAGAAGATGGTCATGATCGATTACAATCATCACATGAGTATCAAAGAGAAGGATATGGCGTTGCAACTGGTTCATCCAACTGATACAAGGAAACCAAAAGGAATGCCGATCTACAATGATGAGGTGAAGGTAAAGTTGGGTAAGGCCGAGTTGCTGCAACTATATGAGTTGCCCTATTTTTGCAAGCCTGAGTGGCTATACTAGTGGTTGATGTCACACATACATGAAGATCACTTCTATTTTATAGGCCACAAAATACACATAACCCCTTAGCTCATATCAAAATTTACTGGCCTAGTTTGCGAAGGGGACTCCATAGATGACGACTTGGAGGATAAGGAGGCCATTAAGGTGATTGTGGAAGCCTATGAATACAAAAAGGGTTCACGCTACTTTTATATCACAGATATCCCCAACCCTGTAATGAGGATGGATAGGTACTTGGTTGCTAAGCTGAATGGTCAAGAAAGGTGGCTGAAAGGTCAAGAAAGGTGGACACAAGTAAACAAGGCATGGTTGAATGTATGCCAAATTTTTTTAGAAGGAACCATCTACAACTTGTCCACCTTTATTCCAGATGAAATCATTAACAATGTAAAGGAGGGGGATAAGATAATGTTCAGAAATATTCTTCTCACCATAATCTTCTTAGAGATTGGAGTGCTTGATGGGCCAGGGAATTTTGTATGGGAGTATCCAGATGAAGATCCCTCACCCGCAAAAATATTTGAGAAGTATACTTGCGATACCATGATAGCTGCCCACAAGGCGTGCCTGGAGAAATGGTACAAGCAAATTCACAACATATTTGGGGAAGAGTGGAGGATTCCTGAGTAAATACCCATGCTTGTAGATGGAGAGGCTGCATTTTCTTTATATCAGCATTTATGCATTGGAAGATTCACTTTGACAGATGAGACTGAGAGTCCATGGTGTAAATTTTCATTCTCTTTCACCACACAATATTTCCAAATAGGGGTCCACCATTTTAAGGAGGCCAAAAGGCTAAGGTTCAACCTAAGCGAGGTAGACTAAGACCACTGTGAGCTACGCAAAAAGCTCGTATACCTAAAGAGTCACACATATGTGGAGAATTATGTCTCCCATGAAGTGTAGATGATGAAGTTATTGATGCTGCCAATTTTTAAAGGACAACAACGAGAGTATACTTGTGCATCAGGCCAAAGTTTGAGAAGGGTGCCTACCTAGAGAATTATGTCTCCATTCTAGAAGACCCCATAGAGAGGAAGAGGGCTACACCGAAGAAGAGGGAGAGAGAAGAAGTGCAGGAGAAGAAGGCACCAAGTGTATAACAACACATTATGTGGGTGTGCTAGAAACAAGCGCTAAGCCAAGCACTTATGCATGTAAGAAGAAATCCAGAGTTAGGGAGAAAACCCTAGAAGAATAAGTGCCAGAGCAAGAGGAGCCTCCCACACAAGAAGAATCACCAAGGAAGGAGTCACTTGTTAAAGGGGAAGAAAATAAAGAGTCTCCTATACTTGAATCACCAATTAGGAAGAAGCAGAAGGTGATAGAGAATCCAGAATCTAAGGAGATGGAGGGCTTAGAGGCCTATAGGGGAAATAAGGATGAAGATGAGGATGAAGAAGTTCATAATCATCTCGTATATGATATACACAATTCAGAAGAAGAAGGAATCGAAGAGAAGAATGGCAGGGAGGAAACGGGTGATCAAGGTAAAGGAGTAAGCGAATAATTGAACATGAGAGATTAGAGGACCCCATGCCTCACCAAGGAACAAATAGAAGAGGCCAGAGAGAGAGAGAAGTGAAAGGAATTATCAATAAGTTAGTGGAACATGAGGTAGAGCGCAACGCGGATGAAGTGCTTAAGGAAATAGAAGAGAGGATTAGAAAAGAGTATGGCAGCATGGGCAGAGATCCCAGCCTAGCAGTAAGCTTTCCAAAGGCTGCGTGAATAGGTGGAAAGAGTGTAGTGGTAGCACAAGGGCAAGGAATGGGTTATATCAATGATCCAAGTAAGATGCTATGCACGCGCTTCCAGAGCACCATGTTAATAGAACAACTTCTTCCCATGTCTTCATTTGACGAAGAAGGCACGTACCCACGGACCAAGAAGATGTTATCTTGGGCATTCGAGTCCCACGTTGATGAGCCTGAGTTTGAATTGGGCCAAGGGGCGTTGATGGAGGTGGTAGAGGAAATAGGAATGAACCCCCTATTGAATGCTCAACAGTTGTCGGATGAGAAAGTTTGTAATGTACTCAACAAGGTTTCAGTTGAGGTTGAGGCCAGACTTTTTGGGAGGAATAACAAGGTGAGATTCCTAGAAGGGGAGTTAGAGAAGAAGGAGGAGGAGCTCCTTGAGAAGAGAAAGGACTTTAAACAAGAAGAGCTAATCGGCGCATAATTAAGGCATGAAATGAAAGAGGAAAAGACAAGGGTGCTCGAAGTATATAACAAAATTGAGATGATTGCAGATGCTATTGTCTTAAAGCATCCCAACCTAGCACCACCTGAGAAAAAATATGAATCGACCTTGAAGTGCCCAGAGGATTTGACTCACATCCTCACAATGGAGAGGCGGCCACTCACCTTAGAATCAACACATGAGGCATTGACACATGCCAAGAAAGGGAGGAGAAGCTGAAGGTGGTAGAAATTGTTGCTCCATATACCAAACTCCTCACCGATGTAAAGGTTGTCGCATAAGTTTGTGAGGTCAGTTATGATAATTGCACTGATAGGGATAGGGTAACAAGAATTTTAGTTGCTACACATGAAGCAGAGCCCAAGGAATTTCAGGAGAAGAATAAGGGTAACAGAGCATAGCAGGATAGGATCCTGTCCAAGGTGGAGAAGAAATCAAAAGCCATCGAGACCTTACAGGTCTCGATTAAAAACCCGCTGAAGTAATTATACCCCTAGATCACCCGAATGATGGATGCGCTTGATGATTTTGACAAACAACTGGAAGGGATTGTTGATATGATGAGTGCTAGGATGAGATAAGTTTTGAGGAGGTAAGCACCCTAGTAGGTGACCTCTGTCAGCAAGTGCAAAGTGAGGTAGATGCCTAGGAGAAGCTTAAAGTGGATATAAGGAAGGATTTCCCACTCCTCCTTCAACAATAAAAAAATTCTTCTTCATTCCCCCCATTCTTTAATTCATTCATTTCTCATTCCTCATTTCTCATTCCTCATTCCTTCATTCTTTATTCCAACCTTTCAAAGTCTTGTCATTCATTATTCTTTGAAGAAGAGGTGTTCTCGAGGATGCAGAACAAGCTTAGTGTGGGGTGATGTTGGGCCTCATAATATTGGCTAAATACAAGAAGGCACGTGGGCGCACATGACCAATATGAAGAAGGGTGTGTGGGGTAAAGATGCATAGGATAAGGGTTTTATAAGGGTTTAGTAGAACCCACGGCGCACATGCAAGGTAAAGCAAAGGGTTTCAGGACATAGCCATATTCATCATTCTAGGAAGCATGCAAGAAAAGCGTGACCTAACTAAGCATGTGGAGTGGATAAGGTGCCAGCCTGGAAACTTGGTGGTCAAGAAAGGAATATTCCATGCGATGGAAGGATCTAGAAAGACATCATTGTAGAGAGTGGAGAGATCAGATGGGAATAAGCATGCTCCATTAGAGGACCACCTTGACACTTGATGATCGATCTGCTACTTCAGAAAAGTATGGTGGTGGGAAATAAATCTATGTATAGAGATGCTTAGGCAGAAGAAGGGGACACAGTGACTGAAGAGACGTTATCATGGAAGAGAGTGTGAATAGAGAGAATGGAAGGTGAAGCTCTGCAAGAATAGTAAGAAGGTTCCAGAGAGTTGTTGTTCTCATTTAGAGGACTGTAGGAGTAATAGCTTGTCTAGAGGGATGGGTCTATAAAAAAAAAATTGTACTATGGGAAGCATAGTTAGGACTTCTGATGCATAAGTCTTATCTACATTGATACATTGGCCTGGTATGGCCTTGGTGATTGTAATATGGTTGCCAAACTATGATCAATATGAAATATATAGTTTTGTTCTAAATATGTATTGATCATAAGTGTAAACCCTACTGCATTTCCTTTATGGTATGAATCAGATCTGTTATTCGTTTTATGTTTCTCCTATTATCAAACTATTATCAAACTAGGTATAATGATATGATAACTCATCTTAAAGCTCTCAGAATGAATGCATGGTTCTTTACCTTTTTGCATCTAAGTTTCTGCCATAAAACAATGTATTCTCACAAGACTCGCATAAAGGAGGGGCTCGGCACACCACGCATGTCTCGGGTGAGCGACCAGCGCCAACTGGGTGATAGGCCGATGCACATGGGATTAGACTATTGTTCTAAGGGCATAAAAATGACTACATATGGGATTTTTTCACATAATTCGTATTCTTTACACATTCCATCTATACTTATTTCATGCTCTCTTTCTCCACATGCTCGGTCTCGACATATTCTATATATTTTTCCTCATGTACTGTCTCATGACCATCGAGCTCTAGATCATGTTCACACGTGTGATTATTTTTCATCAGCTGATCAATGACCCTTAGCTACTACTCTCATCACATACATCATATTGGAATTCACATTTAGGGAATCCTAATTCCCCCACACTACTCGATGACTGACTCTTGTTCCTGGTTCACACTTGATTGTTGAGGGCATCCTTACCTACATGGACATAAATTTTCACACACACACACACACACACACACACACAATGGGGAATCCTTATTCCTCTCTTCTAGTTGTTATCTTTCACATTTTTGTAATTAAAAATTGAAAAACATGTTTTCTTAGATCTTGATTGGTTGTATTGTTGTTGCCTTATACTACTATATGTTACATATTTTCTTATCATGTAACTACGGTTCATATTATGGTTTATCATTTTTCATACACACATGCACATTCACATGGTATATTGAGGTGAATGCAGGTCACTTACAGGTTGTTAAATGATGTATGATGTTTATCCCTATCCATTAACGGTCCCACTTAGGCCCCTAAGGGCATATAACTTTTCCCAATTACTATCAGGTTTTATCATTGCAAAATTTCACATTTTCATTCCTATATTTAGATCTTACATTTTTGCATATTATTTATCTTTCCTAACATGCTAACAGATGCTTCATGTGTATAATTTTCCTTACAAGACTCCTTCTAATCATGGTTGTCTAATTTACTTGTACCTTACTTGCAGGATATGCCATATATGTTCTTATTACCTCATTTTCACAATCCTTGACGACTTTGATTATCTTGTGAAATCCTAAGTGGTGTCCCATGTATGTAGAAAACTACTTGTTATGTCTTTGTTTGCTATTTTACTATATGATTTTATTATTTTATATTTCCATATGCATTGCTTATTTGTCACCAACATTTTTATGCTAACATTTTCTAATAGTTTTACTTTTTCCATGGTAACTACCGTAATTAATCCCTATTCCCTCTATAATAATCCATATATCAGATATGTATATCAGTTCCAATCTTCTTCATTTGGGATATGTTTTATTTTGTTCATCTCATGCACCAAAACAAGTGAGGGAAAACATCGGGTGAATCTTTTCACCCTCCCAAATAATTACAGGTAACAGTTATAGAATCATAGTTAGCATGATCAGAGCAATAATCAGAATAGGGACGAAAAAAACTTGGCCAAAAATCCATAGCCTAGATTGAATCACCTAGTACTGACATAAACGGTGGGTGATAATATCTCACATGGGTGGTCTTGTCTTAGGGGAAAAAATAGTTACAAAGTAGTTTTTAGTAGTTACACAATTACAGTAGTCTCTAGTTTTATCAGTTACACAATCAGTTTAAAATTGCAATCAATTACTAACAAAAACTAAAGTCAGTGGCATGTCACAAAGCACTAACTTAGGAAAAAAAGAAGAAACAAATAAGGAAGTGGAACCTTGGGCATATGCAGGACAAGGATATACCTAGAATAATGTGTCATCCGAGGTAAGTTACAAATTTGATTTTTGATCATCTACAGTGCCACTTATCCATGGGGAAGAGTTAACAATTGGAGGGAAAGGCTTATGAGCTATCCCAATACACTTTCCCTTAGCAGTGACATGAATCCTAAATATGAAGTTTAAATTTGGTATGCTCAAATCCCTAGTTTTGAGGAAGTATTCCCAAATCCTTCATATTATTCCAACCAACTCCTAAGCAACAAGTCTACATCTAGGAACAAATGTATACCCCTTTCTCTTTTAGCATTTCAGGTGTACTCTAACCCTTGGGATTAGCTTTTTCCAATAAGCATTTCCAAATTTACATATTTTTCAAGTTAAAGTTAAATTGTATTTACCTATAGCATTAAATACAATTTTTTTATTTTGTAGGTCTTATCCTATCCCAATGAAGGAAAAACACATAAGAAACCAAGAAGTAAATCTCAAGCACACTCTAGAAAAGACAATATTCCCAGGAAATACACGTACACATCATTATAACTCACGTACAAAAAGGTCACCCATAGGATCCTTAACCCTACCTTCCCTTAGAATTCCATGGTACACATTTTTTCACCATTCCATTTAGCACGCTATAACACTCATTCAACATGTTACTTGGCATAATTTTCTCTCAACTCCCCAATGTACGTTTTTATTTTCTACTTTATGTTATCAAATCCTTATTCACCAACATAAAGTGGGGTAAATTTTAGTCAGTATTTCACACACTTACTATGTACATATAGCCTATAAATATGTCATTTATATGCATGAACCGTAAACAAGATAATTACTCATTAACAACCCTTTACTTTTATTTAGCATTGCATTTATCCTTTTCATCTTCATTGCTTATTTTTTCTGATTAATAACTTACAATTTTCCATACCATCCAACATCCTAACCTACTCTAATTTCACTATTTATTCTCTTAAGCATTGTATACATAACCTCCCATTAGGGATAAGAGTGTCCAAGTGTTAGTGTCCCTCTGGGAACTTTAATCATTTTTCTCTCTTTTTCAAACTTTTTCAGATGTTAATTATTTCTTATCTTATGTTATTGTAGACAAAAAATTACGCACTTTGGGTATTTATTTAGTCCTGATTGCATACTACTATTAATATGATTCATAAGTAATAAAAGTACTAATCAACCCATGTATTTGGAAATATTTCTTTGCTTTTTGTTTCCACTTTTGTTTTTGCACCCTTACTCGCTCGGTATGCCTTTTTATACTTCAACATTTATCATCCTAGACATAAGCGCCCAGATGGGATGCCATCATCTGGGGTCCTCATCCCCTCTAGCGCCCCTGTTGTAATTTGTTCACATCTTTTGGGTCCTTTCTAGCTGTTTAAGCATCTTATCTTTTTGGTAGTCTACCTTTTCAGGGTTATTTATGAAATTCAAGCAAGGGAATCACATAAATATAAAGTTATGTGATCATAATAAATGACTAAGCACTAAGCATTAGCTATCACCACTTAAGGTTTCATCCATCAAGCATCTAAGAGATCCATTACATCCATCTAGCATCATCCAAGGGATACAAGGGCTGGTTACTCCACATACACACTTCATAAGAGGGAAGTTCATTATATTCCATGCACACATCTATTACATTTATTTACATCTAGCTTACTCACCTGCTATCAAGTGTAACATGCACAAGAGCCACCTAGGGCACAATTCCACATACACACATATAGAACTACATTGGGTTTGAGATGTAGAGAAATGATCAGTCGTAAGATCACCATTGTGATAGCTAAGGACAGTTCAGCCCCTCATTTTGTATATTTCTTGTTTAGGAGTTAATGTCTATTTGAGGGTTTACAGGGCATTATTTCATTACAGGTTTCTAGAGATTTCAGCGATCATTATGAGACCACATAATGACCAAAGGCAAACAATAGAAAATACCTCATGATCACCCAGACAAGGTTTTTTGAGCATTTTTATAGACACCTTTTTCCCATAGACACCTCCGTCCCTCTCCAGGTTCCCTAGTCCAGGAGATCATCATCTTGCAAAATTTTATGAGGCTTTGTGTGATGCTTCTCCCTCTCTGTTAATCTAGTCAACACTTCGGCACAACCTAGGATTAATTGTGAAATAATTAAGTCATATTACCTCTTCTTTGTATTTAGGGTTTTATACTTTCTTGCTTAGCTTTCTTAGCTTAATTTTTGTACTTAATTGTTTATTCATTTACTGTTGTAATAACAATCATATTAGGCATATAAATTCACATTTAGCTTAATCATTTTGGTGAACCTGATCTTCGAATCCACATTTTCCTTAGGAAGCTTATCCTCTTATCATTATGGCCCAATATTACTGTGAATTCATAGAAGCCCACCTTAAAGACCTTAATGATCATATCGTTGAGCACCCACAATACTTGGACTTTCTTTTAATTACTGCTCATGAGGAAGCCACCAACACTGTAGAGCTTAAATCCTCTGCCTTTGTTCCCAAGTCCATTGCTACTCAACCACTTGCTTCTACTCTTCCGCCCATTTCTATTGTCCCCATTTATGTCCCTATTCCCACTAATCACTCCACTCCACCTCTTGTTTCTCATATGCGATAAGTTTTTTCTGTTGGCACTCAAGATTTATCCACCCTTTATCAAGACCTGCAAACACAAATTCTTCAATTACAACATGTTACTTATCGTGTGTCTCCATATTTTGATTCCACTTTATTGTTGCACACTCCATTCACACGCACCATCTCCACTTATTTTATTCCTCCTAATTTTGTCACCACCAAGCTTCCCATTTTTAATGGGCATGGTGATCCACAAGATCACCTCTGAGCATTCCATGTGGTCTGTCTAGATTTTGTGGATGATCACATTCTTTTAACTAATATATTTCCTCATAGCTCCATGATTATGCGATGTGTTGGTTCTATGACCTACCTGTCCACTTAGTAACATATTTCACACATTTATCTAATGTTTTTCTTACTCATTTTCCACCAATATCAGCTCTAAGATCTCATATGCCCAACTTGAACAATGTAAACAAGGATCTAATGAACATCTAGCACATTATGTCTTATGATACAAAAACAACCTAGCTAAGATGTCTAATGTGCTTGCGGACTCTGAACTTCAAGACTTGTTCATTCAAATTTTATTTCCACCTCTTCAAGAGAGTGTCCTATTCAAAACGTCTCCATCATTTGATCAATTGTGTCACACTCTCAAGCTACAGGAAACTAAACTCTTATCTATAGGTAATATTAAGTCTCAGGAGCAAGCTTCCTCTACACGCTTTCAAAGTAAATCAACTTTTAAACCGACTGCGAAACCTAGTGAAGCTAAGGTCACTATCAATGTCATGTCTAACTCCAAAGAAATCCAATGGAAACCTCCTAAGTGTACAGATACAAATTTGACCATTTCTCTGCATATTATATTACAACAACTTCTTGAGAGAAATATTATCACACTTCCTCCTCCACTCAACATGGATCCATATTGTCCTAAAGGTCAAAATTATAATGAGAACTTTCGATGTGACTATCATCAATGTGTCATAAATTATATAGATAGGTATTTCAAACTCTGCATTATCATCCAAGATCTTATCAATGATAACAAACTCAAGCTTCCAGAGCCTACAGATTTTGCACTAGTTAATGAAAATCATAAGCTCCAAATATTCAATAATCCACTTCCAAAACATGACAAGAAAGTTATTGATTCCTCTGCTAATCATACATATCACGTTGTACTTCCTCCCACATTGGGGGATCTTGATTTCTTAAGTGCTCATGCTGAAATTTATCCACCAATCATTTATTTCTCTAATCATGATTATAATGCTACATTCTCTTCTAATCACTTTCACATTAGTTCTTCTATTGGATCCATCTCTATCAATTCTATCAATAACACTAAATTTGATCCATCATGGTGTATCATCACATATTCTATTCTACTTATTATTACTATTAACTATCAAATCTCATAAATTTCACATCCAATGCCTCACTCATATGGGGATGTCAAGCTTCAAGTTATTGTCCATCCTCTCACCATGTTTTTGCCCTTTCTTATGCACAAATAATCAAAGGGTGTGACATGATCTTAGGTATCAATTGGATTCATAGGTCTCATTCTATTATCTCCATAAATCACCTGCATATGAAGTTTATTCACAAAAATCAAGTCATATCTATCAAGGGTATGCCTCCATCTACTCCATGGTTATCACCTTTTCTTGAGGTTTCATATGCATCACCTAGACCATCTAATTCCCCATAGCCCATCGAACCTAAAGCAAAATCAGCTCCTAGCTCACCTATTTGCACACAA
The DNA here is from genome assembly GCA_019776745.2 of Taxus chinensis. NCBI lineage: Eukaryota > Viridiplantae > Streptophyta > Pinopsida > Cupressales > Taxaceae > Taxus > Taxus chinensis. Next base: position 191,571,013 of record CM034153.1, read on the forward strand.
CATTTGCGGTCTCATCACTCTACTAGTCCAATACACCAATATAGGTCCATCACCAAGACAACTCCTATATCTAGGTATATTTCACCACCTTGTTTCACTCCATGTAGGTGTCCATCACCTTTGTGTTCTCCTTCACATAGGTGTTCATCACATCTACATTATGCATTGCACAGGCACCCATCACCTCCACAATATATTTATCGGTCACATGCACATATGCTCCATTCACTTGCACAACATATATCTCATATACCACCATTCTCAAAGCATGTTCACACACCTTCATCTCTACTAGCATCAGGTGGACGACCTTCATCTTTCACTTTTATCAGATAGTGCAATCACAATCACACACTCATGGGGAATCACACTTATTATCTCACCCCTAACATCAACACACATATTATTTACACATCACATCACTTCTATATCTTTGCATGAAATGTACACATCTTGATACATTTGTATCTTCACTTCCTGGTGATGCACTCTCATGCTTCGTTTCACACTTGAATATTGAGGTAATCCTATATACATGAAGCTCACACAAAACACACAACACACATCATAATACACACTACAATACACATCATCTCATTTCTCATGCATATTCATCACAATTAACACACATATGGAACCTTCTACCACACATTCTACATTACATACTACATACTCAACACATGAACACTACATATTTCCAACTCTTATTCAACAACACAACACAACACAACACACATATCTCTCACATAACCAACACAACACATTACCCTATGATGCACTTTAGTTCCAAGTTCCATACTCAAATGTTGAGATTCTGCATCTCAAATGGACCTCACCACACTCAGACGTTTACTCACACACTCTACACTTTGTGTTTTGATGATCACACATTTCTACTACACACAATTTGACCCATTTAATGATGACACACTCTTTTTTATAGTTCATTCTTGACTGCTAAGGGGGCATAAATAAATGAACCTCATTGTATGCATATACACCCACTCAGGTTTACACTACTCTTATCATTCAATTTGCATTTCATTCCATCTCATTCACAATATACTACATATCTTGGTCACATTTAGTCTTATGTACACATACGTGATACATGTACACATTATTACACATGCTAGATAGATATCCTGTATGTCATTATATTTTCATACACACATGCATGTTCACTTGCTTTCTAGTTGTGATTGCAACTTATACATAACTATTACACACAACATGGATTCTTGGCATAGTACCTATTACCAGTCCCACAACAGCTCCTGGGGGAATCCACTTTCGTACACTACAGGTGTTATTATTTCATTTTGTTTCATAACACACTACTTTATCGGATTATACATGTTTTGACATACTCTTTATATTTCTAACATGCTAACGGGTGCTTCATGTGTATGATTTATTATGCAGGACTATTTTCTTCTATGGTTGTGTGCTACATTACTTCCTTTCTCTTTGTATGCTATTGTTTGTGGGCTTTGCCCTTTTTCTTGTGTGCACATTGTTTGCTTTTGGATTCGTCAGACTTGATTGTATTGTGACATTGTGAGTGGTTTCCCATGTTTACAACACACGTTTCTTGGTATACATTTTCTTCTTGCGTGTTTACATTATCTTCTTATGTCTTAGATTAAATTTTGTCTTCTACATACGTGTTTGTATTTTCTTGTACTATCACTTGTATCCCAGCCACTTTGTTTGTGTGTACCTTGGTTTCTACCAAGCATACTCTCCCCCCTGCAGGGCATAGTTTCAGCACATCGTTTGGTCCTCCTTTGGTCTACACACTCCTCAGTGGCATCGCATGCACCCCAAATGAGGGGGGGCATAATTTGGGTGAATCATTCACCCTATAGAGTGTTATAAAGTCACAGTTCAACACATCACAGTACTGATATATCATAGTCATTAGTATCATACAAGGCTCAGAATTAGACTTGGGTCCTTAACACAACACAAACACTATCTCCTAGACTAGGATAGTGGCACCTGGATGCCCTTGACCCTTCCTGGATGCCTGTGACCAGGGGGAAGTTATATAGTATTTGGAAGTTCAGAAAAGTCTACAGAACTCCACACAATAAATTTTATAGGGCACACAATCCTTAACATTTCGGCATGCATGCACTACACACTTTCATGTTGGATTAAATTGTTCAAATTTTACCCACCATTTGCAGTAATGATCTACATTACAGGAAGTAGTTAAAGGTTAGAGGATAACACCAGAATTTTCTCCCTATAATTATTCCATATCATTGGTGTGAGATCGCCTAAAAAACTTGCAGTTGACACAACTGGCATGAGATCACCAAAAAAACCCATTCTTCTACAACATTTATGGATTAGGTGCACATTTTCCTTTTTCAAATTTTAATTTTTACATACTTTTTCCACTTATACATGTGTATTTGAATACTTATTCGTTCTTCTCTTTTACAGGTCCATCTGTATAGGATGTGGTAGTCAACATCAACAAACACCAACATCAACAACAAGCATATTGCGGCATCTACACATGCATTTCTGCCTTAGGGTCAATTTCATCATTTTTTTTTGCACTTTCTCATCCTTAGCATCCACACTCCATATTTTTATCACTCCAAACTTTTCCTTGTTCATCGTAAAAATTTCAGAATCAATATAAATGGTTATCAGGTATGCATCTCTATCCACTTTATGTTACCGAGTTTCCCACTCACCAACATAAAGTGGGGGGAAATGTAGACACAAAATCACACACTTTAGGTATCTATTTAGTCTTGATTGCATATTAATATTTATATTATTCCTAAGTAAGAAAAGTACTAATTAACTCATGTCTTTGACCACCTTTCTTTTCTTTTTGTTTCCACTTTGGGACTTACACCCTTACTCATTCATTCTACCTTTTTATACTTTGACATTTATCATCCTGAACACCAGTGCCTAGCCAAGATTCCAGCGTCGAGTGCCCTCCTATGCTCTGGGCACCGCTGAGCTCAATGTACTTTGTTCACATATTTTGTGTCCTTTATATCCATTTGAGCATCTTATATTTTTTGGTAGTCATCCTTTTCAGGGTTAAATATGAAAATCAAGTAAGGGAATCATATAAATATAAAGTTATGTGATCATAATAAAATACCAAGCACTAAACATTAACTATCACCACCTAAGGTTGCATCCATCAAGCATCTAAGAGCTTCATTGCATCCATCTAGCACCATCCAAGGGAGACAAGGGTTGGTTAATCTACATACAAACTTCATAGGAGGGAAGTTCATTCTATTCCATGCACACATCTATTACATTTCTTTACATCTAGCTTACTTGCTCACTATCAAGTGTGACACACAAAAGAGCCACCTAGGTCACAATTCCACACACATGCACATATAACTACATTGCATCAGAGATGTAGTGCAACACTCAGTCATAAAATCACCATTGTGATAGCTAAGGATAGTCCAACACCTTATTTTGCATCTTTCTTATTTAGGATTTGATGTCTATTTGAGTGTTTTAGAGGTCATTATTTCATTGCAAGTTTCCAGCAATTTCAACGTTCATTGTGCAACCACATAGTGACCAAATGCAAACAATAGAGAATAACTCACGACCACTCAGAGAAGGTTTTTTGATAATTTCTGCAGACACAAGCACCTAGAAATAGACCTAGGGTGCTCGTAGGTATCCCTGTCCCTCTCCAAGTTCCCAAGTCTAGGAAGATCGTTAGCTCACACATTTTTCTCAGGCTTTGTGTGATACTTCTCCCTCTATATTCGTTCAGTCAACACTTCATCAAAAACCAAGATTAATTTTGAAACAAATAATTAAAGTTACCTCTTCTTTGCACTTAGGGTTTCATACTTTCTTGCTTAACTTGCTTGGATTAATTTATGTAATTAATTGTTTATTCACTTACTGTTGCAATAACAATTAGATTAGGCATATAAATTCACATTTATCTTAATCAATTATCACCATTAGTCAAATTTTATCTTGGTAATGAGAAACCTTGAGTGAAAGAATCATATATACACACACACACACACACACACACACACATGACTTATTTAACCTCATTAAGGGGGGAAAGCGTTTTAAGAGACACTTACTACCACAAGGAAATAAATATTTACAATATACTACATCACCAAAGGACTACATTATTCACCACATAGATGAAGATATTCTAAATTCCATACCACACATTTTACATTAGGACATAGTAGTTGTATCCAACTATTATTTATGCCATTATAAATAGGGAAACATATCTCAAGGGACACTATTCCAATCACACACACACACTAGAACTAGAGTCTGAAATGTTCAGTGAGAATCACATTGGGGTGACCTTTGCTGTCAAAATAACTAAATCATATGCATTATAATGTGCACTTGAATATTGTGTAGGTAGCTAGGGTTTATTTTTTAGGTACAGGTACGAATAAGAACAATTGTAACAAACCTGAAGCGACCTAAAATGAAAAAAAGTGACAATAAATGACACATAAATAACTAAGACCGAAGTTATTCTGAAGACACCAACGCCTAGAATAGACACTAGTGTTTGGGTATCCATGTTCCATTCTAGGTAGTTCCATCCCTATAATCATCACTTTATAGAATTAGAGACAAAACTTGAAAATTTCCTAATCATCCTTTCTAGATCAATCACCAGCCCAAACTTGGTTCAGACCTATAGAGGCAAGAAGATTCATTCTACAAACCCTACCTACCACTCTTTCTTGCATTTCTATAGTTAGATCTTGATTGAATATTGTTATATTCATTTTATCAGCACTGTTCTTACCTAGATTTAATTTTTATTAAATCATGAACAAGTGGATTTAGGGATATTTAAACAACTGTATAGTAGGATAGAAAACATAATGGATCAAATGGATCCACACATGGGATCATTTCTAAAATACACCACATTACATGTCCATTGACATGACTCCATTCATGGCCTTGTATATGGTTATGATGTTTTATCTTATGTGGATTTGATCATCATAGATAAGATAGTGCCAAGGGCAAGAGACTTGGTCTAACAAAATCAATAAATTTTGATGTAACTTGAGGAAAATATCCAACGAGCACAAAATCACCATAATATGTATGTAGATCAACATCATATTGAGAGGACATTTGAGGTTGGAGACATGGTTTTCTTGTGGTTACAAACTTGCCGATAGTATTCTCTTAAGAAAATTGGATTTCAAAATCTCAATTTTCACTTCTAGGGACCTTACAAGATCAAGTGGAGGATTGGGGAGGTTGATTATGAGCTTGAGTTTCTAAAAAATAAAAGGATTCAAAATGTGTTTCATGTTTCCTACCTCAAAATGGAACTTGGGCAATAAGTCACTCATTCAATAAAGTTGCCTCCTCTAAATGATGATAGTAAATTGATTTTGGTTGCAGGTACCCTAGACAAAAGGATTAAATAACACTATTTTGTTGTTTATAGTGGCATGAAATATTTGAATGTAATGTAATTAAAAAGGATAAACTTTCGTTATTGTTATTGATGAAAATGTAATAACTGATTTTGCAAAGAGTTGGAATATTTTAATGTATTGGGATGTTATGAAATGGGTACTATTGGCGTGGGTGTATATTATTAATCACGGTTTATATGTTGATAAGGGTGTTGATGTATCAATTAACTAAAATTGAAATTCCATGTTATAGTATGATCATGTGTAGAATGATGCATGTGCTCATTATGTTATTAACTAAACATTATATAACTAGGGAGGAAAGAACTTAATTTAAAAGAATGAGCTAAGAGTAATTTTATTGTGTGTATTTCCCACACATGCAATCACCTTTGTAATATAGATACCATAATTTGGAAAGATGATCTTAGTTGTAGATATACATATTAGTATAAACTAACGTAGAGAAAATAAAAATGCAAGAAAGAATAGCACCTTGAGAATGTATAACTAAATGGAAAACAAAATAAAACCTCCTTTTTGGGATTGTAAATGGTTTATTTGATTAGGATGGAACCTAAGAGACAACATTGTAACTCTAGTCTAGTGTGTTGGGTGTTTTTCTAGTAGTCGATGAGTTAACTCTTAAGACACATCTTCTCTATATAAGACTAACTTGAGGTATGTTAACCAAGGAATAAAATAAGTAGAAGTACAAGAATAGTGGACTTACCTTGTTAAAAGACACAAAATATACCATTGGGGTACTTATGTGGAACCTACATTCACATACATCACCTAGAATCCTAGTAGTAAGAATTTGTATGAATGCAAGAATGGATGGTATAATCATCAATTAGTAAATTCTTTCATTGGGAAAAAAATTTATTAGTGAAAGTGTCTACAATAATTCAATTTATTTCCATTTGGAAATCTCTTTTGAAGGTGGTAATGTGGGTTATAAAACACTTTGGAAAAGGTTGCATTCAATAGTAAAGTGAGGTGGAACTTTTTGATGATTATATTTGCAGATGGACCGTCAGATTCGTGGGATACCTTAAGGAAGTGGGACGTTCCCCCTAAGATAACCTCCAGGTTTTATAGAAATTGGGTCTTCTCTATGGTGCGAGGTAAGGGTTAGAGGAAAAATAAAACAAAGGGAAAAACTAAGGCAATATGCCGATACTCATCTTAAAAGACACAAAGATAGATCCTGGGAAACTACTTTTAGAATAGTCGAAGAGAGTTTAGCATGGTCTACTATTTTTTAGAAGTATCTTGAATTAGCAAAGGCCGAGAAAGTGTAAAACATAATAATATGTAGATGATAGATGCATATAGAAAACCCAAGGACATATAGCACTATAGATCTTCAAAATTTATCTAAAAACTACTAGCAATAAAGGATGAAAGAAACAAAATATTGGAAGCTAAAATGCATAGAACAAGAACTCTTTATTCATAGAGAAAATAATACATAAGGCTGATATGACACATATTACAACTTTCATCTACAACATAGCCTTGCTAAGGCTAGAAAATACAATGACTAAGCATCGAATCCCTTTTCACAGTTCTGGTTTTTTTTTCTTTTCTATTTTTTCTCCTTTTTGATCAGAACATTCCTTTATAGACCCCCTTGGATCTCACTTCAATGTCAGGAATAAAATCTTCCACTGTCAGCATTAAATTTTCTTACAAAATCCTTCATTTTCTAGGCAAGATCTCAACTACATGTCAGTGATATTTATGATTTCCTTTAATTCTTCCAACTTGCACTCCTTTGGTTGTTGATGATTCTTCCCTACCACGTGGTAGTCACGCGCTTGTTTGAGGGCCTTTATTTGGGCTTTGTCTTCAAACCTACGCCTAAGTGACGTGTGGAGGTTGTGCACTTGTTTGAGGACGTTCCTTCTCTCTTTATTTGAAATTACGCTTAGGTGACACATGGAGACCCTGTGCGTTTTCATTGTATCTTTGACTATTTAATCCACTGGGGTAGCTTTATTGAGCCTGAGACACGTGGGTGGTGTGGCACAAATTTGAGAACATTTATTTCTCTGCATCATGCCCTGAGCATGCCAAAGGGACACATGGATATCTTCCACATTCAACTCCATACTTAGCTGAATTTGGGCTCAAACAAACAAAACAAAAGAACTAGGGCTTGAGTGACAAAAGACAATGGCCGATAAAAGAGTCTCATATAAAAATAACTCTATAGTTATGGTGACTCACTAAGGGAATCTGTTTCAGTCATGGAAGGATCTAACAATCCTCTCTATCTCAAAATTCAAAATGTGGCTTACAAAATGCCACTTTGAGTTGTTGCAAAGTCATCTGATATACAAGCCATTCCACCTCTGTTGGGTAAGTTATTTGCTACAAGGCCTAGAAATCTTGATCCAACTTGATTATCTCCTAGTGAGAAAAGGTTTGGAGACTCCGCACTACTGTGTGCAAAATGAAACTCCAACTGCACGGTTCGGTTCAGGATGGATTCCACCTCGGTGATGTTGGAGATCTCTTTTAAAGACTAAAAGACAGTCTTATCTTGTCATTTAGTTATCAATATTTGTTGAATTTTGTCCTTTGATAGGACTGTAGAGTCATTGGGGAAGGGTGAGGGGAAGCCTAATTGAACCAATTCATTGATACTCTATTTCTAATCCTTGATCCCTTATTGGAGTTGGGTCAAGAGATTATGGCATTTGATGGATGCTTTGTTACAGCTTAGGATCTTGTTGATCTTCACAACAATCATCTACATGTCTGTGATTTCGGTGCCTTGTAGGGTGGAGTTGGAAGAATCATAAAGTTTTTGAATCATCAGTAATGATTTAGGGACCTTGGCAGATATGGCACTACTGATGGTGGAGGTTGTGGTTTCCACATTTGAGCATAACCCCTGTGCATCAGATATAAATCCAAGTGTGAGGGGCTAGATTCATTGCCGTGGTGGAAATTTGGTCACAACAAGAGGCATATAGCTCCTACACCAATGTTACAATTCCCCCTTTCTAGGGTTTTTGTCCCAATTTATGGGTCAAGTCTTTGAACACATCCTCAGATGATTTCAACCTTATCTGGAGGCATCCCTTTTCTACGTCAATGACACACAGCTTTTCCTAGAGAGTATCCACCTTCGCCTTTCTTGAATCAACCTCCTGTTGGAGGGATCCTTTCTCTTGTGAGAGAGAATTGGCCGAGGCTTCGAACGTGGTGAGTTTATCTTCTAGATTCTTAGCTTCCACCTAAGAAGCTGCAAGGACTTCTTGTGATGGAGCTTCCTTCAATTCCTTACGGAGCTATTCGATCTCCTTGCCTTTTCCTTTAATCTCAGCTTGTTGGTTGGCCACGGTGGCTTCTACCCTGTGGAGGCTAGATTGTGCCTTTTTGAGTTGGTTTTTGAGCTTGAGGTAGTTTGTCGTGACTACATCCACAGTTTCATTCATTAGCTTGACCTTATCTTGAGGTCAAAACTCTGAGAGGTTGACCGCGACAGCGCTGATAGAATAGTCATTGGGTTGCATCTACTCTGTGGGTTTGGATGCTTGGGGGACTAACCATACGATGGTCAAGGAGATTTGTTGATGGTCATATAATGATCGCATTTGCTTCGTCACTCCTACCAACCTTTTCTTCTTCTTTTGTTTCACCCTTCTGTTCTCTCGGGCTACCTTGGCAGTTTCAGCTTGACTTGAAAATTTCAAGGGAGGAGGGATAACCCCACCTGTGAATAGGAACTTGGGTAGTGGACCATATGGGATTGTAATAGGTGGTTGAGGCTGTGAAGTTACCAGAGCTGAAGAAGGGCCTATCACCATGCGGGGGGAGAAAGTTGGGATGGTGGAGGGAGGTTGAGGAAAAAGAGAGGCTCCAGGTGGAGGGAGAGTCTGAGATGGGGTCACTGATAAGGGGATACCCCCTGAAGGGGAAAATGGTGGTGGAGGATGGGATTGAAAGGGATCCCTGGGAGGAGGGAGAGGGGGTGGAGATGTAGGGGTCTCGACCATCTTTAAATTTTTGTGTGGGAGACTCAGTAATGATTCCTCCACTGGTCTCCCACCCTGGGGAACTGATGTGGGCTGTAGAGTGGGTGTCTGAACCGAATGAACTTGCTAAGAAGTGGAGGGTGGGGGTTGTAATGGTAATTACTATTAAGAGGTCCTGAAGGACTCTACAATTGATCTTGTGGGCCGCTCTCTGATGATTGTCACTTTTTCCTCACTCTCTGCACCAGACTCCTGATCTGCATCCCAAAAATCCTCCCATTTTTCATCATTGGATACACCCTCAAAACTGAGGGTGGTTTGTCCAATCTCCTGCCTATACTTCCAATACGCTTTAATTTTATTTGTGCTCTAGTCTTTGTTACACAAGGCCACTTTGATTCATTTTTTCATTGTGAGGGTGGGATCATACCTTTGTCAAACTGGATGGAATGACACCCACTTTGGAATTGAAATTTCATTGAGCTCGATGAACATGTATGGTGAATTTTCTCAAGGGGGCCTCTTGTCTTCAAAAAAATTCCTGGACTCATGCTTAAAGGAGTCTTAAACTATTTTCTAAACTAAAGTCGAGGCCATCATCTCATCCGGGTCATACCTCCATGAGTCTTTAATTAGGGTGAAGCTGTAAGAAGCCAAATTTTGTGTGAGCATATGTTCTGACTTTCTTTTAATCACAGTAATTCCTCCCTTGCTCAAGGGGAGGTCAAAAAGTTCCTTCTTTTTTTTTACCAGAGCTGAATTCAACATCCAGGAGTACCAGCTATCTGGCTATCTCAAGACCCACCACCCGTGTTGTGAGGAACCTCGGGAGCATAAAGTATTCATCTCAAAAACCATGTTGCCAAATCATAGAATGTCCTTCCCTGAAAAAATAATCGAAATGGTGTAGGGGATCTGCAAGGATGGACTAAACAAAGCTATTCATTCTGTTATTGACCCCTTTCGGGTCAAATTCGTGTAGGAGGGGTTCCACTAAAGAGTTAAAAAATTCATATACGTCTGATGAGCGGGATAATACATGAGTCCAAATGGACACTGGAATGATATTTTGGGGGTTTACCTCCAAATCCCATAGTGTTAGGGTCATGTACCATTTGAGGTACTGGGCATTGTGATATAGAATAAGGTGGAACAAAAAAGAGCAATACCTAAAGGTGGAGTTTATTAGGAACATGGCTAGCTGCTCACAAATAGACTCCGCAATGACTTTAGTGAAGTCGAAGCAGTACGCTTGCTCTTTCTTCACAGACCTCATTCTGAACAGGGCCGCCATCTACCAATCCTAGACATTCCTATATGAATCTTGGCTAAAAATGAATGTTAGCATGGAGCAGGCATCTTGAGAATCTGCCATTGGTGACTTCAGGGGAATGGTGAATCCTATAGTTCCCAAACCGCATGAATCTGCCTTCCTTAACTCTCTACTAAGGAATGAATATTTATTTTGGCATTGAGCCCAGATGCTTTGGAGCTTGGCCATATTATAAAAATTGGCCACTAGGTCATAGACTAGAGCCAACATGTCTCTAATAGCTTGAGGGGTGATTACCACCTTTATGTTTCTTCCCTGGATGACATTGGTGTCGGTGTTGAAATTTCTCATGCACATCTGTATGAGCTCTAGGTATGGGTGCATGAGAGGCACCATATTTTGAGAGAGTTTTTTGCTCCAAATTCTTGAGCCAAAAGCCTCAAAACTCCCCAGGTTAAGAAACCTAGTGTAGGCTACCTCTCTCAAATCTTTGGGCTTCTTGCTGAGAATAGGGTCAAAGAAATTGTTGGAAAAGTCAGCAACCATGGAAGAGTCACTAAACTGTGATCCTCCATCAGGGAACCTCAACCTTGGTTGGAGAGGGTGTGTGGACGCAATTTTCCCTACATAAGACCTTACTTATGGTGCAAAGCTGGGAGTTGCCATGGCAGTTTTTAGGACAAGGAGAAGGCTCTGATTCCTTTTACTTGAAACTCAGAGGCTGGTTAGAAAAATATTAGCATTTGACTTGAATTTTTTGGATGCTCCCAGTTGTCTTAAATATCTTAACTCTTCCAAAATAATGGCTCACACTTAGATATAGTCACATCATATAATGACCCCTTTTTATTTAATGACCCTAAGCACCAAGCTTTACATTTTCTGAGAGATTATGTATCAATTCTCAATCTTTTTCCCCAAATATCTTAGAAATATGTTGGATCTTTAATTTCAGGGAAAATTAGGAAGATGCACTTCCTCCAAAACTTCAAAAAAAGGCAAGGGTGTTCTGTGAGGAACACATGTCTGAGACACTTATTCAAAGGGGAAAAACAAATGGAGCAAAAAGAATGAGGAAAAGCAAAAACTATACATATGATACAATACTTTGAATGAAGAGACTCAATGGAAAGGATTTAAGTGAATATCATTTATTGGAATCGTCAAGCGGTCACCTTCCATGGTCTCAAGTTTGAAAGCATTGTGCTTCTTGCATGAGCTGATTTTGAAGGGTCATGTCCATAAGGGGTCAAAATTTCTGTGGTTTCTAGGCTTGGAAGCCCTTTTATCCCATTTCAAAACCATAGTACCAACTTGGAATTATGGTTCTGATGTCTTCTAATCAAACCAAGTTTTCACCACATGTTGGCGGCTAATCATGGCTTCATGAGAGGCCTCCCGCTTCTCTTGGAGATCTACTAACTTGGCGAGTCTTACTTGCATTTCCCCATTTTCCTCTATCTCAATTTTTTTTTATAGTTGTAATGCAAGGATTTCTAGGGGAATCATCATCACAATGCTTTTCCCATAAACTATCTCGTATGGCGAGGCTTTCAGGATCTATTTAGGTGTGATTTGATCAACCCATAAGGTTGTCTTGACATGTTCATGCCACAACCTCTTCTGCTCATTTCCCATCCTTTTTATGAGCTTGATCAGATTTTTATTAGTGGAAACTGTGAGACAATTCCCTTATGGGTAATAATTGGAGGATGTTTTCAGATATATCCCATGCCTTACAACAAATTCAGATACTTTGGCCCCCAAAAATACCTTAGCATTATCTGATATAATAGTGTGGGTGGGTCCAAAGCGGGTATTGATATCCTGTAGGAGTCCCATGATCATGTTCTCAGTGGCCTCTTTTAGTGGAACTTCTTCTGCCCATCGGGTGAAGTAATCGGTTGTAGTGAGGATCCATTTGTGCCCAGTGCTCGAAGTTAGGTTGACCATACCAATGAATTCTAGAACCCATTGTGTAAATGGTTCCTTAATTAGGATGGGGTTAAGAGGTAATGACGTGTTTCTCTAGAAACCCATATAAACTTGACAAACCATGCATCTATTTGTTTCCACTTGACAATTAACAAACATGCTTGGCCAAAAGTATCCTACTTGTAGGATTTTTTATAGTTGAGGTTTGGGTAGAAAAATGGCCTCTCGAGCTCCAATGGTGCAACTCGCGTAAGACCCTTTCAGCTTCTTCATTCTCTAGGAACCTAAGTAGGATCCCCTTAAAGTTTCTTTTATAAAGGAAACCATCACTTATGGTGAAATTGGATCCCTGTTGCCTATAGTACCTTCTCTTTTTTAGGGGGATATGGCTTGGGTGTTTCCCTATCTGTATGAATCGGATCCTATATGAGACCCAACTATTAGAGTTACTTTCTTGGCCATAGAGTATCTTCTCGGGCTCATCATTAGTTAGGGGTACGGGGTCTTGTGTAAGATATTTGCATAGGTCCCTTCCGTGTACTAGATTTGTAGGCTTTACCTCAATTTCGTATTTGAAGATCTTAGTGTTCTAGTTAGTTATTCTATCATTTATCTTAGCCTCTATTATATATTCCTTGACGCTGGAGTGTGCCACCATAACCTAGATTTTACTATGATTGACAAGGTGCCTAAATTTCTTCAGACCCTTAACTATAGTGTAAGCTTGTCTTTCTATAAAGTTATACCTAGTTTCATAGTCATGGAGAGTTTTTGAAAAGAAGGTGACCGGATGTTCCTCTCCTTTAGACTCTCATTTTTGTGTTAGCACGGATGCTACACTATGCTTACTCCCATATAAATACATGATGAAATCATTTGAGAATTCATGGTTACGTAGTACCGGGGTAGATACGATATCCCCTTTAATTACCTCGATGGACTTCAGTAGTCTATTTGATGTTAAGCTCCTTCTTGAGCATTAGCGTGATCAAGTAGATTGTCCCGGCAAAGTCTGAAATGAACTTTCTAAAAAAATTGATCTTTCCTAAGAAATATTGGACAGCCTTCTTATTGAATGGAAAGGGTAGTCCCAAGATGGCTTCAACTCTTTCTTGATCGATATATAGATTCCTTCCTTTGAAATGATGTTTCCCAGGAGCTTTCCCTAGGGTACTTTGAAAACACATTTCCTTGGGTTTAGGAACATCCCAAATTCTTGGCACTTCTTGAATACGGATTCCAAAGCATCAAACTGATCCTTCATTGTCTTGGTAAATACCATGAGATCATCTAGGCATATAAGAATTATCTTATTGATCAATGCTCCAATTGCGGCATCTATGGATCTTTGAAAGGTAGCTCTAGCATTTGTGAGTCCAAATGGCATTTTCATGTATGCAAAGGTTCCCCATTTTGTCGTGAAAGTGGTCTTATGTATGTATCCTTCCACAAGCCATATCTGGTTATAGCCTGAAAAACCATCTAGTAGAGAGAATCTCTCTAAGCCTACAACTATTTGTAATATCTTCTCTATGGAGGATAAGGGATAGTGATCCTTTAGGGACGCTCTACTTAGGTCTTTGAAATCTACACAAAGTTGAATTTCACCATTCTTCTTCCTTACCAGAACTAGGTTAGAGACCCATGTTGTGTGCTCAATAGGGAATATTATTTTGGCCTCTAGGAGCTTTCTCAGTTCCTCAACCATGATGAATTCTATCTTTGGGTTCACTGGTCATTACTTCTGGCATAGAGGCTTAGTTCCTTCTTCGAGATCAATGGTTTGTTGAATGATATCCTTATTGTAACCATGTATGTCGTCATATGTCCAAACCATCACTTTATCATACTTATGGCATAAAGCCACAAGTCTTTACCTTTCCCTTTGAGTGATTTATCTCCCAACTTTTAGCTTGCTCCCTTTGGTCATTTCTAGCTCGACGTAATCCTCCTTTATTGTTGTAAACCTCCTTTGATCTGAATTATCATCGTTAGAATAAAGAATGCTTTCTAGTGTTATCAACCCTTTAGGAAGTTTGTTTGTCTTCAACTGAATAATTTGATCTCTATAAGATTCTTCAATTTTGGGTTGGAGTTGGTTTGCAAACTGGTTAGACTGCTAGAGGAAGTGTACAATTTTCCGGTCATTGTTAAAAACTAGCCAATGATTGATGTTATCAGGTATAGACGGGCAGATGATAAATTTTATTATACTTTCGTTTGTTATCAAGTCTTGGATTGGGTTGAATTGTGACCCAATTAAAGCTGTCCTATTAGCCTTCTTATTTTGGCCTCAGTGAATACCTTGATATTAAATACTTTGAAATATTCAATGAGATCCCACACCCTATGTTGATAGAACCTCATTCTTGGATTTTTTGTGGTGGCAGTGTTCCTTACTTGTGTCACCACCAACTCTGAGTCGCTAAATACTATCAACTATTTGATGCCTTATTTTCATGCCATGGCCAAGCCATGTATTAAGGCTTCATACTCTGCTTCGTTTCTGGTACTGGTGAACTAGAAGTGAAACGCTTGAAGTATATTCTTTCTACTTGGGGAAAACAAGAATATCTTAGCTCCTGAGCCATTTTTTATTTTAGCTCCATTGAAATGTAGGGTCCATATTTGGGAATCCCTGATGGGACTCCCTTATCTTTTATCCTCTTCCTTTACCACCTTTGGAATCGTGAGTCTTCATTGAAGATGACATAAGTTCCCAAACCAGTTGAATCAAAGTTCCTGAAGGGATCATCGGGGGGAGGTTGGCTAAATTACTACCTCTTTGAAGGTTATCATACTCTACATATGATTCTTCTTCTCAGGTGATCATGGCACGGGAAGCCTCAAATCCTGAGACTGTTTGGTTTGTTATATGTTCCTTGGTAAGGAGTTCTGATAATAACTTAATCTTAGACCCATACTTGGTCCACAGAATCAAATAGGACCAATCAAGAGACATGTAGCCTCCTATCTTAGCTATGAAATCATGGGAGAGAAAAATTCTGAAGATTGGTGGAACGTCAATTACTATTATATCCTGTGGAATGGTTATGTTTGGACAAGAATAAATTTGCAACGGGAGCCCCTTGACAGCTCCTATGGTTTGGACTGATTTTCCATCTAGTTGCATGAATCCCTTCTTTAGGGGCTCATATTCAATTCCTACAGCTTCTGCAATTTATTTGGGCATGACTGTAGTGCTTGCACCAAAGGTCTATTATGGAGTTATGCATTAATTTCCTACCTATTATAAGAGTAAAAAAAAAGAGGTTGGGCCTTGGTTTACTTACTTCTCCCTTATGATTTAAAAGTACTACCTTTGTTGGGGCCCAAATCATTTTTACATGTTCCTTCTCTTTCCTGGTGGAAGTTGGGTCATCATTTGATCTCAGTGCTTCTTGGAGGAACTCCTTTTGCTCTGGAATGCCATGAATATACCACAAGGATACGTTAGCTGGCGCTTTCTTGAGTTGTTAGACCACGTTTATCGGTCTGAGCGATGATGTCTTGGATGGTGATTGGTTTTTTATTCCTTTAACTGTGGGATGGAGGGTACCCTAATTCTAAACAATCCTCGAGGTTTCCTTTACAACTGTCGGTTGTGATACTGTGATGATTGGAGTCTCTTTTTGCATTTTTCTAGTCATACTTGGGATAGGAGAAGTCGTATCTATCATATTTTTTTGAAGTGAGTGTTGTAATTAAATTAAACTAGGTTGGAAGCAACTACCTCATTTTTAAATAAAAATTTATCTCCTTCTACCTAGGATAAAAGTGTGTGTTCTGGTGTGATCTTTGCTTCTTGCTCTAGGGACATCCCTTGAATCTGCATAACAAAGGTTACATTTTGGACTCCCACAGAATGGTAATGTCATGATGTGTTAACATCGTAGCCCTCCCTTGCTCTTTGTTCAACTACCTTTTACTGTAAATTTCCTTGGGGATAGCCTCTTGGCATGTGAGAAATATTACAAGGGAAGCACCACATGTTGGAATCTTCTGCCAAATTGTTTTTCCCGGGCACCATTTCTCTTTCGTTATTGGGTGGGATGGTATGAAGTGGTGTTGACACCAGAACGAGTTGGTTAGATGAATGTGCAGACCAAGGCCTTTGTGTTTTCTGATGTTGTGGGGGATAGGTAGGCATGCCACCCTGACGGCTTTGATAATTTTGTCTTGGGTACGCGCTCTAATTCCTTTTAAGATTTACTATCTTGTTAGAGAAGATTCTAAGGATATTTTTGACTTCCTCCATATTGGGAGAATAATATGATGATGTTGTAGTGGGAATAAGCGTTGGATGAGAGGATGGGTAATTATATAGGGAGGTAGGGGCTTGGGAAGAGCTCAGGACCTGTGCTTGTGGAAGGGGAGCTATTTTGGGGTACATTGGCAAAGGGGCTCTCAGGGGAAGCTTACCGAAATCTATTAAATTATTCTCATCTTGGATCGTAATATTGTATGCTTGTGGCAAAGAGTCCCCCCCTAACGATTAAATCATCACAAAAATATCCAAATTAAGAGCCTTTAAGTAAAAAATGATAGCCATACCTATAGGCGGTCTTGCTAGAACATGAATCCTTTACCATGTTTTGTGAAATCTAGTGTTAAAATAGGTCATAAGTTCTTGCGGGCCCTTCTTGATGTTGATAAGATGCTATAAGAGCCAAGATCTATCCCCTTTCTCGTTGAATCTTGTTACTAAGATGTTTCCCAGTTGGTCCTAAGTGCCAATAGAATTAGGGGTTAGGGATCGGTACCAATCCAGAGCCTTCCCCTTAAGGGAAGCAACTAGTAACCGCAAGGCAATGTTCTATTCCCTATGAAACATCCCTTGTGGGATATTTCTTAAAATGCACCAAATATAAGAAAAATTACAACAAAGTAAAATACTGATTTTTACTGAAAATGTCCAGCTAGGACAGTGAATGGTATTAAATTGTTATCACACAAACTATTTGCCCACAGTGCATGAAAATTTGATGGGCGCCTACAATAGTAATAATAAACACTATGAAAACATTTTTTGTAATATTATATTACTGTCAGAAAAGGTACAGAAAGCCCTAAGCAGGTAGATTACATCAGGGGTTTGTGACCCTCACAATACAATAGTAAAATAAAGGGTCTTTGGAAATAAAAATGGAAGATATAGGGAATAGTACTGCCACCTGCAGATCTGACACGACCAACTAGAAAAACCCCCAAATAGAGGTTGTAGGTTGCTACGCTTGGACAGGGGTCGAAAAATGATGGACGTGCCTCAGCGTGCTACCACGCCCAACCTAAAAGGCTGTCATGAATCTGATCTAGGCCCCTCTACTTGTCTTCCCCAAATGCCCCAAAACCCGTGAAATCCTTCAATGAGATGCCTCTAACAAACTACCACACTCTACCCAAATGGCTGCTTTGGATCTAATCTATTGCCAGGATTCAGATCTGGAGCCCATTGATTATCCTCTCCCAATGCCGACATATATCTAGGAAATCCTTTCTCTATGATCTATGATATTTTCTCTGCCACACAGCCTTGAAAATGGATCTAGAATGATAGACTAGGGTATATCTCTCACTCTCGAAGAATGCCCTACTAGCTAGGGATGTGTCTCTCACCACTGAATTTAGGATCCCTGTGGGATTTGACTCCACAAGCTATAGATGCATGACAGCAGCAGCTGCATGTGAATGGGTCAATAAAATATATATCTAAAAAGTGGCGTCTCTTTCTCCCTTGGCTCCTTATATACTTTCCAAGGAAAAATATCTCCAATAGAACAAGTCACGTTTCATTCCACGGAGGGGTCAATAAATTAAAAGTAACTAAAGTTAATTTTTCCCGTTTAAGTCACTAAGGTCCAAAGTGACCCCCAAATGCCAAACATGACTATTAATACCATGTGGCCCCTTCTCAGTACCCCCCAGCTTCCACAGCCCCTTGGGTATGACCTGACTTGGAATCGACTTGACCCTTAGCCTTAGGCGTAGAAAAGGGGACATTATAGTCCTCCCTTCCTGAGAAATGCTTGACCCCAAGCATTATCCTGTTGTGCTGCAAAGGCTAAATATCACGCCACAAGTTTCTCCACCTCGCCCTACAGTCAACTGATGATCAGTGTGATGTGAATTACTCAAGACACCCCATGTAGTGATCATGCTCTCCATGTCGTGTGGAGAACAATGTTGCTCTTAAAGTAGTATGATGTCCACACTGACTCTCCCCTGGTACCCATGCCGAAAGTGCCAATCTGTCCAATCCCAACCGATGCAATGTTATCATCATGTGATCACTCACTGCCTCTCCAATAGACTCTTGGGTATGAAAGTTCATTCCGGGTCTCGTAGAGTCCCCGAAATCCACCTATGGAACAACCTGTATACGCACAAATTATGCTAACTCTCCCACATGACCTGCACTCGTGTGAGAGCAAGGCTCCTCATAATGTATCTCAATGTGTCCCGTGGAGGGAAAGTCCCAAGACTCTAGTAGAAAGTCAACCGGAAATATCGGCTCCACATAGTCTACCTCTTACGCTTAATGTGAACCTATTGAATAACCATAAGTCAAATACATCTCTCCATTGAATAACACATGGGTGAAGTGCTCACTGGTCATAGAAGTAGTAAAATACATAAGAGTGTTATCTAATGTTGATTCAAAAAATGATGAACCCGCGGGTTTTGACTTGTCACAGTGACAAACCGTATATGCCTGTATAAAGTTGGGGATATCCTCCCTCAACCTGTGCCATATGAACCTCTCTGACATGAACCTGTAGGTCTCATCGCAGCTCAAATGCCTAGTCATAGAAGGACAATGCACATGTCACAATATCTCCATCCTCAACCATGAATCTGACATAAGGCTCAATCTTCCCTGATAGAAGATCATCTCATCCTCAAATCTGTAGTTGTCATCTTGTACGTGACCATCTAGAATCTCACCAATGTTTCAGTTCTTGGAGTACTCAACAAAAAAATTAGGTCTCCAGTCTACTAAAACTTTAGATAACCAACATAATGATAATCTTGGATGATCTGAACCTGTAATCCCGACCTTAGTAATAGTCTCATGTGCAACATTTCTAGCCACACCTACATCCATCATACTCCACATCGATCCGCAATAATAAAACTCCTCACCATGTCGGATCATCCTCTCCATCCCCTCAGCTGCAACCATCCTTGGTGCTCCAAGAGAGTGGATCCACTACAATCCTAGTGCTATGTTGGTCACTCCCATTCCAACAATGTGGAAATCATTGTTAACTGTATAGTTACCCATTGTGATTCTCACTTGGGGAACCCACTGTGTGCACCTCAAAGACTTTCCATTGGCTATTACCTTGTTGAGGCCCTCAAAATCCTCTATCTTTAGTTCTTGCCTCTCAACCAATGAGGAATAAATACAGTTGTGGGCTGCCCTGCTATCGATGAGTACCCCAACACGTTGACCCTGCATAACTCCTCTAATCCTAAATTCCTTGTATATCAGAGTACTAGGCAATGTGGCCATAATCTCCCGAGGAAGAGTCTTCTCCTCCTACCCTGCATCAACACTATCCAACGCAACCCCATCTCCATCATCCATCCCGCGAGTCTCTAACTCCTCACCTCTATCACCCTTGCTCTCCTCAAAGACTTCAATGAACTGAGACTTCCCTCTACCTCTGGAATCATGTCCTAGAATCTAAGGTGTGTGGCAATCAAAACATAGTTTCTTTCGCCTCAACTCATCTATGTGTTCTCGAGAAATGATTGGATTTTTAACCACCTCCTGCCTCGGTGGAGGCTCCCTCTGCTAACATTTGTATGATCCAAATGGAGGTTCCCTTTTCTGAATGCAAGGTGGAGCCCTTGGTTTTGGAGTGGATAAATCCAAGTCCCGAGCTTTCCAAACAGCCCCATGCAAAGAAGAAGGTTCAAATGCCTTCACAAATCTAGCGAAAGCATTAGTTAAACCTACTATGAATAGAAAAATTGACCTCCTCTCCGTGACATCAGGTACCATGACTGGTAATCTCTAAAAATCTGCGATGTACTAATCCAGGGGGCCAGTTTGTCTCAAATGAGTCCACTCCCTAAAATACCTGTTAAGGTCCCTCCTATCAAATCTTCTCACCAGCATCTACACGAACTCTTCATGAGCCATAATGTGTATGTGTCCCTATGTAATCAGCCCATGATGCAACTAATCATGAGCATCTCCCTTAGGATGTGAGCTTGCAAACTTAATTACATCTTCCTCACACATAGGATTTGAGTTGGAGTATGTCTCCAACTTCTGCACCCAAGACTATGCAGTTTACTTCTTAGAACCATCGAAATGTGGAACAAAAATCTGTCCCAACCTCCTTTGCATCTCTGGTATTTGTGTTTACTGATCTCTTTTGGGTCTACTACAAACCTTAATTTATCCATATTCCTAGACTGGCATGTTGTTACGAAGGCCTTCACTGGAGGTATGGTACATATCCCAACAAGACTCCTCATCCAACATATCTACGGGTTGCTATGCCTGATTAACTTCTTTTTCCTTCAATAAAAATGGTTTGTGAAGCCCCAAAGGCCTGTCAGAAGAATGGGGAGGCCGCTGCCCCAAATTTCCACTCTCACCTCTTTACCCCTGTTTTCCCATATTGCTATTTTCTCCTCTTATTATGACTGCTGTTATACACATTCTAGTAGGCTGAAGATGATTAAAAAATATTCTCCTACCCCTTTTTGCAATTAGAAAACCAATGCTAGTACCTTAAGAGGTACTATCCCGTCTTGCACCGGAGTCTCCAATGAAGAAAACATGCTTGCGAACACTTGTAATCCCAAAAGACACATTTGAATTCCTTCTTTGGCTTTTGAAATCAGTCATGAAGTTTTCAACATTAGAATTGATAGTTTTGGATAACTGCCACATATTACTAGGATCCCATAGCTTATAATGCCCCTGAGCCCTTGTATCTTGTAAGGTCTATCATCTTTGCTTCTCTTGTATCTCCTCATGAAGAATATTATCAAGAGGTTCACCCTCTATTGTTTCTTTAGAAACCTTCAAAACAACACCATCCCTATTGTGATTCATGATTTTAGATGGAGAATAAGTGGAACAAGAATCAACACCTTTCACAATTTTATGCTCATTACTGCTTGGTAAATCCATCCCATATGATAATGACTTATTCTTTGGAGGATTCATAGGTACCATTTGGATTGAAATATATTTTTCATTTTTGCAACCAACCAGCCATGTTTGTTCATACCTTTCAATTCCATCAATGTCCTTCATGTGTTCAAGGTAGACATATGTTGAGCTGCCCCCAACATTGTTGCCTGAGTGCTTGTTGAAAGTATCTGAAAGCTGATCAAAAGTTGCTATTTTAGAAATTACAGTAGGCTGTAATTTTACACCAGTGTCCATGTGAGGCTCCTCCTCATGTGTCATCTGCTCCATGGAGTCTTCTTTTGGGGGTGTAGTCTTCCTTGCATCAATTGCCCTTGTCGTTTCCTCAAAATCTTATATGTGTTGTCTTGCTTGAGTCACTATCAACCTAGCAGCTCTAGCTTTGTTATTCCCTTCCTCACACTTTTTAAGAGTTTCCATTACATCCTCCTTGCTTGCATAAACAATTTTCTTCTCCTGAGCTAGAATAATTTCTCTAACAAGCAAAGTTTCACTAATGCAATTATTTTTCTCAATGGAAATCATACCCTTTTGTTTAGAATATTCTTCTACAAATGAGTTCTTTTGTGATTCAGGTACCAACATATGATGACCTCGTTTGGGCTTGCTACCAATATTCATCATGCAATAATTTGGAAATGGCATATTATATTTGAAACCCCTACTCAAAGACCAGTACTTCATCAAACAAGAATCCTCATCAATCACCTCTATTGGCCGCTCTTTATCACTATTCTCACCATGTTCCTTATTGTCCCTAGATATAATTTGATTCAAATTCTGAGTGAGCTGACTCAAAGAAAGGTTAGTGGCTTCCTGTTGTTTCACCATGTTGGTGAAAATTTACTTCATAAAACCCCCTTTGAGATCTTTCCACGGTACCATATTTAACCCACACAAGTTGGAGGACCAACAACTCTGATACCACTGAAATATCCCTTGTCGGATATTTCTTAAAATGCACCAAATATAAGAAAAATTACAACAAATTAAAATACTGATTTTTACTGAAAATGTCTAGCTAGGACAGTGAATGGGATTAAATTGATATCACACAAACTATTTGCCCACAGTGCATGAAAATTTGATAGACGCTTGCAATAGTAATAATAAACACTATGAAAACATTTTTGTAATATTATATTGCTGCCCAAAAAAGTATAGAAATCCCTAAGAGGGTGGATTACATCAGGGGTTCATGACCCTCTCAATACAAGAGAAAAATTAAGGGTCTTTGGAAACAACAATGGCAAATATAGGGAATAGTACTGCCACCTACATATCTGACATGACCGACTAGAAAAACCCCCAAATAGAGGCTGCAGGTTGCCACACTTGGACAAGGGTCGGAAAATGATGGACGTGCCTTAGCGTGCTACCATGCCCAGCCCAAAAGGCTACCGTGAATCTAATCTAGGCCCTTTTGTTTGTCTTCCCCAAACACCCCAAAACCCATGAAATCCTTCAACGAGATGCCTCCAACGAACTACCATGCTCTGCCTAAATAGCTGTCGTGGATCTCATCTGCTATCGAGATTCAGATCTGGAGCCCACTGATTATCCTCTCCCAATGCTACCAAATATCTCTGAAATCCTTTCTCTGTGACCTCTGATATTGTCTCTGCCACATAGCCCTGAAAATGGATCTGGAATGACAGACTAGGGTAGATCTCTCACTATCGAAGAATTCCCTGCTAGCTAGGGACCGGTCTCTCACCTCCGAAGCTAGGGTCCCTGTTGGATTTGACTCCACAAGCTATAGTGCATGACAACAGCAACTGCACGTGAAGGGGTCAATAAAATGTATATCTAAAAAGTGCCATCTCTTTCTCCCCCAGATCCTTATATACTTTCCATGGCAAAAGAGCCCCAATAGACCAAGTTGTGTTTCATTCCACGGAGTGGTCAATAAATTAAAAGTAACTACAATTACTTTTTCCCGTTTAAGTCACCAAGGTCTAAAGTGACCCCTAAACACCAAACATGACTATCAATACCATGCAACCCCTTCTCAGTAGCCCCCAACGTCCGCAACCCCTTGGGTAAGACCCAACTTGGACTCGACTTGACCCTTAGCCTTAGGCGTAGAAAAGGGGACATTATACCCTAATATAATGTACCATGCATATCTCCACTACATCCTAGAGGTGTTCCTCCAGAGTTTTAAAGTCTTCTCCCTTGATTTTTGACAATGCCTTTAACACATTTTCCAGAATAGGATTCCACACCGCTAGGGGGTTGGTAAGATGAGCGGACTCCCTTGATTCCATCAAAAAAAACTATCTTGGAGGTTGAGCTTGGAGGTGGGCCATTAAGATAGGTCTGAGGACTCTAGTTGACTGTAAGAAGGGCCTACCTGTTGGAGGTGTTGAGAGAGTCCGGTTCGGAGGAGACAGAGACCTCTAAATATGTCTACCTCTTCTGTTGGGTGGCAGAGATAACTATATATATTCAAACGTACCTTTTTCTCTTATTCTCACTCTTGTTCGCATTCGACTCATAAACTAGAGAGGAAGAAACTTAGTACTACTGAAATCGGTAAATTTTCAACGATGGAGTCTTCAGATGTGTAGTTGTTCATGTACCATCGAGTGTGTCAAGAAAAATGTTGACAATTATCTTTGTGGATGGACTGTCAGAGTCATGGTATACCTTAGGAAAGTGGGACGTGCCCCCTAAGTTATCCTATAGGTTTTATAGCAGTTGGCTCTTTTCTATGCTGTGAGGTAAGGGTTAGAGGAAAAATAAAACAAAGGGAAAAACTAACTAAGGTGATATGCCAAAACTGATCTTAAAAGACATAGAGATAGATCCTAGGAAAATGCTTTTAGAATACTCGAAGAGTGTTTAGCATGGTCTACTATTTTTTAAAAGTATCTTTAATTATCAAAGGCCAAGAAAGTGTAAAACATAATAATATGTAGATAATAGATGCATATAGAAAACCCAAGGGCATATAGCACGATAGATCTTCAAAATTTATCTAAAAACTATAAGCAATAAAGGATGAAAGACATAGACTATTGAAATCTAAAATGCACAAAACAAAAAATCTTTATTCATAGGGAAAATAATACATAAGGCTGATACGACACAAATTACAACTTTCTTCTACAACAGAGCCTTGCTAAGGCTAGTAAATATAATGACTAAGCCTAGAATCCCTTTTCACAGTTCTGGTCTATTTCTCTTTTCTATTTTTTATCTTTTTTTTTATCAGAACATTCCTTTATAGGACACCTTGGCTCTCGCTTCAATATCAGGAATCAGATCTTCCACTACCAGCATTCAATT
This sequence comes from Taxus chinensis, assembly GCA_019776745.2. Taxonomy (NCBI): domain Eukaryota; kingdom Viridiplantae; phylum Streptophyta; class Pinopsida; order Cupressales; family Taxaceae; genus Taxus; species Taxus chinensis. Next base: position 191,596,138 of record CM034153.1, read on the forward strand.
TTCTTACAAAATCCTATATTTTTTGGGCAAGATCTCAACTGCATGTTGGTGATATTTACGATTTCCTTTAATTCTTCCAACTTGAGCTCCTTCGGTTGTTGATGATTCTTCCCTATCACATGGCGGTTGCGCACTTATTTGAGGGCCTTTATTTTGGCTTTATCTTCAAACTTGCACCTAAGTGATGCATGAAGGTTGCATACTTGTTTGAGGACATTCCTTCTCTCTTTATTTGAAATTGCGCTTGGGTGACACGTGGAGACCATGTGAGTTTTCACTATATATTTGACTATTTAATCCATTGGGGTAGCTTTATCGAGACTGAGACATGTCGGTGGTGGGACAAAAATTTGAGAACATTTTTTTCTCTCATCATGCCCCGAGTGTGCCTAAGGGACATGTGGATATCTTCCACATTCAGTTCCATACTTAGCCAAATTTTGGCTCAAACAAACAAAACAAAAGAACTTGGTCCGAGGTGAAAAAAGAGAGTGGCCAGTAAAAGATTCTCATACAAAAATAAATCTACAAAACCCTCACATTAGTATATCCATGTGAAATCCTTATTTTCATAAAAATCAACCTAAATAAAACTTGTTATACAAAGAGAAATGAAGGGTGTGGTACTTGTTTATGTATGTTCAAATTGTAATGTAGCATTATCAAATATTCTATTGTAATCTTCACTATAGGAAGGAAGCGAACAAAAAATATCCAATAATACCATAGCAAAATGGTAAACCATACCTCCCTAGGATGAGTTGAACATAGAAATTGTAGAAAGTTAGAAGTTAGTGATCCATACCATCTCCACTAGTGGCTTAAGGTAAGTTTCTTCCTTAGAGCCACCATAAGAATGGTCTTGTCACATGAAATGACTAAATGCAATCTTAACCCTATGTTAGCTATTGGCCTTGAGTTTTAGATGAAATATGTTGTTTGTATGGTTGTATAACATAAAATTAATGGAGTAAAAAGTGGGAGTGAATTATTCCTTTTATGATTTCTCTAAGACCCTACAATTTGAACTTACCTGAAAACTTGTATTATGAATGTTTTTTGTGTATTGAGTGGCATGAGTGAAATATAATCCCCAAATTATGAAATATAGAGCAACTGATATGAGAATATTGGGGAAGTATTTAAAGATATCAATAGGGTTGGTAAACCCCATTGTATACGTAATCCCACCTAGATTTGCCTCATAAATTAGTTAAAGTTTAAACTTAAAAAATAAAGTGTTATTACATCATTGACGAATTAGATGTCGTAACTAATACGAGACTTTCTATGAATCATTACTAATGTGAAACCTAACTATTTAGGCTACTACAATAAGGACCTATCACTTCATCATATTATTGTGTAAGAACTTGAACTTTTTTATGACATAGGAACCATACCGATAAATGTGAGGTAGAAAACATGTCATATGATAGTCGGTCAAAAGTAAGAATCTCAAAATGAGTGTGATGGCTACAAAATTATTGTGTGATGTGCCAAAGTCATGCATATAAAAACCAACTCTTTGATAATAAAAAAACTGAAATTATTTTGAAAGAACTATTGCGAATAAAGATGTGAAACTAACTCATGAAAGAATCTAGAAAAGAAAATGAACCTTATTTGAGATGTTGGTGTCACGTGTCTTAGTGATGTTAGTTATGCTTTCGTAGTCTACAATTTCTTAATTAATATAATATAATGCATGTTAAAGTAAACATGTAACTAATGTTTTCATTTGGTAATGAAAAATGTGAGCGTTATTGTGTATGTGGGACTAGTGTTGTGTGTCTTGTGCTCAATGCAGTAGTAGTAAGTGTTGTTGTAAAACATCTACCTGTTTTATTGTTGCATTTTGGGTTGTGATTTTTGGGGCATAATAAATCTAATCTAATGTATAAATAATATCATTAGGGTTAGAAAACACTTTGAATATATGTAATAATATGAAGAATTTTTATGTGTTGGGTATGCATGGGAAAAACACATGAGTCCTTCCTATATAGGTTCAGATGTGTAAAGTGATTTTACATTAACAAATGTACTTATAAATTAAGAAAACCAAAACATTACAACCAAACCTAATTCATATTTAATCAATAAATACATACCCAGTTATATAAAATATACCACCTAGACCATAAGAAAACAATAAAATAGTAAAATGTAAAGGGTAAACTACATTAGTAGCATCACTAGTAGATTAATGAAAAAATATGTTGTACAAGACCTTATGTTACGTATAGACTTAAATCCTTCTATGAAGGTCTCACAAAACACTCCCAAACTGAATCACATATGTGTATACAAAAAAATACTACAAAACGAAAGAAACTATGTAAATGAAAAAAACCATATCTTCATTCATATCTCCTTACAACCTTAGATGAGATTGTTAAAGCTTGGATTGGAGTACCAAGCTAGTTGAATCTCTTAATCAAATTGTTTTTGCATGCTCCAAATGTGTTCCGAATGTAAGTAGATTTCAACTATGAGAAAATAAATTGAATGGCTGATTTGATTTTTGATTCGTGATCAATTGGACAACGTAACGATACGTGAGATTGAATGATAATTTAACATAATAATGATGTAAATCTCAAATCTTCTAAAGATGATAATTGGAGAGGCATGAGTGATTATTTATAGATGAGGGAAGAGAATCCCAAATCCTTTATTCGTGTGATTAACTTGTCTAATATGAAGCTAACTAAAGCATGATTGGATTTTTTAGTTGAGTTTCCAATTTTATTGAGGAGATAAGATGTTATTTTCAACTTGTATGAATGAGTTTTCATTGAGTTGGAAAAGGTGGCATGCCTTTTGAATATTTTTAGATTTTGTATTGAAATATTAAATTCATGTCTTTTGATTTATTCATCCATAAAGGTGACAGGAATTTTTGATTTTGGAGAGATTTTCTTTATTTTTAGAATGTCATGCTTTATGGATATATCTTTAGTTAACTCAAATGCATGTTTGATTTAATCTAAACTTGTCTACTTACATATATTTAATGATTGAATCTTTAATTGATTTTTTCTCCTCTAGTTAACTTGAGATGTTAACTAGTGAAGTGAAAGTGAATAAGATGTGAGGTAGAAATGGATATATGTAGGATTTATTTAATTATTTTAATATTTAATTAGCTAATGGGATATGAGATGAATAATAAAATTGATATGATTAATTATTTAATCTTAGGATTGGGATATGAGTGTAATAGGGTCCATAGTACAAATATTTAATAATTCGAGACCATGTGTGAGTGATAGGAATAATTAGGGGAGTTGTGGGACGATGTCATAAAATGCCATTAAAGGCCATAAAATAGCAAAATAAAGAAAAAGTGGATGAAAATGGTCGTAATGTAATGTGAAGTAATTATGGGGTGATTTCGAAGGTTTAGAATGCATAATACAATATTTTAGGGTTTCTACATTTTCCCCTCTTCAAATTATTATTACAAAATAATAGCGCTTTAAAGATAATAGAGGCATGTAGATCAATGAACAAATTATAAAGAAGTGTGGTGAACTACCCGATTTTCCCTATGAAGCATTTGGATTCACCAGCACGTCTCGATTATGCTAAGGGAGTTCCCTCTAAAGTGGATGGGTGACATGACAAAAAAGTGGAAAAATGTTTGAAAAGAGGAAAGAGAGACTAGTGGAGGAGTGATAGAAAAAACGGGGTTAGAAAATGGTGAATACAAGGTTTGGGTGGGAGCAAAAATCATTCGTCATTTTTGCTACAATAGTTTTGATGATGGTAGATGATACATGATAGACATACGATGATGTTTTTGACTAATGAAGTTTGTGTATATGAGTTTTTTTGTTTTTGAATAAGATGCACGAATGAATGTAGTGAAAATATGACTGATATTACTTGTAGCTTGAGCTTCCATTTAGATTTTGTATTTTGGAGCAGCTTACTTTGCTATTGCATAATAGAGTTAACACAATGATTATTAAAGAACTGTGATGATCAAATCATTATGTTCATAAACACACACACACGCGTGCGCGTGCACACACACACACACACTCTCTCTCTCACACACACACACAACAATGAAGTAAAAACAAGCCCAATATACACACTAAATGTATACACCAAGGCTATAAATGAGTTAAGATGATAAATAAAATACTTGTACTTTGTCTATAGTAACTAAAAATAAATACAATTAACTATGCAACTAATGTGTTCCAAAATGATGATTGATTGAATTAATTTTCCCCCTGAGAAAGGATACATGTAAGGGGTAAGACCAGATTGAAGAGTGGGGTCAAGTGATACTCTTGTTGGATCCCGATGGAAAATCGATTTGATTGACTTACGCACAAGCAAGGATACATGCAATGGTAAGATTGGATTAGAATGAAGAGTGGGATCAAGTGACACTCTTGTTCGATTCATGTTGAAGATTGATTTAATTGATGGGGTCATTGCCTCAAATAAAAGAAACATGCAAGGGAGGGAATGAGAATTGAGATTTCCCCAAACGAGGATGCATGCTAGGGTTTTGATTTGTTGTAGGATAGTTGGAGCTATCACTAGAATAGGAGTTAAAATTTTGATTATTAGATGATTGTTGAGTTTTTTTTTTAGTATTGCTTGGAAGAGTACCTCAGTGTTTGATAGTTGTGTGAATGTTTTGAAGTTTGTGGATAATGTTTGTCTAATTTTATTTTTATTTTTGACTAATTGTAGATGTTTTTGATTTTGGGAAAAAAATATTTTTTGTTTTTTGGATTCTTTATTATTTGTATTTCTTAAGGATTTTGGAATATATGATTTTTTTGGATTTTTGACTTGGTAAAGGGTACACTCTCTGAACTCATGTTTAAACAATTCTAAACATTTCATTCCATTGGCAGAATGTAGATGGTATAGTGATAGGATGTCTGACTCTGCCCTTAACTCCATGCAATTGGTAAGATGTGAGGGATCAACACTGAGATATAAGAATGACATAAGAAAAATATTAGAGTGATGTGCAAATGAATATGATGGATGCAAAGGCACAAGGTTAATAATAGTCCATTTGGGAAAATGTGACTCATCTCCAATTAAGATTATTTGACCAATTCCAAGACTGTTTCAATTTAGAGGTAGTGACTAGAATTAGACCTGTAAGTGGCCTACTATTGGAAATATGTGGTGTAAGGAATGGTTTTCTCTCATAACATGAGAAACTAAATTGATTCTTTGGATTTTGTATGATTAAGCACTTTTGATCCAATTTTTTGAAGGCTTTATGTTGCTTAATTTTTTGTTTTGAAATGACCCCCTACATTTTCCCCCATGAAATTGGTAAGAGGTAAGGGTTTAATACCAAAGATAATACATATGCGAGTAAGGACACCTTTCTCTTTTCCCAATCTCACACTATGAGGAAGAAGCATGGGCTCAACACCAAAGAATGTGAATGATGAAAGGTGTAACAATTTTGATTTTTTTTTGTATTTTTGATTGATTTTACCTTTTTGTGTATGTTTTTATTTTGGAAATATAGTTTTCCCCAAAATTTCAGCCTTGTGAGACTAGTGAAATGCAAGGAATCATTTCCTTAGACTAAGATGGGTAGACAAAAGATCTAGGTAAAGAAGTTTAGTGTTTTCTTGTTAAGGAAAGAGCTTCTTCAAAATGAGGATTTTCCATCAGTAAGGTTCTATACAGGTTTTTATATTAAAACATCTGGATTGGAAGAATCTAGAACATGGATGAGATACACAATATCCCACATGAATGAGATTAATTTGCACCTTATATTTGAGGAGAATGAATATATGATAATGAAATGATACTGATATCTACCAATGGATGAGAGAATTGAAATTTTTATACAAGTAGTCTACTCCTATGTGGAGAGTACCTATGAATAAGAGGTTTTTTGTTCTTTACTTTTTATTTTCAAATAGTGTTGTGATGAGGGGTTTGATATGCCAAATCTTTTTCTCTTTTTTCACTTTTTTATTTTTATTTTATTTTCATGAATTAGGGTTTTCAATGGACTTATCATTGTGGAAGAGGTCCATGTTTTTGAATTTTGATTGGTCCTGATGTATAAGATTTGGGTGGACGAGGTCAATGATTATATGATTTGATTATTCTTGGCTTATGAGACTTGGGAGGACAAGGTCCAATTCAATGGTGTGGATGGAAAGGTTTTTGATGAGTAGGTTTGTATCAATTAGATCATTGAGGAGACCATGTTTGGATAAATTTAATGTGTCATTTGCATTTTGGATTTCATACTCTCCAATAGCTTTATCAATGATATCCATCGTAGGTGGAGTAAAATATGTTGATTCAATAGAAGATATAGACGGTTGGGGTTTGAAAATAATATCAACGCCAATGTTGTCCTCAACCATGAATGGAATGATGCAAGGAGTCAAGGATTGATATGTAGATGGGCCTTCAAGGAATCTTAATGATTTTGTAAAAAAAAATCCAATGTTTCTTTGTTGTATATAAGCACTCTTTTGATTTTATGATTAGTGATGAATGCTTCAATGCATAAGGAATTGTTATTTATGATGTTATATTTCAAAAGGACATGATGACCAAATGATAGGATTGAATTATTTGATGAAAGATTCACGATTGAAGATTGAAATGGTTTCTTATTGATACCCTTAAGAACACGCATGTCATGGATTGAACGTGTAAGGATGTTGAAATGTAGGATTTATTTGGGTCATATCCATGAGAGAGATTTACGTAGATACCTTCTTTGATTGCTTGATAATATCATGAGAAATAGAAGAGGAATTTTCATTGATTGACTGTTGTTAAATAGCCATAGACTTGGGATTGGATATTTGAGGTGTCGCAGATGATGTACAAACCTATTTTTGTAGTTTTTCTACAACAAGGTTATGTGTGTTGTTTTTTTATGGTAGCCATGGTGTTAAGCATAGGATCTAGCAATGAAAGGATATAATCAAGCTCAATAATGTTTCATGATTGACCCTTATCTTTAGATTTGTAATTGGTATCGTGTTTTGGAAATGGATCCTTAAACACCTTAAGTTTATCATTTGGTGTATTGGTATTTGTTTTTTTATATATCTATGCGATCCATTAAATCCTAGATGTAATGGTGGAGATTTGAACAATGATCCGTAGGATGACCATTGATGCGGTGGTATTCATAATATTCTGATTTTTGTAGGTACGTGGGGTTTTTTTTCCATTCTTTGAATGGTCTTGTGATTGGATACGTTACCGTATTAGCACTCACTAATTTGCGAAGGACACTAGAAAGGCTTTCTCTGAGAGGTGTGAATTCTCTCCGTTTGACTTCACGTGGAGTATTTTCTTTACTATAAATTATGATTGGTTGATTCTTTGATTTGTTTGATTAATGATTTGAAGGAATTTTTAAAAAGGCCTTTAGTAATAAGGGATTTCTCAATTTTAGTTCCTTTTTTTATTACTACTTCAAAGTTTTTTAGGTAATGCATTTGTATTTGTAATGATAGTTCCCAATTAATATTCTGTATGAAAATACCTATCACATATTTTCTGAGCATCAAGTAGTGAAATCAGTTTGTGATTCCTCACCACCGTTGAAGGAAAGCAGAAAAATGTTCCATTTTTCCTTTTCTTTACATTGCAAAGGTCTGTCATGGTGATTTTTTGGCATCTCACGAAGTTTTTCTAGGAAAAATTATTCGATGCATCACGTGTGGTCATCATTGTTTAGTTAAACCATTGTTTGATTTGATTAAAGGTTAAACTATGTTTCAAATCAAATAGATTGATATTCTAATTTTAATTTGACTTAAGATTGATTTTAAAGTTTAATAGGACTAATTCGATGAAATATTTTCTTAAATTTGGATAAAGTGAATACCCAAAATATAATACTTGAATTGGGTGTGATTTTATATGCTTAAACTTGGATAAAGTGAATATCAAAGTATAAGACTCTTGATTTAGTTCGATTTGATTCGGTTTACTTAATACATGAATGAAGTGAGTATTCAATGTATAAGTTGTTGAGTTGGTTTTTATTTAATTAATACATGAATATAGTGAATATTCAATGTATAAGGTGTGATAAAATCAAATGTGCTTAAAATTGGATAAAGTGAATATCTAATGTAATAGGCTTAAATCATAGTTTGATTTGATTTTGATAAAATCAAATGTTATTTGTCTTGATTTCAATTCATATTTGATCTAACTTGCTTAAATTTGGATGTATGTATCCAAAATTTAATACTTCATACTTGGATTTGATATGCTTATACTTGAATATGGGTACACAAAATATACAACTTTGATTTGCATTAGATTTTTTGATTTCGATAGGATGATTTGAATGGAAAAAACTTTTATTGGATTTGGAAAATTTTGATTGGATTTGAATATGTTGTATCCTATGAATATGATTCTAATTAAAAGTTGGGTAGTTTTGATTATGATTTGAATAGTTTGGATGTGAATATCCAAAGGATTAGAATTTTATCTTTGATTTTTGGATTGGGTTGAATTTGATTGATATAAGATGTGGAACACAAACTGTTTTAATCTAAAAATATAAACAATATAGGATTTGTTGGATATGATTTGTTAGGATTCCTAGGGATTTGGGATATTCACTCACCGATGCTTATATGAATGAGTACACGCACCATAAAATTTATGGCTACATGCTTCACCCCTCAATAAATCAGAATGATGTCATTACTACAAACAAATTTTGGTTTTCCTCACGGGTAAAAATACTCAATCAGGATTGGGTGCTACCATTTTTGTTGGCTAGACCTCTCAATATGCTAACTACTTTCGGGTTCCTGTAGTACACCTCGTAATGAGTTTTAGGACTTATGCACAAGTATTTCCCACAGTTATGTGACCATGTATTTACCCTTATCCAAACTTGTAATAAAATTCGTTTGGTTTCTTTTATTGAATTTATCAAATTTTGATTGTCTTTGACCAAGGAAACCTGCATGCTAGGTATAAGTAGTTTATTGCTTGATTTTGGGAATATGAAGATCCTCTTAAGAAAATTGGTCATGTTATAATAAAGATTAGTAGTTCCCTTGCAAGCTCACAATGTTAGAAGAAAAGAGCAATAAAATATCGTCATCGTTTCTTATTCTCAAGATCGCTCGAGAGCGTGAGACAAGAGCATATGTGGATTTTGATAGAAATACATGTTAGAAATTAAGGAAAGACATGAGAAATAAGGAAATTTGATTAGAAAAATTATTAAGAAAAGAGTTAGATTAGAAAGTGAAAATGAAGTGAAACTGAAATACTTTAGTTCTTTAGTTTTGACATGGGTTCCTTGCAGAAGGCATAATTTTTCACTTGTTAATCCATTTGAGGTCTTATTTATATTATTGGAAAGTTTAAAATAAGGTCTATAATGTAAAGGATTATGAAATTAGTTCATATTGTTTAATACCAAAAAACCCTCTAGAAAGTGTCAAAAAGTTGAGATAAAATTGTAGTAACAAAATTTGGAAATAACAATAAATATATAAATAAATTTTAGTTTTGTTGTAATGAATTAGGTTGCAAATAATTGTCATAAATGCATCTAGAAAACAGTAGGGGAATTTTAAAAATGATGGAAAATTTGATAAAACAAAGTAAAAATTATAACAGAATGCTAGTGCACCTATTATGATGCTAACACACTTTTTATAACACTAGAGCAACCGAGAGAATGATAGTTCAAGTAAGGGAATGATAACAAAAGAAAAGCAACACTAGTACAGGTAAGTTGATGGTAGTGTAGGTAAGTGAACTCTAGCATAGGTAAGTTGACGATAACAAAGGTAACTTGTCTGTAGCACAGGTAAGTGGACGGTAGCGCAAAAAAGTGAATGATAGTGTAGGTAAGTTTACGGTATTGTATGTAACTGAACGCTATTGTAGATAAGTTGACGGTAGTGTAGGTAAGTGAACACTAACACATGCAAATTGATGGTAGTGCAGATAAGTGAACGCTAGTGTAGATAAGTTGATGTTGGCATAGATAATGTAATGATGGCACAAACTTAGTGCTACACTAGCAAAAATTGTGTCACAGTAGCATAGGTAACCTGTAGATAAACAAAAAAAAGTGAAAACAAGACCTTGATTTTACATTTTTTTTGAAATTGCTCACAATTTACTCCATGAAAAGCCTTGAAAATTACTCATTAATTCTAAAATAGCAAGAAGAACACACAAAAAGGCTTAATTTCACAAAAAATGATGAAGAAATGAAAAAAATGTGATTTTTTCCCACCAGGCGTACCAAAAATGTATACAAAGAAATACTACAAAACGATAGAAACAATCCAAATAAAATAAAACCAGACCTTCCTTCGTATATCCTTGCAACCTCAGATGAGATTTCTGAACCTTGGAATGAAGTACCGATCTTGTTGAATCTCTTGATCAAATTATTTGTGGATGCTCCAAAGGTGTTCTAAATGGAAGTAGATTTCATCTACGAGAAAAGTGACTCAATGACTACTTTGATTAGTGATTCATAAGTGATTGGACTACGTAACAATATGTGAATTGAATAATAATCAAACCCAATAATGATGCAAATCTCAAATATTCCAAAGATGAAAATTCGAGAGGCATGAGTGATTATTTATAGATGAGAGAAGAGAATCCAAAATCCTTGATTTACGTGATTAACTTTTTTGATCTGAAGCTAACTAAAGCATGATTTGATTTTTTAGTTGAATTTCCAATTTGATTGAGGATATAAGTTACTATTTTGAGCTTGCACGAATGAGTTTTAATTGAGTTTGCAAAGGTGGTATGCCTTTTGAATATTTTTACCTTTTGTATTGAAACATTAAATTCATGTCTTTTGTTTTATTCACCTAAAAAGTGTCACGACTTTTAGTTTTTGGAGAGATTACTTTATTTTTAGAATTCCATGTTTTATTGAGATATGTTTAGTTAACTCAAATGCATGATTTAATTTCATCTAAAGTTGTCCTCTTGCATATATTTAATGATTTAATCTTTAATTGATTGTTTTTGCTCTTGTTAACTTGAGATGTTAACTAGTGAAGTGAAAGTGAATAAGAGGTGAGGTGGAAATGGATATATGTAGGATTTATTTACTTATTTTAATATTTAACTAGTTAATAAAATTAGCTAATGGGATAGGGGATGAATAATAAAATTTATAAGATGAATTAATTAATCTTAGGAATGGGATATGAGTGTAATAGGGTTGATAGTATGAATATTTAATAATTCAAGGCCATGTATAAGTGATAGGAATAATTAGGGGAGTTGTAGGACGATGTCATAAAATTCCATTAAAAGTCATAAAATAGTGAAATATATCAAAAGTGGTCGAAAGGTGTCAAAAATGGTTGTGATGTACTGTGAAGTAATAACGGGGTGATCTTTATCAAGGTTTAGAAGGTGTAATGCAATATTTTTGGGTGTCTGTAATATGTTTACGTAATATTTCCTATTAATGTTGTGCACAACATGGAGATCTTTCAAAGCACTCACACAAGAAATTAAAAGTTGCACTAGGACCTTCTACCAAGGGGCTTGTGCATGTATAATTGCTACTCAAACTATTTATTCTTGTAATTAAATATATATTTATGATGTAATATTATGTATGATTCCAAATTCTCTTACATCAGTATATAGGGAAAACCTTATCCATATTGCATAAAGTGTTACTCGTGTTTTCCGGATAGAAACAATAAATGAATCTGAGAAGGTGTCGACATGAATTAATTTAAATAAAACCGAAGTTGTTTTTAAGTGCATGTTAGGTGCATGGGATGAGTGATCAGGTGTCTGTAGTCGAAACTGGTCAGTCCAAGGGTCGAGTTTTGGCAGTGAAAATAATATTTTTTTTGGGTTGAACAGTTTCAATCTCTAGTAACCAAGACTTCTGTGTGTGCATGTTGTGCTTATCCTATGTATAGTATTATAAATTATCTCAAAAGATTATTTATTAGTATTGATTGATATAACAGATTTAGACCTATTAACTTGATTATGTTTAAAATTTATCCAATTATATATTGGAATATCCATAACACATTTTATTGACTTTTTTTGGCATGTAATTCCTTCAATCTAATGTAGTCCGTTAAAGTTATTATACTACCGAAGGCAGGTAGTACAACCTTTAACAATCTAATTAATTAATTGTGCTTTGTCTAATTTTATTTTGCCAAGTGTCATTTACTTTTTTAACATAAAGTTTTATATAAATAAATATTTATTTGATTTTTACAAAAACTTTAATTCAATTTTCTGATTGGTTGAAATATTTTTGTATGGATATTAAATATTTTTCATTAGTAAAAACATCTATTTTTCATATTAACCAGTGTAAAAAAGACATGTGGCAAATATTTAAATTTTCTATAGTTTTAACATTAGCAAATTTTCTTGAGAAGTCTTAAATAATTTTTGCATTGAATGCTCATTGGACACATCATTGTACTTTGAATGTGTCATTATTTTCATTTTCATGGCATTATTGATTATTTTTACTTTGTCTAATTTTATTTTGCCAAGTGTCAATTACTTTCTTTACATAAAGTTTCATAAAAACAAATATTTATTTGATTTTATTAGTCAAAAAATTATTTTTGTTATCAACCAATTTAAAAACAACATGTGGCAAATATTTAATCTTTTTATAGTTTTGACATCAATTTTTTTTAAGAAGTCCTAAATGGTTTTTTAATTGGATGTTCATTGGACACACCATTGTACTTGGTATGTGCCATTATTTTCATTTTCATAGCATTATTATGTATTTTTACTTTGTCCACTCTTAATTTTCCAATGGAAATTGCTTTCTTTAATATAAAGTTTCATAAAACTAAATATTTATTCATTTTTTACATAACCTTTAATTCAAATATTTGATTGGCTAAAATATTTTTGTCGTCATATTAAATATTTTTTATTAGTAAAAAAAAATATTTTTCTTATTCACTTATGCTATTTTTTCTTCGCAAATATGGTGTCTTCGAATTTTTGGATTTCAAATTCAGCGCATAAAGTAGATCTGGAAATTTAATTGTGCAAATTAGAAATATATATCATGTTTACTTTCCCTACAGTGCAAAAAAGGAGATTTGTGGCCAAGAAATTGCAAGGCTACTATGAAATTTGTATATATGTCCCGGAGGATCTAAATCTAATTCGCAATTTTTTTGTATTGATATTACATGACAATATTTTCCTATTAAATTTATATTCTTCCTCCATGAACTTGTAGCCTTAAGACAATAACTTCAAAAACTGGTCATGTTTTGACAATACAAAGTACTTTTTTGGTTCACCTTTTCCTTTTCTTCTAAGTTTTGAACTTGCTCACTAGTGGGAAGCAACATAACCCTCTATCACATTTCTTAAAGTTTACCATGTCAAACTTTTGTGTTTATTAAACACTTCTAAAAGGCCCCCATGCAACAATTGAACTTATAGCTTACTCCGACACCTTGGAACTCGAACATCAACTAAAAGGACTTTTGGGCATGCTCTTTCATTTAAGATCTCCGCTCCCAACTAAGAAGAAGCTTTTCCTTGCTTGTGCATCTAAAATCTTTTCCCAACAAACGTTAGTTTGTAAAATTCCTTTGCTTTAGCACTTCTTCGACACTATATGTCAATCATGACCTTGTTTACATTTTGTTTCCAGAATTTTAATTTATGTCTTATCACTAAATTTGGAGGGAGTCAAATTAATGGGAAAAATGTACACTCACTCTTTAAGATGCTCTTTATGAATTCAAAAATCTACCAAAACTTCATCATTTTCTAACAAACCAAAAACATGCCTTGAACAGAAGACGAAAGCAAGTGGTGAAAATGTCAATATTTGATGGAAGCAAGCAGTCACGCATTCATATATAATATGATTATGTTCTTTTCTTCCCCATGTTGAAATATTCTATTTTCAAAATTTACGTTGCATGCATGTTTATGATCACGCTACTAGACTTAACAACAAAGATTCTTATGATATAAAACTATTTTTAATTGTCACATAGCTCACATAGCTCACATATTTGATAAGATGCACGTCACATAATGTGACGACCTGTTTTTGGAAGTGGTGAATAGTATTTTGACTAATACACAAAAGATAAGGTTAACGAAGACTTACATAGTTGAAGCACTTGCGTAATGAACTAGCTATGGAGATTGATGGAATAAAAAAAAACATAAAGAACATGAGATATGGTTTACACATTTTTCATTAACTTTTTTTCACAATATTAGAAATTTTGTGTTCATAAATAGGAACCTTCTTTCTATCATAACATAAAAATAATGAAATACGACATAACTTGTATATATTATTTTATGTGTTTATCTTTAAATTTTTTGTTATAACTTTTTATTCTATGAATAATCTATTTATATTTTTAATATAGAGTACTTTTTTATTAATCCTTTCAAACATCTCTGACAAAGACATAAAGTTAACTAATAATTGAAATTTGAAATAATTATAGTTTGTTTTTATTTCTTGAGTGATATATTGTGTAAAGTACTATGTACATCATATATGATAATGTTTTTTTTTGGTAGGTTAGTATCTCATAAAGATATTTTTTCACAAAACTTTTTAAAATGGAAGAGGGATCTATCATTCTTGTAATATATATGTGATATATGATAGTATCTTCCATCATATTTTTGTAATTTATATATAACATTATTTCATACGTTGTATGGAGGGGGAAAGGAGAGGAGATAGTTCTTCCAAAGTCAACATAATGTGTATGGAGGGGTATATGAAGAAGATGAATTCATTTGTTAGACAAAGGACTCTGTGTGAGGGATTGCTAAACTAAGATTCCATGATATTTCAGTCCATAGTATTATTAAGGGAACACTTTCCTAAGTTTGATATCCAAGCTCCTTTCTTGAGAGGGAAGTAGGGGAGATGACCCCATAATTGTGCATGTACCAAAACATGTACATTGGTTTTCACCATAGGTTGTTGAAAAAAGGACCAATAGTTGTTCACTTTTTTATTAATGAAACTTTTTAAGAGCCAATGACAATGTGACACATAGGGCGCTCGGTCATTGGTACCTCTTTCAAATGCTTTATATTTTTTTTTTCATTTTAAATCAATTCAAAAACTACTTTTCCCTCCAAATAAACACGTGAAACGAAAATGTTGATGTCGCACAATGATAGGCTACACGATGATATAATTTTTTTATGCTAATGAGACACCTACATATATCTACATACCCCTAAAGTTAGGGTGCATGGTTATGGGGTCATCTCCCCTAAAAACCAAGAATTTTGACTAGTGATTTTATAATCTTGGTCTATTTTGACTAATGTAACAACAATTTTTACTTGTATATAAATTTAATTGGCCTAGTTTTATTACGCCGAAGGCGTTCTTGTAGTGAGCTTCGACCTGTTGGTTCTAACAATAGTCAGAGATCGAACCGCTCACATTCCTCCTTCCGGATGCATTGAAATCCATCGGACAACAATATTTCAGGCATGTTAATAGAATGTTTAGGATATTTTATTTTTTTCTCGCTGCATGGTGGAGACAGGTGGCTGGATGCAAGCTATTTGTTGTCCAGTCTTCTGCAGCTATGAAAACAAGGTTTTTCTTGCCCAAATTGCATTCCAACGACCTGATTTTGAACCTGCAGTGCGTGAAACTGGCAGTATGGCCTGTGCATGGAAGGCAAGTTCAGTCGTGTCAGATTGTTCACCTTTTCTGTTCGATCAGTGCATGAAATAATAAAAAATTGCTAAATAATTCTGGTGCCTTGTGTAATAACCATTAATGATTCGGGAAAATTCTATACATTCGAGGCTCATGTTCAAATTCATTTTGAAGTCCAGGCAGGTCGCAGACGGTTCCTTTTTTCACTTTAGCCACTCTGAAGGCTTTTTAAAGAAACCCTAAACACCTTTAACGCAAACCAACGAATTCAAACGATTTTTTTTTACTATATCTACCCTCACAAACCGTGTTTATATGCAGTCTATGGCAAGACGAGGTGACAGTCTATGGCGAGGAGGACAATTACTAGCCTCAGGTGATGAGTGTATATTTACTTCTGGAGAATTTATGTGCAGTAGATTGCCAACATAATAAGTATGAGGCAGCATTTGAGCTCCAAGCCTCACAAGCACAAAGTCAAAACCTATAATTTTTATCTAGCAAGTCTTTTTCTTAGCTGTACAATTGAGAGTTGGGGCCAAGTTTATGGTATCTTCCTTGAAATTTGACTATTTTTTGGTTCTGTTAAAAAAAAGCATTTTCTAATTTGTAAAATTCCTCCAAACACATTAGCCAGTCTTTCGTATATAACATGTATCTAATTTCTTATCAACCAAATTCACAAGTATTGGAGTAATTTGTTCGCCCTTTTTCAAATATTACCCTAAAATATTATGCTTTTCATATTCTATGTCCTGGAAATATTTGCCAACTTTGGTTATTCTTATAAAAGCTTTCCAATTCTTAAGAATTTCTCTATTAACCATCTTTAGTAGGAAAAATAGTTTATGGGAGACAGGCTGGCCTCTCATTTTTTCTGGTGGTTTAAAGTGTATTTCAACTCTTCGCTATTAACTATTAAGTAGTTCATTAATTTAATTCTGATCAAGTCACAAAATTTCCACACACAACATTGTATTTATTATTGGTAAATGCATGCATTTTTCAACTCAGTTCCAACTTACCTGCAACAACTTGTTATTTACACATGCTAGATATTGTACGATAAGGACACAAATTATGTGTTTTTTGCAAGTATTGGTTATTGAAATTATTAATGAATTTGCAAAGGTGTTGTTGTTTTTGTCAAATCTATAATCTGAATTCTTATTCTACTTTTCACATTTTTATTCTCACATAAAAGAATTAGCGTGGCACTTATCTTAATAATAATTTGTGCCTATTAATGTTTAATGCATTTAAATGAATTTTTTTTCTCTTGGGTGAGAAAAGAGAAATAAATTAAGCACTGGTGTCAGATGAATTTCACTTGAGAAAACTACATTTGATCACAATGGTCAAGTAACCTATCAGGGATTTTCATTTTCAAAGAAAACAAAGGATGAAAGTGACAAAGATACCAGATCTTCCACAAATATAATTGACATTGGACTTGATGAGGATGAATAGTCTGATGTGCATAAACCTAGTGGCTAGCCGTGAGCCAACTAATTAAATTTAAGATCCTCTCCATCACTGTAAACTAAATAACATGTTTATTGAAAGAGAAATATCTACTTATGTGAAACATTTAATTGGCCAACCCCCATTCGTAAAAAATGCAGAAACAAAATACTCTATGTTTTAGCTCGTTACAAGGAATTTGAAGCAGTATATTCAGTAAATTTAAAGGAGAGAACTTTGTTTCATGGTCCCTAACTATTTTTCATGTTTGAACAGAATACCAAGCACACTGTCAATGTCTTTTTTGCTGGAGCTGGCTGGATTTATTCTTGTTCTAGAAAGGTTTCAGGTAACAATATATGCTAATGTGCCTTAGAAGGTTTCCATTTTGATTATCCTGAAATTTGCTAACCACACTACCAGTTGTAGAATCTGTTTACATTTTTTATTTTCCAATTCAGTTAGACTGTCAAATACATTATATCAGCTCTTTTTAAAAATCACTCAGTTTCATAAGAGGCATCAAACACACAATATTTTTCTTATTTCATGCCTGTTAAAGTTCTATGCAACTCAGCTACAACATTTTTAGGTTGTTGTAGCACCAACAATTTATGCATCTTGCTTTCTATTAGGTTGAAGGATTCATTAGATCCATGCAGAAACAAATGTAGTCCGGTGGAAAATGCGGGTTTTCCTCAAAGAGGTCTGTAGCCCCACAAGGTCGTGAGAAATTCACTTTGGAGGATAGGTTTTTCTTTCAAAGGGTAAGTTTGCCTACATTTTATGGCTTAGGGGACGTGTTATAGCAGGTGAATATGTTTATTTTAAGGGAAAATCTTTTGTACACATGCTCACAAATAAATCCTTAATTTTCACATTTATTGTAACAGATTATTAAATCACATATTTTTGAAATGTTTTTAGTTGAGTGTTTTTTCCATACTTGAAATCACACAAGGATGCCTTTGAAATGGAAAAATGAGCTTGTGTAGATTAAAAATCCACATTCATCGTTGTCATCTTTTTAAGTTTTTTCAGAGATTTTTATTACTTGTTTTAGCATTTTAGAGATTGAATATGCCTCCAGTATTCGACATCATATAAGGTCATTTTGTTAAATACTTTTTCTGGCATTGCTGACAGGAACCTATTCCAACATCACTTTTAAGAATCAATAGTGACCGTATAAGTCATAAAATAAAATTATTCCAGGTCATTCTGAAGTACATGGGAGTTGATCCATCTGATAGGGAAAATCCTTTGAGCAACCCAGATCTGATAGGACTTGTTACATAACTCTATAAACATACATTGCAACGAGCTGAAATTTGAGATGAGCTTTTCACACAGATTTCGAAGAAAACATGAAATAATCTAACAGTTGCGCTTTGAAAAACTTGTCCTATTGTTCTTGGACAATAAACTCTCAACTTCTTTCTCCTCCATTTTTGCCACCCACTCACTTCTCTTTCCTCTAACCAAGAATTTTGACTAGTGATTTTATAATCTTGGTCTATTTTGACTAATTTAACAACAATTTTTACTTGTATATAAATTTAATTGACCTAATTTTATTTTATTTTTAAACAAATATGAGTTTGCCACAATGCATTTATTCATTAGTCCAACATTATATATGTTATAAACAATGCATTGATTGCTATGAAGAAATGTAGTCTAGTTGAAACTTATCATTATCTAATATAATCGTGAACTCTTATATGAAAGGAACGTTAATTTTAGAAGCCAAAATAATTATGATCTAGTAAAGGGAGTGGCTCATAATTTATTTCTATTTTACTTCAACATTTTAAAAATTATATAACTCAACCAATTTTTTAAAGTAGATTTATAACTTTTTATGTTTATGGATTTTATCATTTCAAATAAACCAATTTTGGACTCCCCCAATTCATGGTTGTGTATGTTTCTTTCACATCTAAATGAAAGAACGTAAATAAATATAGTATTTCAGTAAAACAAAATATTACAAAAGTATATGATATAAAAAAATTCTTATCATTGTGATAGTGGGATATCAACCACATTCATTGTACATAACATAACACAAAATTATGTATGATTACAGCTGGTCACCATTGAAAAATTGGGTAGGCTTTTGTGGTTTGTAAAATTCATAGGACATTATGAACCTTATATTTTATTTCTTCAACAATGTGTTTTTTAAGGTTTAAAAACATGTTTTATTGTTCGTTAAGAAGGGGAGGATACTCATTTATTATGTTTGGTGTGAAAATTAATACCACAGAGATTGAAATGAACAACACTATGATGATAACCTCATAAAGAACAAAGCAAACTTGTAATCCCGATAGTGAAAAATGCTTATGAAAATAATGTTATAACCTTTATACATTATGAAACACTGTGATCCAAAAGTGTAATGGAAAATAGTTAAAATCATTGTATTAAAAAAACAAAGACTTACCCCAAAGAAACACACAAAACTACATTCCAATAATTTTTGATATTTTAAAAGAAATTTTTATTTTATTTTATTAAAATAATGGTTGCTTCTCACACTCCTTCAAATATTTAAATAAATAATATTAAAAAATATAACATATAATTCTAATTCAAAATTAATTATAAACATAAATTATGAATGAAAACATCATTTTGTAGTTTCAATTAGTTTCTATTCAAAGGAAACTTCTTAATTCCTTATTCCATTCAACAATTGTTGCTTTGTTTACAGGGGTAGGGAAGATCGGAGGGGTGTTACAAATAAAAAATAACACAATTTTCAAATAGTGTATAAATTCATACACTATGGCTCAATGAAAGATTCTACCTTCAATTTTTGGGTACACTTTTTATATCTCGGATATTGCTTGAATACACTATTCTATTCATGCTATTTTCAATTATGTATCCATTTACACCTTTTTTTTTAATGGAGTTTTTTTATTTTTTCAGGTAAATAGAAACCGATATTCATTAGAACTGGTTAAACAAGTAGTTGGTTGATAATTGAGGGCAAAAATTTATTATCATTGTATATAACTGTGAGTACACTCTGTTAGTTTCCATCTTAACCTTCATATGGTAATACAAAGTTAAAATAAAATTTGAATTTATTAAAACTTAATCGATCAGAAAATATAATAGATTTGCCAATTTCCAAACAAGGCCTTAATCGTAAGAACATGGAGTCCTACTTTTAAAAACAAATGTCATGGAATGCCATTTTTTTTTAACATTACTCAACACCAACATTCAGAATTCAATGCAAAACACTAATATTTCTGCTTTTATAAACAAATGAATAAACAAACACATAAGACGCTTTGCCTTTTGTGTTCGAACAACATTACATTACATATAAAATCGTTCAAGTCCAGGAAACCATGTCACCCCCAAGCTCCTCTAATCACAGCCAAATATCCACACGACACAACACTATTTTACCCAAGAAACACCCTAAAAATATTCCCACCCAAATATCTCAAATTACGGTGACGAACGTTTATATGACAAATTTCTCTCTGCAACTTTACTCGGACTGCCGGCTAAACTCTCCCCTCTAGAAAATGCAGAGACATTCCTCCTGTGCAGGGCTTCTTTACTGGTTGCAAATTGATGGGGTTGCTTTTGAATTCCTTGTGCTGCATTGTCAAACTTGGGAGAATCACTGGGCAAGTTAGTGTACGATCCTCCGGGAAATTTACCGCTGGAATCACAAGATAAACTCCTGTATAAGTGGTGGCCTCTGTTTCGAATCACGGCTCTGTAAATAAGAGGTATCAACCCTTCCATTGTCACTTGACCAACAACCACGCTTTCACAAAATCTGAAGATATAGAAAATACAAGGAAAGCAAAGTACTTGAATAATTTGCTGCAAGAAAAATGACGATGAATGAGAAGAGCGAATAATGTGGGTATAAAAAGGATAGAAATTAGGTAAGTAAGAGAGAATAGATATGTGTGCGTTACTACCAAACCAGGAGTTTTTTTTCCTGTGGCTGCGGTTTTTGATAAGCTTTCCAGTTGTCAAAATGAAATAAGTCTTAAGAACAAGGATCGTGATTCGTGGTTGTCATAGTCGTTGTGATTGGGTACAAGACAACCAATGTTTAGTCCGCGTGGTTTTAGTTCAAAGTCAAGACTCAATATTGCCGCCGCCTTCTTGAGGATTTGAATAAATCCTAAACGGGTTGACTGTTGACTTTTGGCTCGATGCCATCATAACTACAAATTAGCAATAGCACATGAGTTGCAAGGTACGTTAGAAGGGATGTAAATGTAAAGTCGAAATGGTTTTGATGTGATATTTGTTGTGTATGTATTTATTAATGTTGTTTTGTTTTGTATGCCCTTGAGAAAACCAAGTTTATCATTTACATGCCTCTGACAAAACCTTCTTACAACACCTCATGTTTCAATCCACTTTGCTTTACCCTTATCTCCCTTATATAAATTCTCTCTTCATTTCATAAAGTTTCTACTCATTATATTCAACAATACCCATCACAAGTTCAACACTTTTCTAAATTGGGTTCTCTTCATTTTGTTGTAATTTATGTGCACCTTCATAATGTAAAATTCAAGGATTTAACATGTGTACATATATCATGTTTTGATGGCATGTGGGACTTAGGGGTATCTTGTTTAACAAAGGAAATACAAGTGGCAAACTCAATAATAAATAACAATCTAAACGTAATTGGCAACTACTCAATATAGTGGACAAGGAATAATTCTTTTTCATGACTCTTTGCCCACGTCACTCAATACATGTTTTGAATCTAAAACATATCATGTTGCCTTCATCTCCCAAGACATTTTCTCCAACTTTGCATAGATCTCTTGTGTATGTGGATGTGATATGTCTCCTACAAGAAATATATGCCCCCTTTATGGCCTTTAATCAAACTACATCCATGTATCTTTTTAATTCCTCTCTCCTTTCTCAATCTCCTTAACACTTGAATCTCACCCCATCTGCATACTTCTACATACATGTTTGAAAGAAAACATAAGTTATAGCATTTTGAGGATCCGACTCAAAAAGAAGAGTTGTTCTAAATATATGTAACCCCATAATGTATTCTTATGTGCTTTACATGCACTAAGCAAACACCACTACCGTAGGTTTAACTAACATGTTCATCATTAATTATTTATAGCCCTCACCTTAGTCTTTGTAAATGGGAAACCTAACAAATTTTCAAACCAACAACAAACATCCATCATAGACACCTATTGAGTAGTTATTTATTCTGAATATGAGGAGAACTACTAACTAGACATCTTTTTGCAAACAAAAGTTAGTGTATGGTATACTAGCTACTGAGAGAGGCAACAAATGCGTGTTTAAATTTCACTTTGTAGATGAATCTATTCTATTATCTTCCTTACTTCTAGTTAAGTTCACTCAACTTCATATATTGTTTTTCAATTTATTCTAGGACAAGCTTGAGGCCAAGTGATAAAAAATAGTTGATCTAATAAATTATTTTCGTAATATAAAAACAACCACACATACT
Source organism: Taxus chinensis (assembly GCA_019776745.2). Taxonomy (NCBI): domain Eukaryota; kingdom Viridiplantae; phylum Streptophyta; class Pinopsida; order Cupressales; family Taxaceae; genus Taxus; species Taxus chinensis. Next base: position 191,618,811 of record CM034153.1, read on the forward strand.
GAGATTATCCAAACTCAAAAAATTAAAGAAGCTACCTTACCCATGAGATATTTTGGTTTTCTACAACAATGGTTCAAATGATGACATATTTATGGGGACAAACATTAGCTAGATTGCAATAAAAATTGGGCAAATGGATAAACAAATGGTTAAGCTTAGTAGGAAGAATTCAGTCAACACAAAAAATGGTTCTATAGGTTGTTATAAAGTATTTACTATCACTTATCCCAAAAAAATTTGAGGTGAAACTTTAAATCCTCACAATCCAGAAAAAAATGATATGGAGAGAGTGGACAAACCCTTTAAATATTTATTGGTTTCCTAGGCTACAATTACACAGCCAAAGGATGCTAGATGACTCATTTCTTTCTTTTCTCGGATCTATCATTTCTTTCACTTTCATACATCCCTCTTTATTATCTTTGTTGCTTCCTTCATTTGGCACATCTCTCTATTTCATACCTTCACCATCTCCTTTGTCTTTTTCCTGTTTTCTCCTTGTTTGTCCTTCATCATTCCCTTCTTCCCCTATCATCTCTCTCTCTCTTATTTTTTGTCTACCTCTTTCATTATTTTTTTTGTCCCTCCCCTATCTTCATTACTCTTCACCTTTCTTACTCCTCTCATAATCAACCCCCAATCCTATCCATTCCCTTTTTTCTTTCCCACACACCCTCACACCTAACATTCAAGGTCGATCGAATCCTTTCTCCATTTGTGTCGAGCGGTCATTCTAGTCTTTTCCACTCCATTATCGTCCTCTTCTCTACATAATTCATCTCTCCTCTTTTCGAGAGATTTATTGTATCTTCCATTCTCGTCAGCCCTCTTAAGGGGGCATCATCATATCTTTCCATAATCACATCTTCTCACGACATTTTTGTCTTGGAGGATACCATGACATCCGTCACTCACCACCTTTTACTCTCCCCAACAAACATTCACTCTACTTTTTTCTTAAGAAAAGTAGATTGAATTCTTTCCCCATCTCGTTTACTTTCTTTGAAAGGACACTACTTTCATAAGTACCATTCCAAAGAGGGGCAAATGTAGACACCCTAATTTCACATTTGTCCTTAATCAATTAATTCCCCTTCTTCATTTCCCAAAAAAATACACTTTGAATTAATCAAATATAATTTGATTAATTATCCATTTCAAAATCCAAAAAAAACCCAATCCTCACCACATGTCATTAGTTTCCATGTTTTTCTACTATTGAATTAAAAATTCAAAAGCAAATCCCCACTCACTCTTCGTGGTCCCCACTCACCTAAAATCCTCCACTTATGAATTAAAAATCCAAAATCAAATCCTCACCCATTCTTCGTGGTCCCCACTCACCTAATCTTGCCCACATTTTCAAACCATGATTAATTAAATTACTCTAAGTTAATCACTCCCCCAGGCTATAAATACAGCCTTACCCCTCCCCTCTAAAGACACAGAGAATACGATTGAATGCCATGCCTAAGTTCTTGTATCCTTTGAGCAAAGAACATCCTTCTGCCTCATCCTAATGCCCAAATAGCCTCATTCTGAAGCACCCCAAATCCATAATCCTTTACCCATTTGGTGCAAAGTAAGTGGATTGTTGTTGCAAGAAGGCCTTGCTTCGTCTTGAAGAAAAGCACCTACATATTATGTAATTGGGGCTCAATCCAAGTTTCCTAGCCCATTCTGAGGTTTGCTACGAAACGTGAAGGAGGAGGTATGATTGTTAGTATTTTTACTTCCTTGTTAGTAGTGTATTTTTCCTAGCTTACATATACGAACAGGTATTTACCCTTATCCAAACTTTTAATAAAAAGTGTTTGGTTTATTTTATTATATTTATCAAAGTTTGATTGTCTTTGACCAAGAAAACTTTCATGTTGGGTATAAGTAGTTTATTGTTTTATTTTGGGAATATGAATATCCTCTTAAGAAAAGTGGTCATGTTTAAGAAATATTAGTAGTTCTCTTGCAAGTTCACAATGTTAGAAGAAAAGATCAACAAAATATCGTCATCTTTTCTTATTCTCATGATTGCTTGAGAGCGTGAGATAAGAGCATATGTGGATTTTGATAGAAATATATGTTAGAAATAAAGGATAGACATGAGAAATAAGTAAAATTGATTAGAAAATTTATTAAGAAAAGAGTTAGATTAGAAACTGAAAATGAAGTGAAACTAAAATACTTCAATTTTTCAGTTTTGACAGGGATTCTTTGTAGAAGGCATAACTTTTCGCTCGTTAATCCATTTGAGGTATTATTTATATCATTGGAATTTTATAATGAGGTATATAATGTAAAGGGGTTTGAAATTAGTTCAGGTTGTTTGATACAAAAAAACCCTCTAGAAAGGGTCAAAAAGTTGAGATAAAATTGTAGTAATAAAATTTGGAAATAAAAATAAAAATATAAATAAAATTCAGTTTTTTGTAATGAATTAGGTTGCAAATAAATGTCATAAATTCATCTAGAAAACAATATGGGAATTTTTAAAATTATGGAAAATTTGATAAAATAAAGTAAAAAATACAACAAAATGCTAGTGCACCTACTATGATGCTAACACACTTTGTATAACGCTAGCGCAACCAAGAGAATGGTAGTGCAAGTAGGGGAATGATATCACAAGAAAATAAATGGTAGTACAGGTAAGTTGACGGTAGTTCAGGTAAGTGAACTCTAGCATAGGTAAGTTGACGATAGCAGAGGTAACTTATTGGTAGCGCAAGTGAGTGAATGCTAGTGCAAGTAAGTTGACGATAGCATAGGAAAGTGAATGATAGTATAGGTAAGTTTACAGTATCACATGTAATTGAATGCTATTGCAAATAAGTTAACAACATTGCAGGTAAGTGGACACTAGCACATACAAATTGACGGTAGTGTAGGTAAGTGAATTCTAGTGTAGATTAGTTTATGTTAGCATAGATAATGTAATTATGGCACAAATTTCATGTTACAATAACAAAAATTATGTCATAGTAGCGTAGGTAACCAGTAGCTACACGAAAAAAAGTGAAAAAATGGCCTTCATTTTACAAGTTTTTTGAAATTTCTCGCAATTTACTCCTTGAAAAGCCTTGAAAGTTGGTCATTGATTCTAAAATAGCAAGAAGAACACAAAAAAAATATTAATTTCACAAAAAAATGATGAAGAAATGAAAAATATGTGAGTTTGTCCCACCAAGCGTACCAAAAATGTATATAAAGAAATACAACAAATAAAAGTAAACCAGATCTTCCTTCGTATATCCTTGCAACCTGAGATGAGATTTCTGAAGCTTGGAATGAAGTAATGAGCTTGTTGAATCTCTTGATAAAATTATTTGTGGATGCTTCAAAGGAGTTTCGAATGGAAGTAGATTTCATCTACGATCAAAGTGATTGAATGAATGATTTGATTATTGATTCATGATCAATTTGATAATGTAACAGTATGTGGATTGAATGGTAATCAAACACAATCACGATGGAAATCTCAAATCTTCCAAATATGATAATTTGAGAGGCATGGGTGATTATTTATAGATGAGAGAAGAGAATCCCAAATCCTTGATTTACATGATTAAATTTTCTGATCTGAAGTAAATAAATCATGATTAGATTATTTAGTTGAATTTCCAATTTGATTGAAGAGATAAGTTGCTATTTTTAGCTTGTGTGAATGAGTTTTGATTGAGTTGGAAAAGGTGGTATGTGATCTGAAAATTGACCAAAACTTTTAACTCGATCATGGACCCCTATACATTGTAAATTCTTTTCTAAACTTATCCCATTAAAATCAACTTTAAGTAATGCAAGAATTAAAATACATTGCACATAGGTTGATAACGGAGTTCAACAGAATGCTTACGTCTCTGGGTTCATTAATAGAACCCATATATTATCTTCTTCCATGACTGTAACAAATAATACAATCTAAGAATGATAATACTAAATGTGAATGAAACAAGAACCTGAACACCAAGTATATCTTAGGTGATAAGAAGATTAGATCTAGTATTCATCTTCAGACACAAAGTCCTACGATATATCGATTGGTCTTCCAGATGGCACCCCAAGTCGATTCTCCAGGCTCTGCAATTGAAGTGTGGCTCAAATGGCCTATTGAGCAGTTTGAATAACTCCCAATAACAATAATGTGCCTATTAAAAATAATAGGTCTTATCACCTTGCCGATAATAATAATCGGTCCTTAATGAAGATTATGAAATTGCCTATATGATATAGGTCTTATTTTGTCGATAACAAATGCTATTGGTCTTATTTCTCCATATTTCCTATAACAAATAATATAGACATTTGGTAGCACCTATTAACAATAATAATAGGCCTTCTTCATCTTTCATGCCTATAACATATAATATAGGACATATTTTCTCTCCATATGCCTATTAAATAATATAACATGACTTTAATAAAATAATGCCTATAATGAATAATATAGGGCTTACAATATTTTTCCTCCATAATTTCACCCCCAAAACGCCTTCAAAATTCACCTTTGTTCTCCTCGGGTCAGGCTCGAAGTACTTATTCCTGGAGAGAGAGTGGAGCTTCATCTTCATAAAATGCCTATATAAATAGGACTTATATATTTACATGCCTATATAGGCATTAGCTCAAAAAATTCCTATAATAAAATATAGGGCTTTATATTCCTCTCTGAAAAAATAGCCTTCATTATTTTCTAAGGCCATAAAATATCTCTCCACCTCCTTGTATAGCTTTGTAGAGTTGTTAATAGATCGAGAGGAGCTCATTTCATAGCTCGAATGAGCTTGTTGAATGCCTTTAAAGGAAGGCTTGTGTGTTTAATGAAGGAATGGATCGATTTTATAGCCTTTGGGAAGCCCATGTTTTAGGGTTAAATCCTCTATTTTCTAGCATACATCCCAACTAACTTGTTGGCCGAGTTGGTTAGGCCGGTCCATTTGGGAGGGGGTGATCCCAGGGTTGACTCCCATGCCTCATCCTTTACTACCGTTTTAGACCGTCGTCGCCAAGTCCATGTGGGAACCCTTGCTATCACTTCCATATCACCGACCCCTATGCCGAAAGCCTATGCAACCCATCCATGTCACCCACTGCTACCTACCATGCCCAAGTCCTCCTAGCCATGTCATCGTCATTCTTGCCGAGCGTGTTGGCCTTTAATTTTCCGAGTGAAGGGATAATGGTTTATCCCACATGCAATGGGATAGGGATCGAGGAATGATTTATTACTCATTTTTCCAACCTTATACCACATGGCTTAGGCCATGTGCACATGCATTATTTTAGCCATTGAAACCATAAAAAATTGACCGAACTCGCCAGATGTAATGCAAGCATAACTCACCCATGTACTCATCCAATACAACTCAAACTCGGTCCATATCTTGGTCTAATGTGGCAATATAGACCATTGAGCCAATGTGGTGGTAGGCCTTGTGGTGGCTTGAGGATCCACCACGTGGAAAAATTTTCCTCTCGATCATACTTGAAGACAACGTCGAAGCCCAGAGTATTAAAACATCTACACAGGCACACAATCTTATTTTTACCACGTTGTGATTTTTCAGTTGACTTGGTCTCTCCTAAGCTTGACTTCAACTTTGACCAGTCACCAGATGTGTGTTCGGACTTCGTTTGCAGTGTTCAAATAGTCGATGGAAAGCTTTCAGAGTGATCTTCCATACCATAGTGATCTTGGGATATTTTAGGGAATAATGTGTCCTCCGTATTGTTCTCCAAATCACACTTCACTAATGGGAAATTATTTTTGTCCCAAAAAGCTTGTGAATCTAAGATCATGTTGCTGAGAATATATCTATGCAAAAAACTTACAATCAAAAAAATGATTGCTTAATCTCTAGGACCTGTAGCACTTGGGCTCACCACCTCTTGCTACGCCACTTTGATATATTTAGAAGACCTCCACGCCTCTGTTGTATGGTGCTAAGTCTCCCTTTCCAGAACTCAACACTTCTGCTTTATGATGCTAATTCTGATGATCAACTACCATTTGAATGTACGGTCACAATGCCTTGACACTGAATGATGATCTGAGATAATCTTTCATGAACTCCTCTTGGTGATGAAAAATATCAGGTACCATTATGCTGTATGGCCATGATGGCATCTTCACATAATGAAGATCCGACCTGATGTTAGATGTCAACAGTGATCAACTATAGAATGAAGATCCGAACTGATGTTTGCAAGATTAGTTGTTTGCACAAATGGTTGACTAATCTCCAAGCTTATAAATATGAGTTAAATCCTACTGCAAAATGTAACAAGTACTCAAAATCCAATTAAGAGATATAAATGGAGTATTAATCAATTTTTTTCCAAGTAAGAAAATATACTGGGTATGGTAAACTTGTCCCCTAGATATTCTCACTAATTCTGAACTCCAAAATGTGTTTATTGCATCTCTAGCATTAGAAAAATCACTAATTAATAATTTTCCTCTAAGGGGTCTTACTAATGCTATTATAAAATGAGTACAAACATTTCCCAAAATTTGGGTCTTTTACTAATGTGCTCTGACTGGTTAGATGGATACAAACATTGCCCATAAGGGGGTCTTATTAATACATTCTACCCAGCACAATAGTTTGCTTGTTTTATTATAATAAGATAAATAAATAATGCTCAAAAGCCCTATACAATAGCTGGACAAAATGTCAAATTTTATTACACCTTAGATTTCTTACCAGCTGTAGAATCCTCGGCGTCGGCCTAGGTTACCTCAATAGGTGCCCTTTGGACCATCAAAAAATCTCTCATCTACATATGAGATATAATGGAATAATCCAAATATAAATCTAAGAAAAATACTAAGGATGATAATTTTGTCCCTCAGCCTATCCCACCAATATGGACTCTACAAGTACAAGCCTATGCATCATGGTCAACTCATCCTACATTGATCAACCTACTCAGAGAATAGTAGGTTCACCGGGAAGAACAACTAGCTGTGATACCAACTTGATCTGAAAATTGACGGCAAATTTTAACTTGATCATGAACCCCTATAGGCTGTAAATTCTTTTCCAAAATTATCCCACTAAAATCAAATTTAAGCAATGCAAGAACTAAAATACACTGCACATAGGTTGATAACAGAGTTCGATAGAATACCTACGTCTCTGGGTTCATTAGTAGAACCGATATATTCTATTCTTCCATGACTGTAACAAATAATACAATCTAAGCATGATAATACTGAATAAAAATAGAACAAGATCCTAAACACCAAGTAGCTATCCCGGCTGATAAGCAGATTCGATCCAGTACTCATCTTCAGGCACAAAGTCCTACAGTATATCGATTGGTCTTCTAGATGGCACCCCACGCTGATTCTCCAAGATTTGCAATTTGAAGTGTGGCTTAAATGGCCTATTAGGTAGTTTGAATAACTCCCACTAACAATAATGTGCCTATTAAAAATAATAGGTTTTATCTTCACCTTGCTGATAATAATAAACGATCCGTAATGAAGATGATGAAATTACCTATACGATATAGGTCTTATTTTGCCGATAATAAATAATACCGGTCTTATTTCTCCATATTCCCTATAACAAATAATATAGACATCTAGTAGTGCCTATTAACAATAATAATAGGCCTTCTTCATCTTTCATGCCTATAACATATAATATAGGACATATATTTTCTCTCCATGTGCATATTAAATAATATAACAAGACTTTAATAAAATAATGCCTATAATGAATAATATAGGGCTTACAATATTTTTCCTCCATAATTTCACCGCTAAAATGCCTTTGAACTTCACCTTCGTTCTCCTCGGCTTAGGCTCGGAGTATTTATTCTTGGAGAGAGTGTGGAGCTTCATTTTCATATAATGCCTATATAAATAGGACTTATATATTTGCATGCCTATATAGGCCTTAGCTCCAAAATTGCCTATAATAAAATATAGGTATTTGTATTCCTCCATGAAATAATGGCCTTTATTATTTTCTAATGCCATACACTATCTCTCCACCTCCTCAGATTACTTTGGAGAGTTTCTAATATCTCAGGAGGAGCTCATTTTATAGCTCGAATGAGCTTGTTGAATGCCTTCGAAGGAGGCTTATGTGTTGAATGGAGGAATGGGTAAGCTTTTATAGCCTTTGGGCGGCCTGTGTTTTAGGGTTAAGCCCCTTATCTACTAGCATACATCCCAACAAAATTGCTGGCCGAGTTGGTTGGGTTGGTCCATTTGGGAGGGGGTGATCCTGGGGTCGATTCCAACGCCTCAGCCTTTGCTGCCATTTTGAACCGTCATTGCCATGTCCATGTGGGAACCCCTGTTGTCGCTACCACATCATCGACCCCTATGCTTACAACCTTTGTGAACCGTCCACAACACCCGCTGCCACCTGTCATGCCCGAGTCCTCCTAGCCACATCACTACCATTCTCATTGCGCATGTTGGTCTTCATTTTTTCGGGTGAGGGGATAAGGGTTTATCCCACATGCAATGCGATAGGGATTGGGGAAGGATTTATTAAGCCTTTTGCCAACCTTATACCACATGGCTTAGGCCACATGCACATGCATTTTTTTAATTGTTAAAACCATAACAACTCAATCGTTGGCTCAATGAGCTAATGCTCCAACTCGCCCATACATGCCTCCTTCGATGGTTTATTGAGCTATTCCAAACAACTCACCCAGTGTAATGCAAGTATAAATCACCCATGTACTTGTCCAATACAACTCAAACTCGGTCCATAGCTCAGTCTAATGTGGCAATATAGACCAATGAGCCAATGTGGTGGTAGGCCACGTGGTGGCCTGAGGACCCACCACGTGGTAAATTTTTCCTCTAGAGCGTACTTGAAGATGATATTACTTGAATGTCAAAGACCAAAGTATTGAAACATCGACCTGAGCACACGATCTTATTTTTGTGACATTGTGACTTGTCATTTGAGCCAGTCTCACCTATGGTTGACTTCAACTTTGACTAGTCTCTAGAAGTGTGTACAGACTCCGTTTGCAGCGTTCAAATAGTCTCCGAAAATATTTCAGAGTGATCTTCCATACCATAGTGATCCTGGGATATTTTAGTGAACATTGTGTCCTTCGTAGTGTCCTCTGGATTAGTATTCAGGCTTCATTTTAAGCAACCTCTTGGAAATCGGAGGTGGAAAATACCTAACGAATATCCCCAAACCCCGTTTCGCCGGAAGGTAAATTTTTTGGGGGTTGTATGCAAATTTGTTTCCTAATTTTCAAGTGGTGTGACCGAAGGTTATAGACGCGTGACAGGATATTTGTTGTCACGCGTCAACAAGGTTGTTGTAGTGTGACAACAACCTTGTTGATGCACAATAACAAATCTTCTATTGCGCATCTGTGGCTTCTGCCCTCTAGTCGCGCGACATCAAAATCTCTGTGTCGCATGTCAACAAACTCTCTATCACGCGTCTACTTCCTTTGCACTCCTGTCACGTGTCAACAAACTCTCCCTGTCGCATGTCAACAAACTATCGGTCGTGCGTCTGCAGCGTTCGCCCTCCTGTCGTGCATTTACTGTAGTTGATAATACATATGCCCTCAGGTGGTATGAGTGAGCTAGTAGTGTTCTACCTAGCGAATAATCTAGGATTATATAGGGGATAGTTTCAAGGGTAGGCAAAGCTGACCCCTAAAAAATTAAACTGTAATTTTTAGGCGAACATGGCACTGACCCATGCCAGAAAATTTATCTTTTCAAAATTTTCAAAAATGGAATATTCGCCATATTACGATTATTCGCCACTAAAATTATCCTTGTCAATATTCCTTTTGAATATTTTTACCTTTTGTATTGAAATATTAAATTCATGTCTTTTGTTTTATTCACCTAAAAAGTGATGTGACTTTTAGTTTTTGGAGAGATTTAGTTTAAAATGAGAATGTCATGCTTTATTGAGATATGTTTAGTTAACTCAAATGCATGATTTGATTTAATCTAAACTTGTCCTCTTGCATATATTTAATGATTTAATAATTTAATTGATTTGTCTTGCTCTAGTTAACTTGAGTCGATGTTAACTAGTGAGGTGGAAATGGATATATGCAGGATTTATTTACTTATTTTAATATTTAACTAGCTAATAAAATTAGCTAATGGGATAGGGGATGAATAATAAAATTTCTAAGATTAATTAATTAATCTTAGGAATGGGATATGAGTGTAATAGGGTTGATAGTACAAACATTATTTAATAATTCAAGACCATGTGTGAGTGATAGGAATAATTAGGGGAGTTGCGGGACGATATCATTAAATTCCATTAAAGGTCATAAAATAGCGAAATATATCAAAAGTGGTCGAAAGGTGTCAAAAATGGTCATAATGTACTGTGAAGTAATTACGGGGTGATCTCGAAGGTTTAGAATGCGTAATACAATATTTTTGGGTGTCTACAATATGTTTACGCAATATTTCTTGATAATGTTGTGTACAACATGGAGAGCTTTCAAAACACTCACACAAGAAATTAAAAGTTGCACGAGGACCTTCTACCAATGGGGTTGTGCATGCATAATTTCTACTCAAACTACTTATTCTTGTAATTAAATATATTTTTATGATGTAATATTATGTATGAATCCAAATTCTATTACATCAGTATATAGGGAAAACCTTATCCATCTTGCCCAAAGTGTTACTCATGTTTTCTGGATAGAAACAACAAACGAATCTAGGCAGGTGTCAAGATGACTTAATTTAAATAAAACCGGAGTTGTTTTTAAGTGCATATTAGGTGGATGGGGTGGGTGATCAGGTCTCTGTAATCGAAACCAGGTGGTCTAAGAGTCGAGTTTTAGCAATGAAAACAATATTTTTTTGGGTTGAACAGTTTCAATCTCCAATAACTGAGACTTTTGTGTGTGCTTGTTGCACTTATCCTATATATAATAATATAAATTATCTTAAAATATTATTTATCGGTATTGATTGATATAATGAATCTAGACCTATTAAATTGATTATGTTTAAATTTTATCCAATTATACATTGGAAATAATTTTGGAATAACCATAGCACGCTTTATAGACTTTTTTGTGGCATGTAATATCTTCATTCTAATGTAATGCATTAATGTTGTTTACATTTTGTTTCCAGATTTTTAATTAATGCCTTATCACTAAATTCGGAGGGATTCAAATTAACGGGAAAAATGTTCACTCACTCTTTAAAAGTGTACAGAAGCATGCTCTTTATGAATTCAAAAATCTACCAAAACTACTTCATTTTCTAACCCACGAAAAACATGCCTTCAAGAGAAGATGAAAGCAAGTGGTGAAAATGTCAATATTTGAGAGAAACAAGCAGTCACGCATTCATATATAATATGATTATGTTCTTTTCTTCCCCATGTAGAATTATTCTATGTTCAAAATTTATATTGCATGCATTTTTATGACCACACTACTAGACTTAACAACAAAGATTCTTATGGTATAAAAATATTTTTCATTTTCACATAGCTCACATATTTGATAAGATGCACGTCACATACTGCGACGACCTGTGGTGAATAGTATTTTGACTAATACACAAAAGATAAGGTTAAGGAAGACTTAGTTGAAACACTTGCGTAATGAACCAACTATGGAGATTGATGGAATAAAAAAAAAACATAAAGAAGATGAGATATGATTTACACATTTTTCATTAACTTTTTTGCACAAAATTAGAAATTTTGTGTTATAAATAGGAACCTTCTTTCTATCATAACATAAATATAATGAAATACGACATAATTTGTATATATTATTTTATGTGTTTGCCTTTCAATTTTTTGTTATAATTTTTTATACAATATTAATAATCTATTTATATTTTTGATATATTTAATTTAATTTAATTTAAAATTAATGTCTAGAAGTAACCAGAAAGGTTGAAGGGACTACAAGAGAGGCAAAGAGAACAAGACAATAACAAGAAGAACTATAAAATACTTTTCTATAAATCCTTTCAAACATCTTTCACAAAGACATAAAATTAATTAATTAGTGGAATTTGAAATAATTATAGTCTATTTTTATTTCTTGAGTGATATATTGTGTAAAGTATTATGTATATCATATACGATAATATTTTTTTTGGTAGGTTAGTATCTTATAAAGATATTTTTTCACAATTTTTTTTTTAAAATGGAAGAAGGATCTATCATTCTTCTAATGTGTGTGTGTGTGTGTGTGTGTGTGTGTGTGTGTGTGTGTGTGTGTGAGAGAGAGAGAGAGAGAGAGAGAGAGAGAGAGAGAGAGAGAGAGAGAGAGATGGTAGTATCTTCCATCATATTTTTGTAATTTACATATAACATTACTTAATACGTCTTATGGAGGGGGAGAGAAGAGAGAAGATAGTTCTTCCAAAGTCAACATAATGTGTATTGAGAGGTATATGAAGAAGATGAATTCATTTGTTAGACAAAGGACTCTACGTGAGGGATTGCTAAACTAAGATTCCATGATATTTCAATCCATAGTATTGTTAAGGGAACAACTTCCTAAGTTTGATATCCAAGCTCCTTTCTTGAGAGGGAAGTAAAAACCAAGAATTTTGACTAGTGATTTTATAATCTTGGTCTATTTTGTCTAATTTAAAAACAATTTTTACTTGTATATAAATTTAATTGGCCTAATTTTTTTTAAAAATAAATATGAGTGTGACACAATACATTTATTCATTAGTCCAACATTATATATGTCATAAAGAATGCATTCATTGCTATGAAGAAATGTACTCTAGTTGAAACTTATCATTATCTAATATAATAGTGAACTCTTTTATGGAAGGAACATCAATTTTAGAAGCCAAAATAATTATGATCTAGCAAAGGGAGTGGCTCATAAGTTATTTCTATTTTACTTCAACATTTAAAAATTTATATAACTCAACCAATTTTTTAAAATAAATTTATAAATTTTTATGTTTATGGATTTCATCATTTAAAAAAAAATTCAAGTAGACCAATTTTGCACTCCCCCAATTCATGGTTGTGTATGTTTCTTTCACATCCAAATGAAAGAACGTAAATAAATATGGTATTTCAATAAAATAAAATATTACAAAAGTATAAGATATAAAATTTTCTTATAATTGTGATAGTGGGATATCAACCACATTCATTGTACAAAACATAACACAAAATTATGTATGATTACAGCTGGTTACCAATGAAAAATTGGGTAGGTTTTTGTGGTTTGTAAAATTCATAGGACATTATAGACCTTATATTTGATTTCTTCAAAAATGTGTTTTTAAAACTCCAACAACATATTTTATTGTTAGTTAACAAGGGGAGGATAGTCATTTCTTATATTTGGTGTGAAGATCAATACCACAAAAGATTGAACTGAACAACACTATGATGATAACCTTATAAAGGACAAATCATACTAGTTTAATCCAATTTGTGAAGAAGGCTTATGAAAATAATGGTGTAAGCTTTTTACATTATGAGAAAGCATCATCCAAAAATTTAATGAAAAATAGTTAAAATCAATTGTATTAAAAAAACAAAGATTTTTCCCCCAAAGAAACACACAAAACTACACTGCAATAATTTTTTTATATTTTTAAAAGAAAAATATTTTTTAATGAAATAATGATTGCTTCTTACACTCCTTCAAATAATTAAATAAATTTAATATTAAAAAATACAACATATAATTCAAAATTCAAAATTAATTATAAACATAAATTATTAATAAAAACATCATTACGCCGAAGGCATCCCCCCTATGGAAAAGGAATTTCTGGATGTTTCTATAACTGCGTTAAATTTGACGTCTTGAAGACCATTTAGATGTTTTTTCAAAATTTTGGTTGTTTGGACGTTTTTTCAAAAAAATTGGTCGTTCGGCACCCCACCTTCCCTTACACTACGTTTGCATTCTTCTATGAGACCTACAACTCTCCCTTCCATGTTGTTGAGGTTCTGTGGGACTCATTCTTGCTTCCCTCCAAACCGTTGACTTCCTTTTAGCTTTTCCGCTTCTTTCGTTTTTAATCAAATCCTTCCCGCCGTTCTAGCTTTTCCTGGCCATTTTTCAGCAATTTTGCTTTTTCGTTTTTGCATGTTGAATGCGGGTTTGCAATTATTGTGGGTTTCAATACTATATTCATAAGAAAATATTCGTAGGCTCTACAATTATTGTGGGTTTCAATACTTTGTTCATAAGAAAATACAGAGACAAAATCTACCATTGCAAGGTTTGCTCTGTAACATCTCTGTGCTTACCATCTGTATATTCATCTAAATACCTCCTATATTTATTACTAGGGTTTGTTGGTTTGATCGTATACTAGGAACTTGCTTAGGAGCAGGCACTTGTAAAATCAACTTTAGAACTCTGGCAACTTCATGCATGGTGGGTCATACCTTTTTAGATATTTATGATCCCTTTTTCTCTGAACTTAAAAATTCAAATTTATCACTGATTAAAATAAGTAGTCTCATTATAATGTACACTCAATTGGGATAAGAAGAGAAATATCTAGGATATATGATAGTAACAGCAACTAGGTTGGTTCTAGGTTTATAACTATTGCATTTGGTTATGATTGAATGTGTGGTATTAAGTTAATGATTTGATCAAAATCTTACTTATTGGCTTGCTCATGTCCACAAATCCACATTGGATGTGTTTAATATATAAATTTTTTCATTTCAATTGAAGTTAGAAATTTATTAAATGAAATTATGTCCATTGTTAGAAAAAAATAGAAGAAGGAATCATGCATATCTCAGGAGTAATAAGACAGTTATTCCTGAGTCTTTATTTTCTTCCTAACCATTTTAAGTTATATTACAAAAGGGTTGGGGTAGAATTTCAGGCCAATCTTCAGGGATACATTAGATGAACAGATATAAATGTTTAAATTTGGGGGATTTTCATCACATTACATATTTCTTGTTAATTGGTGGATTCTTAAGCTCGTAAAATCCTTAATTTTAAATTCACTCAATACTTGCCTACACCTTTTCAGGTCACATATTACTTGTCTTTAGTGATGTCTACTAACATATTGTAATTATTATGGGTTTCAACACTCTGTTCATAAGAAAATATAGAGACAGAATTTACCATTGCAAGGTTTTCTCTGCAACATCTATGTGCTTACCATTTGCATATTCATCCAAATAGTGGTTGCATAGAAACAAAAGGCAGAAAACAGACTCGGAGGAAACAAATCATCTAGAGAAGCTCAAAGCATCATATGCACCGGATGCAAGTACATTATAATTTAGTTTAATTTACACATTCATTTGCAGTGGTAGCCAAGAGAGGACCATGAAACTTAAGAAAAGTGGATTGGAAACCTAATGCTAAATGGACATTCTAGAAGAATACTAGATCAAAGAATACAAACCATTGATGTCGTTCAAAGCAAATAAAGCCACATCTTTCTGTCAAACAATATCCTTTAGGTAAACAATGATGATATCATTGGATAAAATAGATTGTTTAGTCATTGTGGCAAAAGACTACATGCTATGCAATTTGTAAATATTGAGCATTATTACATAATGTGCATAGAATCAAAGGATTCTTTCCTTGGATGATATTAGATACATTCATGGAATGAAATCAAGCATGTAATGTATTGTTAAAATCCCTCTCATTAGGTCTCATGGCTCGGATTAAATTTTTTAATCCTAGAATCTTAGGAATGGAGTCTGTAGATGGAAGATCTTGTACATGATCAAGATGACATATAGACAAATGAGAGTGAGTTTCGACTGAGGCTTAAGTTACACCTGAGTGAGTCACAACTTAGCTCACCTAAGTATTCTTAATTAGTAGTATCATAACAATTAAAGTGGCATATAACTGAAATGTGATTACACAATACAAGGATTTGGTCATTAGAGGACTAAATAAAGGGCTTAAAAAAATAGAATCAAAGGGTCAACAAATAATTAACTTATTCTAACATACAAACAAACTTCTTTCCTATCAAATTGAGGTTGGTCAAACAATTTTTTATCTAAAGAACATTAGAGGTGGGTGTATAATGCTAACATTGTACAAATTCTTATGGCAGTGGAGATCTCTTGTATTTTTCAAAGAATGATCTTTCATGGATGTCGGTGTGTGATCTCTCCCATGGGAATCACGAAGCACCTTATAAATGGGTGATTGGATTCTATTTTAATCCAATACAAATTTGGAAACACTGCACTCATAGCATGTTCTTACAACCAAATTTGGACGTTTCAGATTTTACTTAGGATCCAAACAAGAGATTAAGGACCTTGATCGACAATTCAAGGGTATAGAGGTTATTTGATTGGATGCGTGCTAGCGATTTTTATGTGTAATCTTGTCACCATGCCATGTTGCTACTTATTGCATATTCTCTCAGTTCGATAAAGTTATGGGCCTAAAAAACAATTTAATTTTTATGATTCCTTTTGTGGATTAATTTTTTTAGCACTTAACCCAAATGCCTTATAAATCTCATTTACATGTTCACTTTGAAACCTTTGAAGGATGGTTTGAGGATTTTATTTTAATTTCCTCATAATTGACTTTATGAAGGGAGTGCCATATGGCAATAGCTGGTCATTGCCACTTTTTTAGATATGCCTCTTAGTGAAATATATTATAGCTCTGTAATTTTAGGGACAATTTACATTAATATAAGGATTACATATAGATAGCTTTGTAAATTTCTTAAAATTTTAGCTTATTCTAAACTCATTTCAGACTATTGGATTCTAATTCACAAAGATTAATTCCTAATCTAGATTCGTTATCTTTATCATGCGTCAATGGAATCAGGGTTCATTTTAAGAGACCTCTTGGAAATCAAAGGTGGAAAATACCTAACGAATATCCCTGGAACTTGTTTCATTGAAAGGTAATTTTTTTGGGGTTTGTGTGCAAATGTTTCACCTGACAGAAAGGCTACAGACGCGCAACAGGAGATTTGTTGCCATGCGTCACCAAGGTTGTTAATGCACAACAACAAACCTCCTGTCACACATTAGCAAGGTTGTTGATGCGCAACAACAAACTTGTTGTCGCGCGAAAACAACCTTGCTTACGCGCATCAGCGAGGGTGTTGTCCGAACAAACTCTCTTTCTCATGCGTCAACAAACTCTCATTGTCGCACATCAACAAACTCTTTGTCACACATTTGCAGCCTCCACCCTCCTGTCGCGTGTCAACAAAATCCCCTTGTCGTGCGTCAGTGGAACTTTCTTTTCGTGCGTCAGTGGAACTTTATTTTTGTGTGTCTGAGAATAATACTTGTCGCCTAGCTGTAAATTTGATGAATATCTATAAAAGTACACTTTGTGTATTGGCCTCTGTTGATTCATAAGTTTACTGTACTTGATAATAGATATGCCACCAGGTGGTATGAGTGAAGTATAAGTGTTCTACCTGGCGAATAATCTAGGATTATATAGGGGATATATTTCAAGCATAGGCGAAGCCGACCCCTTAAAAAATTAAACTGTAATTTTTAGGTGAACAGGTCACTGACCCATGCCAGAAAATTCACCTTTTCAAATTTTCCTAAAATGGAATATTCGCCATATTACAAATATTCACCATTAAAATTATCCCTGAATGGAATGTCTACAAATCTACTTCTATTTTTCATTACAAACTTGGAATCATCATCTAAGTTGGATAAGAGACTGTCAGTTACCTTTCCAGCAAAGGGAATTGTTTTCCCAAATTTGCACTTAGTCCTCTACATTTCCCTGTGGATTCACAATTTTCTTTAGACTTCTTGGAACTCATTTTTTGTTATTTAGAAATAGTGTTCGTAGACTTGCCTATGCTTTGTCATGTCATATGTTCTACCTTTAACAAAGAATTGTAATTGAAATGAAGAGATGATACCTTTAAATGAAGCGGTTCATCTATATTCCTACACTTACAAAATAACACTTTTCAACATACATGTTCAATTTTTCCTTTTTACTATTGCTCACTTCTTTATGTAAACCAAAAATAATGCATTTTTAATGTCTTCTTCATTATATATGCATACAAATACCTAAAGTTTTAAAATGCTGAGAAAGAACCATGCAATTTATAGTTGTTTCCATCCAAAGCTTTGTACATTATATCATTTTTTTGCATATTGAATTGTTTTAAGGGTTAGACCTCATGTTTGTGCTTTTTAAATGAAGTGGTACATCTATATTTCTATACAACCAAAATCAATCACACCCCTTATAAACTTCGACTACAAAAATAATAACTAATACTTTAAAAACAAATATATTTCGTTCGGCGTTCACATTGCATTGTACACATGCAATTGCTAGTTATATTTTTGTTATAATTTCAATTTCTTTCTATTCAAATAAACTTCTTAATTCCTATCGACATCTTACTAATTCCATTCAAGAATGGTTGCTTTGTTTATATGGGGGTAGGGGAGAGCGCAAGGGTGTTACAAAATAAAAAATAACACAATTTTCAAATAGTGTATATAGTCATACACTATAGGTCAATGAGAGATTCTACCTTGAATTTTTCGGTATACTTTTAAATCCCAGATATTACTTGAATACGCTATTCTCTTCATGCTATTATCAATTACGTATCCATTTACACCCTTTATTAAAGGAGTTTTTTATTTTTTTCAGGTAAATAGAAACCTAAATTCATTAGAACAGGTGAAACAAGTAGTTGATTGGATAATCGGTAACACAAAGTTGTATTGGCTGGATACTAACTATCACAATAGGTAAAAGTTGGGCTTATGATAGAATGCAATAGGTATATTTGGGGGCCAAAACCATATTATCATTGTACTATAGTATATAACTGTGACTACACTCTGTTAGTTTCCATCTTAACCTTCATATGGTAATACAAAGTTAAAATAAAATTTGAGTTTATTAAAACTTAATTGATCAGAAAATATAATAGATTTGCCAATTTCTAAACAAGGCATGGAATAAAATAAATGTTATGGAATGCCATTTTTTTTTTTACATTACTCAACACCAACATTCAGGATTTAATGCAAAACACTAATATTTCTGCTTTTATATACAAATGAATAAACAAACACATAAGACGCTTTGCCTTTTGTGTTCGAACAACATTACATTACATATAAAATCGTTCAAGTCCAGGAAACCATGTCACCCCCAAGCTCCTCTAATCACAGCCAAATATCCACACGACACAACACTATTTTACCCAAGAAACACCCTAAAAATATTCCCACCCAAATATCTCAAATTACGGTGACGAACGTTTATATGACAAATTTCTCTCTGCAACTTTACTCGGACTGCCGGCTAAACTCTCCACTCTAGAAAATGCAGAGGCATTCCTCCTGTGCAGGGCTTCTTTACTGGTTGCAAATTGATGGGGTTGCTTTTGAATTCCTTGTGCTGCATTGTCAAACTTGGGAGAATCACTGGGCAAGTTAGTGTACGATCCTCCGGGAAATTTACCGCTGGAATCACAAGATAAACTCCTGTATAAGTGGTGGCCTCTGTTTCGAATCACGGCTCTGTAAATAAGAGGTATCAACCCTTCCATTGTCACTTGACCAACAACCACGCTTTCACAAAATCTGAAGATATAGAAAATACAAGGAAAGCAAAGTACTTGAATAATTTGCTGCAAGAAAAATGACGATGAATGAGAAGAGCGAATAATGTGGGTATAAAAAGGATAGAAATTAGGTAAGTAAGAGAGAATAGATATGTGTGCGTTACTACCAAACCAGGAGTTTTTTTTCCTGTGGCTGCGGTTTTTGATAAGCTTTCCAGTTGTCAAAATGAAATGAGTCTTAAGAACAAGGATCGTGGACCGTGGTTGTCATAGTCGTTGTGATTGGGTACAAGACAACCAATGTTTAGTCCGCGTGGTTTTAGTTCAAAGTCAAGACTCAATATTGCCGCCGCCTTCTTGAGGATTTGAATAAATCCTAAACGGGTTGACTGTTGACTTTTGGCTCGATGCCATCATAACTACAAATTAGCAATAGCACATGAGTTGCAAGGTACGTTAGAAGGGATGTAAATGTAAAGTCGAAATGGTTTTGATGTGATATTTGTTGTGTATGTATTTATTAATGTTGTTTTGTTTTGTATGCCCTTGAGAAAACCAAGTTAATCATTTACATGCCTCTCACATAACCTTCTTACAACACCTCATGTTTCAATTCACTTTGCTTTACCCTTATCTCCCTTATATAAATTCTCTCTTCATTTCATACAGCTTCTACTCATTATATTCAACAATACCCATCACAAGTTCAACACTTTTCTAAATTGGGTTCTCTTCATTTTGTTGTAATTTATGTGCACCTTCATAATGTAAATTTCAAGGATTTAACATGTGTACATATACCCTGTTTTGATGGCATGTGGGACTTAAGGGTTTCTTGTTTAACAAAGGAAATACAAGTGGCAAACTCAATAATAAATAGCAATCCAAACGTAATTGGCAACTACTCAATATAGTGGACAAGGAATAATTCTTTTTCATGACTCTTTGTCCACGTCACTCAATACATGTTTTGAATCTAAAACATATCATGTTGCCTTCATCTCCCAAGACATTTTCTCCAACTTTGCATAGATCTCTTGTGTATGTGGATGCGATATGTCTCCTACAAGAAATATATGCCCCCTTTATGGCCTTTAATTAAACTACATCCATGTATCTTTTTAATTCCTCTCTCCTTTTTCAATCTCCTTAGCATTTGAATCTCACCCCACCTGCATACTTCTACATACATGTTTGAAAGAAAACATAAGTTATAGCATTTTGAGGATCCAACTCAAAAAGAAGAGTTGCTCTAAATATATGTAACCCCATAATGTATTCTTATGTGCTCTATATGCACTAAGAAAACACCACTACCGTAGGTTTAACTAACATGTTCATCATTAATTATTTATAGCCCTCACCTTGGTCTTTGTAAATGGGAAACCTAACAAATTTTCAAACCAACAACAAACATCCATC
This sequence comes from Taxus chinensis, assembly GCA_019776745.2. NCBI lineage: Eukaryota > Viridiplantae > Streptophyta > Pinopsida > Cupressales > Taxaceae > Taxus > Taxus chinensis. The sequence continues at coordinate 191,639,785 of CM034153.1, forward strand.
ATAGACACCTATTGAGTAGTTACTTATTTTGAATATCAGGAGAACTACTAACTAGACATCTTTTTGAAAAAAAAAAGTTAGTGTATGGTATACTAGCTATTGAGAGAGGCAACAAATGCGTGTTTAAATTTCACTTTGTAGATGACTCTATTCTATTATCTTCCTTCTAGTTAAGTTCACTCAACTTCATAGATTGTTTTTCAATTTATTCTAGGACAAGCTTGAGGCCAAGTGATAAAAAATACTTGATCTAATAAATTATTTTCATAATATAAAAACAACCACACGTACTGAGATTATCCAAACTCAAAAAATTAAAGAAGCTACCTTACCCATGAGATATTTTGGTTTTCTACAACAATGGTTCAAATGATGACATATTTATGGGGACAAACATTAGCTAGATTGCAATAAAAATTGGGCAAATGGACAAACAAATGGTTAAGCTTAGTAGGAAGAATTCAATCAACACAAAAATTGTTCTATAGGTTGTTATAAAGTATTTACTATCACTTATCCCAAAAAAATTTGAGGTGAAACTTTAAATCCTCACAATCCAGAAAAAATTGATATGGAGAGAGTGGACAAACCCTTTAAATATTTATTGGTTTCCTAGGCTACAAGTACACAGCCAAAGGATGCTAGATGACTAAGTATCAAATTGTAAAACAAAGCAATGACTATGAAATTTGTTTGACATATATACATTAGACCAACCTCATTATGTACATCCATTGTGTTCAATAAGTATATTATTTGTGCTTTGTATCTACTTAAGGTCAAGTAGCACACACAAACTTCTACAACAACAATAATCCAAAATTTCCTCATCGTCTTTCAACCTCTCATATGGAAAGTGGGAAATGATACAAGAGTTAGATTTTAGAAATACAATTAGGGAGAGAAGGTTCCCCTTTCCAACTCATATTTTTGAATTTTCAGAACATTGAACCACTTCAATCTTTGGGTCAATTTTTTTTTCAATATTATTAGACTAATATAAAGCATGAGAAAAATACATAGAGCATTGAGATGATTCGTGTGGGAAGAAATCTCTAAGATCATATTAAATTCATAATTTAAATCGTACAACACATGCAGTTACATGATAAAGCATTTATGGTTGTGTGCTAATGAAATAAAAAATGAAGCTTACATAGTTAGGGTATGTTCCATGAGACCACATCTCTTTGAGGTATTTTGCCAAAAAGGTGATTTGCATTATGTATGCTTCCACATTTTTCGTACATGTCTATTAGGGCACTTGCAACTACATATCATAAAAATAAGCTTCCATCATACTTTGATGGTTTTCCATGCTCTGATCTAAAGCTCCCATTTTGATCGAGGTTGGGATGATGCTAGAAAATATTGTGGAACCTGGTTATTCACATACTAATTACATTTTCTCGAAAACTTCCAATGTCTTTTCAAAAAATATCTTTTCCTACATATCCTGCAATCATTTCACTCCATGAGACTGCATACCTTTTAGGATTTTTTACCAAATAGTTCACATGCTTGCACATTTTGCATACATATTTGCCAGGGAAGTTGTAACTAAATAATCTCAAAAAATTCCTTCTCCATAATGCTTTGGTAGTGTTGGTGAGAAAATTTGTTGGGTGGAAAAATTTATGGGTTTCCTGCCAACACTCTGGGAATCAAAGTCCCTCTACTTAAATGGTGCTACTTCTGCATTTGCATGCACGTGAAAAGGTATTTTTTTTCCTTGTGGCCTTGTAGCCAAGGATCCAACAGGGGCAATCCACTAACCCTGCGGTAAAGCTAGCAATTGCTTTCTAGAGAAAACTTTGTCTGAAGAGCGGGAAAGGGAGTGAGAATAAAATATAGGAGAACTAATGTTGCAGGTAGAAACTAAGATTCCTACACACACTAGTTAGAAATTTCAACACATGCATTTATGACAAGAAACAACCAAAACTTCCATGCCTCTGGCTAGAGGAAACCATGCATACAAAGATGCATGCATTCATATGCCTTGGAAAACAAAAACTTCTTCCTTAATTAGCATTTCAATTAAAGTTGTACATAGTATGAGAATGGAGGGAAAATAGTGAGGGGAGAAATAGAAGAAAAATGGCTTACTCCTTGTTCTTCCACAAGTAGGAAAATTCTCTCATGAATTCAAAAATTTGCAACATGCCCTTTCAAAATGAGAAGCCCTTACATTTTATAAGGAGAGAGGTGACTCTTCATCTACCCTCCAATAACTCTTCATAAGTATCGACATAACTTAGAAATTTTCACCTTCCTAGAAAAACATTAAGTCCCTTTTTATAACATAAAGGTGACTTATCACATTAGAAACCCAAAGTTAATTTTTAATTACATTAAAGACATGAAAAGTGCAACCCAAATGCAAAATTAGAACATTTAAGAGAGAGAAAGTTGGGGGGAAGAGAAGAGAGAGAGAGAGAGAGAAGAAAGAGGAAGAATGTCGATGAAGAATAATACGCCTCTGATGAAGTCCACTAATCCTTTCCAGATGACCCAATGAAATGCTCCAATGCAACGAACGCTGGATCCTTGAATGCCTCACACCACGAGAAAACTTTTTTACACGAACACACGAGCACCGAGGGCTAAGTGTTTAGAAACACTAATGAATGGAACCTCTGGTGGCCATGCGTTTCAATCACGGATATCCCCTCAGAAGAGATCGAAGCTTTGAAATTAACCCTACCATGACTCTCTACAACATTGTAGTACTCCAATGAAACAAATTGCTCTCATTTTCCTCTACAAATCGAGAAAATAAGCCAAAAACATGGATAGAAACACCATTGATAAAAGTGAATGATGTTCATTCCAAAACACCATCATTCATTTGCAACAATTGTTTAGACAATGAAACCATAACAATCTGGTGAACTTGAATTTCATGCTTCCTTGACACTTACTATATTTGGAAAATGAAACTTGCTAATTTTAGTAAGTGTCAGAATTTACTTATCTGGATCTCAATTGATGATATTTACCTTAATGGTTACCCCTCTATTCACTCCTTTTGTGAAAACTAATATTTGGAATGACTTGCTATTAATAGTAAATGCCTACAAGACAACTTACTATTTTTAGTAAATAGCGATTCTTGCCCAAATTGACCACACCAATGAGATTTGCTTGTATTACCGCCCCTGTGCACATTACTCTTTCGTTGATTGTTCTTCTGGGATGACTTACTAGAAATGACAGGTACCCATATGGGAGACTTACTATTTATAGTAAGTGGTGATTTCTATTTTTTTCTAGACTGACCAATCAATCTAAACTTCTATTCATCCTCAGTGCACACCATCTTCACTGCAACTGCTTCTGGTATTGACTTACCAAAAATAGTTAGTCCCCATGTAGGAAGGCTTACTAATTTAGGAAATTGGGTCTCTGGTGATTGGTTCAAGATGAAACGAATGTTTTTGAATTTTTTTTTTACCCAATAGTGCTTCTGTGGAATTTTAGCTTCACTCGACCATCAGTTTGAGAGATTTTAAGTTTTAAAATTTTTGTCGTAGGAAACTGGGGTTTCTTTGCTGCAAAAAATCTAGAGCGTGTATGATTTTTTTTTATTTTGGATCTTCATGGCCAATGAAAAAATAAAATATTGGAAAAAATGGCACATTGATCCATGCATTGGCTTGTGAGATACAAGCAATTCTTCGTTGGTGACTTTGAGGGTTTCCGGCGAGAGTTTCTTTGTTTTTCCTTGTTTTTATTCATCCAAATCCTTTTTTTTTTTTTTTCATTTTTCTTATTTTCAAATTGTAGACACCTAAAATCCGCTTACACAGGATTTAATGCTAAGATTGCACTAATTATCCTCTTTCTCGTCATTTCCATAATAATTAGCACTTTTTCGCTAATTAGCTAACATTCCTCTTCATATTTGTTAATTAACGACCTTTCGTTAATTATTTAGCCTTCCTATCATTAAATATGTCAATTAACGACCTTTCGTTAATTAATATCCATTTCTACTTGGGTTAATTAATTATTATTAATGAATTAGCTTGCAACTCTAAATCAATAAATCACCATTTATTGGATCAAATTCCTCTCTTACATCTGACAAATCATACTAATTTTCCTCTAATTAGCTTCTATAAGCTTACCTCTACCTATTAATTAATCACCTTTGATTAATTAAAACATCCCCCAACTCCCATGACTTACTAATGACAAATTAAACTCTTCTAAATCAAGATTACCTTTTATAAAGCAACCTTATCCATTCCTAATCTTGTTTTATCTTTATCCCACATTCATCAATTTACTAGCCTTGCCTCTTCAGGCAAGCTATATAAAGAACCATCATTCTTACCTTTATTCTTGCACCATGCTTTGAATAGTGGAAACTATAAGCATTTTGATCTTGAACCATTCTCCATTGTTGGAAATAGCTTCTCCATCTTGCATCATTTCACTCAAAATTGAGTAATATGGGAAGATCCAAAATGGCCTTGTAGCCATTCTTGATGAGATTTCATTCTCAATCTTTGAGATCAAGTAAGAATCCACTTTGATTGCTTATGTTCTTCATAGGTTCATAGTTTAAGTTAGCAATCATAGAGAGTAGGACATAGATTAGCATGTAATTTCATTTATGCATTGAAGAAGCATTTCCTTTAAGCTCTTATCTTGATAGTTCATTATTTAATCAACATTTACTTTTGAAGCTATGTAGATATTAGTTTCAATTTATAGCTTACTTAATAAAACATGAGCACATATGGCACGCCCTTTGAGACTTACTCCATTTTCCTTTGCACTTAATTTCAAGTTTTTGTAGTTAAATTTCAATTTTGGTTACTAACCCCTTTTTTGCATATATTAACATAACTTGTTTTTCTTAACTTGTTTTATTGATTTTGCATGTGTTAAGTCTTCCTTGTAGGTATAAAGGAGGTGAAGTGCTGTCAAAATTGGATCTTGATGGGAAAATTTCAAGATTTCTCCATGTTTTTATTTTTAGAGCTTACTTTTTCAACATTCTACATGCTAGTTTTGTCAATTTCTTGAAAATATTAAATTCTTGATCATGTAGGTTAGTGTTTGATAGTGTCGAGTCTTCTATTTACATATTAATGTTGTGGGTTACTGTCAAAATTGAATCTTGACAAGAAAATTTCAATATTTCTCCATGTTTTCATTTTTAGAGCTTATGTTTTCAACATTCTACATGCTAGTTTTATAAATTTCTTAAAAATGTTAAGTTTTTTATTGTGAATGTTAATGTTTGATAGCGTTGAGTCTTCTATTCATATATTAATGTGATGGGTTGTTGTCAAAATTAAATCTTTTTTGGGTAAATTTAACCTTTTTGGTACATGTTAAGTGCATACCTGTGAGCATAAGAGCATATGTGTAACCCATCTTCCGAAGGCCATAACATTTGCTCCCAAACTCGAAATGACTCCATTTTTTTTTCATTGGAAAGGTATTGAAGTGAACTATGAAATGAAAACATAAATTCATGATTTATACTTATAGAAATTATATGTTTTCCCTTTATTGTAAAATCGATCATTTTCTAACATGTCTAATGTTTTTATGAATGTTGTTTTTTCATGTTTTACTTGATTTAGACCAAAGCTTATGTATACTCTTCTCTTGAAACTTTTGGTGATCTTGAGAATAAAAAATAACTTTGATCTCTATCTTTTTAATATTTGGATTAACTTGGAAATTTGATTATTCATTTTGCTTAAGGGAATGAACCTTTTACAAAGCATTTTTTTTATGGTCCTTTGATTTGAAGTTTTCCATTTCTATCTAGTTGGGATAAAGTTTTTGTATGCTCTTCTCTTGCACCTTAGGGTGATCTTGAGAATCAAAAGTAACTTTAGTCTTCATTTTCTAACATTTGGTTGATTGGAAACTTCATCTTTCATTTTTGGTTTAAGGGAATGAACATTTATCAATATTTTTGTATGGTTCATTAATTACAAATATTTCCTTTACTTTTTAGTTGGATTATTTGTTGTGTATGCTCTTTTCTTGCATCCTTGGATGATCTTAAGAATTCAAAATCAACTCTTAATCCTCTTTTAAATAATGTGATTTTCTTAGAGAGCTACTAATGCTTGAGTGCAGGACCTAAAAACGATTGTCAAAGAAATGAGTTTGAAACAAACTTTTCTAACTACACGTGTGTTGTAGGTTGTCAAATGGTGAATGACTAAACCACATTAAGTCTAAAAGATAAAAAAACACACCACATTCAAAACACTTTATTTGTAGGTTCAGATAAGGGTACGCCCCGCCCACTTAAAACTAGGACATAACCTCTTTGGCATAAGCCTTAAGCTACAAAAATGGGGGTGGTCCTAGGAACCCCAAAGTAGTCCACACAAGAAGGAACCTTGTGGATGGAATGGTAAGTGCTTCACACACCTACTTGACTAATATATACATGATATTTAGTGTCAAAGTTATCTGTATTGTGACCCCAATGAGAGTACAAGATGGATGCATTATTTCCCACTATATTTGAAGGGGGTAAAGTAAAGCTGAGATAATCCTTGGCCTAAACCTTGGAAAACCAATTTCTCTCTTAAATAACTTTTGACACCTAGTTGAGTGAACCACCTAGAAAGCTATCTTTGATCAGGAGCAAACTTTGACCATTTTAAAACCAATTTGAGTTGAGAGCCATTATTCATCACAAAATGTGTGAAGTGTTACTTTTTCTTAGTTTTTCACTCATCCTAAGGCAAGGCAAAACTCTAGCAAAGTGAGGCCAACATTTTTCACCCCCAATTGATATACTTCCTTCACTTTCTTTTGACACTTTGTTTATTAGAAGAAGAGTGACTACCCTTGTGTTGCTAATTGATTATATTCACCACTTTTGTGTCCATTTATGCTCATCCATGTTTGCGGATGAGTTGTTAAACATCTAAAGTGTGTGGAGATATTTTCATATCATTGGTATCCATTTTGATCTTGATACCCAAGTCAAGATTGTCATCATAGTTAGGCTTGGTTCATCACTTGATTCTCCTTTGAACTATTATCTTTGTTGTATCATATCGCAACAATTTTGATACTTACATCTTGTTTCTTGCAAACTTGACCTAAGTGTTTAGATTGTAATGTTACGCTACGCCTATCGTAACAATTCCTTGGTATACTATAGTCGTAGTCTTCTTTCAAACATTACCTTGATTTTGAAAGGTGTTGTTTTTACCCTTGTGCACATCTTATTAATATTATTTTGATACTAATACCTCACTTTCCCATAATTTTTGGTTAACATATCTTAGTGGTATTGTTGCGTTTTTCATATTCGTAACTTCCACTTTTTTGAGATTTAGGTCTTGGTTGGACTTAAACTTGCTTTTAGTATACCTTATTTGGAAATCGTATCAACCTTTTTTTATGTCTTACATCTTGTTTGTTTTTGAACTTGACATAAGTGGTGACATTTATTTGATCACCTTTATGCAAACTACCATTTGACAAACACTAAGGAGTATTTCCATTGATTGATTGGTTCAAAACAAACCTTGTGTGATTGTTTCTTGTGATTATTTTTCTTTTTGACTTATCCATCAATTTCGAATTTATTCAGTTATTCTTAGGAAAATTTTTTCTTTGAACATGGTGATTGTTCCTTTGATCCACCTTTGATTTTCTTCGGTTTTGATTCTCTTGATAATTCATGGTCATTTTTGAACATATCTTTCAAACCTTATCAAAAGCGTTTCCTATCAAGAAACTTTTGCATCAATCGAACATTGGAAATATTTCCTTTGTATCCTTTATGTTGCTAAAATTTTGATCAATCCTTTTACATTTACGCCTCCAAAGTTTTTGTCCAAACCTTGTTGGATTATCAATCTTATGTCAACATGATGTATGTTTTCCTTAGCTTCCCTTTGGAAAATCACACAAGCATCCCCTATCTGTTTGCAAAATTTCTAGTTGGTTTCCGTTCTACCTAAATTAACATGGAACTTCCTTTTATTTGAAGGATTTCAATCACACTATCTAGTTCTAGGCATTTGGACTTAGTGAACACCAACCATGACTAATTATTGTAGAGTTCCTTATACATACAAACCATAAATAATCAAAATTTAGGCGTTCACATCAAAAAACGTCCATCATGACTAAACCATGTTTGGTTCTTCGCGCTAGAGAACCCATTTGGATAACCTGTTCCCCACCTTCATCTCATATTTGGTGCTATGGTTTGGACACTTCTGATCCAAATTATTATTCAGGTTCCCCCACTCTTCTTTTGATTCTAATCCAAAATTTTCCTCTTCTTCTGAGGATTTCAATCCAAATATTTCCTCTGATTCTTCTGATGATTTAGATCCAAACTACTATTCAAATTCATCTAATTCGACTCCTAAGTCATGGTTCTCCCCTTCTTCGCAGGACCTCCTTCATCATACTTCTAATGTGATTCTTTAGTCCCTCCTTTCTTCGCAGGACCTCCTTTATCATTCATCCAAGTCAACTCCTACGTCACAATCTATGGAATTTTGGATACGAAATCCTCCTATTCTTCCTCCACGACGTCGTTTTATAGGGAAATTTATACCAACCAATTCTAAATACACATATTCTTCTACTCATGGGAAATCTATCCCTAAGTCTACTTCGTCTCTTGAGTCATATTATTTTATCAATCATCATCAAACATCTTCTAAGTTTTCCACACCAATTGGATCTTTTTCTTCCAATCAAACCCTTGTGGTCGATCAACAACCCATACCAATTGATTTATTTCAGAACGAAGGAGTGATCATGGCATTTATAGGGGCACATGAAGATATCCCTCTAACAAATCATGAGAAAGGATTCTCTTTAGACCTCGATGCATTCGTGTATTGTGGGGAAAAGGTTGATTACTTTATCAAGAAATAGAGGAAGGGCCTAATATCATGTAGCTTGATCCTCCTTTTATTATTCCATCTTCACATTCTTCATTACATGATGAAACTCCTAGGTCTTGCTTTGATCCATGGCCTATCTTCTCATCACCCAATCACTCTTTTTTATCACAATTCCTCAATCAAAATATCTTATGGGGTCAACGCCAAGTAGCTCTTCATCTTCGTCTAGGTATGGGTCACCTTCTAATATCCCTCCCTTTTCTATTTATGGGACATTTTCAATTAGTCCACTATCTTATATTCTTGGGGCATGTCTAACTAGCCCCTTGTCTTCTATGTATGGGTCATGCCCAGGTAGTCCATCATCTTTTATTCTTAGGCCACATCCTAGTAGCCCATCATCTTACATCTATGGGTCACCTCCTAAAAACCCTTCTTCTTCTAAATTCTTGGGCCACATCCTAGTATCCCTTCATCTTCTATCCATGGATCACCTTCTAGTAGCCCCTCTTCTTTAATTATCAGACCATTTCCTTTTCATCCATCACATTATTCTTCTATCAATGATTGTGGAAAGCCCACATTCATTCCTCTTCTTCCCATTAATTCTAAACATCCACATTCTTCTCCAACTTCTCGAGATCAGACAAGTAAAGCATTAGCCCTCACCTTAGCCTTTGTAAATGGGAAACCTAAAAAAATTTCAAACCAACAACAAACATCCATCATAGAAACCTATTGAGTTGTTATTTATTCTGAATATTAGGAGAACTACTATCTAGACATCTTTCTGTAAAAAAAGTTAGTGTATGGTATACTAGCTATTAAGAGAGGCAACAAATGCATGTTTAAATTTCACTTTGTATATGACTCTATTCTATTCTCTTCCTTCTAGTTAAGTTCACTCAACTTCATAGATTGTTTTTCAATTTATTCTGGGACAAGCTTGAGGCCAAGTGATAAAAAATAATTGATCTAATAAATGCTTTTCCTAAATATAGATACAACCACAAGAACTGAGATTATCCATATTCGGGAATTTCAAGAAGGTAACTTACCCATGAGCGATTTTGGACTTTTTTGCTACATTGGTTCAATTGATCAAATATTTATAGGGACCAAACAGTAGCTAGACTCCAATAAAAACAAAGTGCAAATAAACAAAGAAATGGTTAAGTTTAGCAAGAAGAATTCAATCAACACAAAAGTTCTTCTACAAGTTGTTATAAGGTGTATTTACTATGACTCATCCTAATGCCTTTCGAGATGAAACATCCAATCCTCATGATCCAGAACATATTTCATATGGAAAGGGGTGGAAAAACCCTTTAAATATATGTTAGTTTCCTTGGTTTATCAATTACCCAACCAAAACATGCTAGATGACCAAACATCAATGATATCAAATTATAAAACAAAACCATCGATTATGGAATTAGCTTGACGATATATACACTAGGCCCATCTCAATTATGTAAATACATTCTTCTAAATAAGTATGTTGTTGGTGATTCAAATCTATTTTAAGGTCCAAATAGAACTCATAAAAGTATACATCATCAACAAGTCATTTAAAATGGCCTCACCCTTTTTCAACCTCTCACCTTGTGGCAAGTCAGAAATGATGCAAGAGCTAGATTCTAGGAAGACATTTAGGGAGTGTAGGCTTCCCTTTCCAAATTGTTTTTTTCATTTTTTTAGAACATTGAACCACTTCAATCTTTCGGTTGATTTTTTTTCAATATTATTAGACTAAGAGAAAGCATGAAAAAAATACATAGAGCGTTGAGATGATTCGTGTGGGAAGAAATCTCTAATATCAAATTAAATTCATAATTTAAATCATAAAACACATGCATTTACATGATAAATCATTTATGGTTGTGTGCTAATGAAATAAAAAATGAAGATAGTTAGGGTGTGTTTCATGAGACCACATCTCTTTGAGGTATTTTTCCAAAAAGTTGATTTGCATTATGTATGCTTCCACAATTTTTGTACGTGTCTATTAGGGCACTTGCAACTACATATCATAAAAATAAGTTTCCATCATACTTTGATGGTTTTCCATGCCTTGATCTAAAGATCCCATTTTGATCGAGGTTGGGAGGGCCAAAAAATATTGTGGAACATGGTTATTCACATACCATTTATATTTGTTCGAAAATTTCCAATGTCTATTCAAAAAATATCTTTTTCTACATATCCTGCAATCATTTCACTCCATGAGACTGCATACCTAATAGGAATTTTGACAAAATAGTTCACATGCTTGCACATTTTTCATACATATATGCCAGGGAAATTGCAACTAAAAAATCTCAAAAATTTCCTTCTCCATAATGCTTTGGCAGTGCTGGCGAGAAAATTTGTTGGGTGGAAAAATTTATGGGTTTCCTACCAACACTTTGGGAATCGAAGTCCCTCAACTTAAAAGGTGAAACTTACACATTTTCATGCATGTGAAAATGTAGTGTTTTTCCCTGGTGGCCTTGCGGCTAGGGATCCAACAGAGGCACTCCACTGACCCTACGGCAGCTAGCAATTGCTTGCTAGAGAAGACTTTGTCTGGAGAGCAGGAAATTGAGTGAGAATAAAATATATGAGAACTAATGTTGCCAATAGAAACTAATATTCCTACACGCACTAGTTATAAATTTCAACACACACATTTATGAGAAGAAAAAACCAAAATTTCCATGCTACTGGCTAGATGAAACCATGCATACAAATATGAACACATTCATATGCCTTGGAAAACAGAAACTTCTTCCTTAATTAGCATTTCAATTAAAGTTGTACATAGTATGAGAATGGAGAGAAAACAGTGAGGGGGAAAATAGAAGAAAAATAGTTAACTCCTCATGAATTCACAAATTTGCAACATGCTCTTTCGAAATGAGAAGCCTTTACATTTTATAAGGAGAGAAGTGACTCTTCATCTACCCCCAATGACTCTTCATCTGTCTCGACATAACTTAGAACTTTTCACCTTCCTAGAAAAACATTAAGTCCCTTTTTATAACATAAAGGTGAATTATTACATTAGAAACCCAAAGTTACTTTTTAATTACATTAAAGACATGAAAAAGTGCAAACCCAATGCAAAATTAGAACATTTAAGAGAGAGAAAGTTAGGGGGAAGAGAAGAGAGAGAGAAAGAAAGAAGAAAGAGGAAGAATGCCGATGAAGAATAATCTGCTTTTGATGAAGTCCATCGATCCTTTCCAGATGACCCGAAAAAATGCTCTAATGCAACGAACTCTGGATCCTTGAATGTCTCACACCACGAGAAAACTTCTTTACATGAACACACGAGTGTTAGGAATTAATTTATTAGTGCTCTCTTATTCATATTTGTAAAGTGATTTATAATCACGTACATGTATATTGGTGAGTGAGTTATAACAACTCACATATATAGGAAGTTGGTAAGATATGTAGTTGTGTTAGTTTCCTATATTCTAGGTAAACTCTAGCCTATATATTAGGCTATTGTATTGTGTGAAATATATAGAGAATATATTATTATTTTGCTGTGTAAATCTACTTGTTCTCCAAGATTTGGTATGAGAGCGACTGTGTCCTATGATGGAAGAGTAGATTGTATTGAGGGGTGACTACTATTCATTACAGCCCCATATTATGCTTCCCATTTTGTCTTGTTAGTTGTTTCATTACCTATGAAAAATAGACTTTAGTTATTAGCACTGAATTCTGCCTTCTTGCACGTGTTCTACTGATGCCAAGAACACCTGTAACTGACCATTCTGTGAATCCAGCTATTTATTTTGTCAGTAAGAGTTGAAATATGGAGAATTTGCATTGATTCGAGGTTCTTTTCCAAGCTTTTAGATCTCGCATTGATGAATGCATGCACGACTTCCACCGGTTTTAACGGCTCCGCATATGCAGTCTGTGCTGAGTTATCTCTCCTGGCAGGCTCGTTTTAGTTTCCAACTGTGATCTGCAAATGATATTTCTTCATTATTAAAATAATTTCAAAGATTGGGGAACGGATTCAATCTATACGTGCATTGTTGTAAAGATTCCTTCTCCTCTCCATTTACACCGACATATGTGCGCTTCCTCTTGGCAGACTGGGCATCAATTTAATTCTGAAGTAATCTTCTTGATGGGTTGAGAGGAATGAAGGACGTTCCTGGTTCATGCAATTCATTTTGACTGACTGTATTTTTGTGTAGTAAGGTTTACATCAGATCACTTCTTGATGGCATACTAATCAATCATCACAACCAGATCTCCAAACTGTATTGGTTTTGGAGTCACCTTGTTCAGATCTCCAAACTATAGGATCTCATTCAATTAATTTTGGCATAAAGACGTGTTGATCCAGGCATGCGAGCTCTTCTCCTCGTACACATGTACAACTGGAACTCAACGAGGTCTCTGCAAATTACTACTAAAGTGATTCGGATGAAATTATGGCCTACAAATGGTGTGCATGTAACCTACCACTACGCCTCCATGACTGTTACCTGCATTGGATGCACATTGAATTCATTGGTTGTTGTGGAATTCTTAGCGGTCTACCAAAACTCCTTGCTGGCATCATTTGTCCCATTGAAAAAATTCCAAAATATTCCCGATAAGTGGTCTATATTCTCATTTTATGAAATTGAATCAATATAGAAAAGTGTAGATTACTTTTATCTATATTAGTGTGTCTACTTATATGTGAGTCAATTTAATAATATAGATCAATATTAGGTGCTCGATGGTGTTAGTTGATGGTGTATAGGTATTTTGTGTTTAAATATTTTGTTGATTGTGTAGTCATGTTGTTTAGTCTACCAATAGTCAAACATCAAAAGTCTTGTAGTCATCAAAAGTGTGAAAAGTGTGAAAATCCAATCTTTAAGTGGATTTTGTTATTGTCAATATAGTTTCCATCATTGATGTCATTTTATTTTAGTCTTTATAGTGTCAATATTGTAAAGTTTTCATGACAATACAAAAGTGTTATTTTTTGTTTGTCTTGTTATCAAATAGGTGATCCTAGGTTGTCATCATGAGTCAGAGTCAACAATTGTAAAAGTCTTAAAAATAAAATAAAAATTGACTTACGGACGTATTTTCGGTGTTACCCGACGTCCGGAAAAATAAAGTGTTTTACATTGCGGGAAGGAAGAAAAGAATAAGCTCAATGTGGAAACATATGTGCTTCATGTTCACATCTTGCTGAGTTAGCAACACATAAACTGGAGGATGGAGGCATCGGAGGTTGGAGGTCATTCAGGGACCTCTCGTCAGTTGCCAACGATGGGGCCGCATATTAGCTTTGGTGACAGGTGTGTGTGCAGTTTGATTTTAGTGCTTCCAGTGTGGTGTGCCTCAGTTTGCAATAATCTTGTTTTCAATAAGTGGAAATTTCACATTGAGGGGGGGAACATCATTCCAATGTTCCATTTCCAGTATGTCAGCTTTTTCTATGTATGTACGAGCAGCAGATTTCAGCAGAATTCCCTATGTTATTCCCTACAGTGAAATGTGATGAGGGATGATGATAGTACTTGGCACATCATGATGTGGTTGTAGGTAAACCACTTGAAAACCTTCATTTGTGGTTTGTGGTAAACCAATAGCAAAACCACCATTCTTGGTTGTTGGTAATCCATTTGCAAAACCATCACTTTGTGGTTTGTGGTAAACCAATTGCAAAACCACCATTCTCGGTTTGTGGTCAACCGTTTGCAAAACCATCCCTGAGGTTTGTGATCATCCTGTGAAAATCACCAGATCATGAGCAGGTGCAAGTATAAGGTAGGTTTTCCCCATGTTCGCACTAAGGGCGGGAATGTTAGGAATTAATTTATTAGTGCTCTCTTATTCATATTTGTAAAGTGATTTATAATCACGTACATGTATATTGGTGAGTGAGTTATAACAACTCACATATATAGGAAGTTGGTAAGATATGTAGTTGTGTTAGTTTCCTATATTCTAGGTAAACTCTAGCCTATATATTAGGCTATTGTATTGTGTGAAATATATAGAGAATATATTATTATTTTGCTGTGTAAATCTACTTGTTCTCCAAGAACGAGCACTGAGGGCTAAGCTTTTAGAAACACTGTTGAATGAAACCTTCGGTGGCCATGAGTATTAATCACAGAGATCCCATCAGAAGAGATTGAAGCTTTGAAACTACCCCTGTCATGACTCTCTGCAGCATTGTAGTACTCCAATGACACAAATTTATGTCATTATCTTCTACAGATCGAGGAATTCGGCCAAGAACATGGGTGGAAACACCATTGATAAAAGTGGATAATGTTCATTCTGAAACACCATCATTCATTTGCAACAGTTGTTTATACAATGAAACCATAACAATCTGGTGAACTTGAATTTCATGCTTATCTAGTAAGTGTCATAATTTACTTATCTAGATCTCAACTGACGATATTGACATGAATGGTTATCCCTTTGTTCACTCCTTTTGTGAAAACTACTTTTTGGAATGACTTACTATTAATAGTAAGTGCCTACAAGACAACTTACTATTTTTAGCAAGTACTGATTTTTTTCGAACTGACTGCACCAATGAGATTTTCTTGTATCATTGCCCCTGTACAAACTACTCTTTCCTTGATTGCTCTTTTTGGGATGAATTACTAAAAATGGAAAGCTCCCATATGGGAGACTTACTATTTTTAGTAAGTGATGATTTTTGCTACTTTTCTGAACTGACTAATCAATCTGGCCTTGTTTTCCTCCTTAGTGCACACTACCTTCATCACAACTGCTTCTGGTGACTACTTACCCAAAATAAAAACCACCCATGTAGGAAGGCTTACTGTTTTTAGTAATTTGGTTTATGGTGCTTGGTTTTCAATGAAACAAATGTTTTTGATATGGGATTTTTCCCAATAGTGCTCCTCCGGAATTTCAGCTTCCCCTGATCGCCGATTTCAGAGATTTTGAAAATTGATTTTTTTTGCGGGTTGGAATTTCTCCACTAGAAAAACTATGCTAAGTGCATGAAAAAAATTTATTCTGGATCCTTTATGGCCCAATGAAAAAATAAAATATTGCAAAAATGACACATTGATCTATGCATTGGCTTGTGAGATACGAGCAATTCTTTGTTGCTGACTTCGAGGGTTTTTGACTAGAGTTTCTTCATTTTTCCTTATTTTTATTCATTTGAATCCATTTTTTTTTGTCATTTTTCTTATTTTCAGATCATGGAGGATTTCATGGAATCATTCAATGTTGGAAAAAAAAAATTCCGGCAACATGGAGGTGCGGGGGGGAAAATGGTGACTCTGATTCACTATGAGTGCTTTGCTGGCTATACAAAAAATCTTTGCTCATTTACAAATACTCAGCATTGACAGCTCCTGATGGCAGCACCATAACCTGGAGGTGTGATTTGGGGTAGGGCCAAAAAATAGGAACTGAAAACCCATAATGACTAAGTGTTAAGGGTGTTTATTTGCCCGTAGCTTGTTTAATACCTGATAAAGTAAAAGTGTTGGTTTACAAATAAGAGGAGAGGATGGGGCACAAATTTTTGTCCCTTTCATCCATTTTCGAAAGGAGAAAAGGGGACATGAAAATCCCCTGCATCCTAGGCTTGACACTTTTCATGTTTTCATTTGATGAGTAACTTGGGAGAGGGGGCTGAATTGGACCACCCGAGAGCTGGTTTGAGGTCACTTGAGGGATCGAGGGATTTGTTAGGAATGGGAAATTTTTTTATGTCCCTTTCACTCCTTTTTGAAAGGTGAAAAGGGGACATGAAATTCCCCTTCATTCCTAGGCATGACCTGTGGCATACATGTAGTGGTAGGTGGGTGAATGGTCAAATTGGTCAATGGGGGCTGAACTAGGTAAGTACATGGTCATATGGGTGTCCATAGGGCTAAAAAGGGGTTGGGTAAATTTTTTTCACCTCATGTCCCTTTGCAAATCTGTAAAGGGGACATGAATATGTACCTTCACTTGGTTGTGCATACCTTGAGAGTCGACTTGTGAAGGCCATATCTTTGCCTCTCGGATGAGTTTTTGAGCACTTATTTATATGATTTCACATGAAAATGGAGTTTTAATAAGATTATATAGGGTCCCAAGACCTGAATATGACTATGGAACCTCCAAAATTCTCCTTTTTCTTGGGACCATTAGTTGTACGTTGGAAGAATGAACTATCCAGAACAATGTTTTGTGGTTTTAAGAGGTCTCATTTTTCTACTATGTAGAACATTGAAAATTATTTCCATAAGTACTTTTTTTGGGATTTCAAATCATCATGGAGCTCCCAGAATCATGCTTTGAAGTTTGGGTCCTCTTTCACGGTGCAAGCTCCTTCAGGCCTGAAAAACTCGTTTATGATGAATCGGCTCCAAAACATCTGAAATTTCCCTGAATCTTCCAAAATCATCTCCCTGATGTTCCTAGTACTTTAATACTCCTCTGTGATGATTTTTTCTCATTTGATCTGTTCTGGGGTTAGTGCACTAGTTCTGAGAAGGTTGATGATAGCCCTTCCCAAAACTGCTCAAATGTTTAAATGTTCCAGAAGTTCCTCAAAATGTTCACTTCCTTAACCAGAAGTTCCTCCCAGAAATGCAGTTTAGGTCCTCTTTTGCATGCTCTTTCAGGCCTGAAAACCCATTTCTGAGAATCGGCTCCAAAACCTCTTAAATTTCCCTGGGGATACTCCTTGATGAATTTGATCACTTGGAGATCAGTTTGAGGTTGATGATATAGGATAGGAGTTCCTCGAACATTGTCCTAAATAACATGGGGACTTGGGGAACTAATAGGATGACTAGTTTTTGGAAGAAATAACCTAGGGGTGTCTTGGGAAGGTATGACTTTGAAAAGTTTCAACACCGTGGCATGGTTGTCTTTTTTCTAATGAATTTTATCCCTACAAAAACATAATTAAACAGCTAGCTCTAGCTTTGGGACATGTTATGGGATGAGCACAGTGAGGATATGACATGATAAATCCCATAATCTTAATTTAAAATACGTTGACCAGTTCTTTATCCATTGGGCTTTAAAACACATTACTTGCAAGAGATAACATGAAAGGAAGAACACACACACACAACTAAAGGAAACACAAAATATACATGAAGAAAAATACACACAATAGTAAAGGGAAACACACACCTAAAATTAACCTATGGTACAAGGCAGGGGACAACCCACTTTCACTGAAGCACTTTTCTTTTTCAGAGGTTACCTCCAAAGAGGTAACTGTGAATGATGATGTTCTACGAAGCCATTGACTGGTTCCATGAAGTAGCCTCATCTCCTAAACTACTTATGAAATCCATATGCTTTTATAACTATATGTGGACTTCATATAAGTGAACCTATATGATCTTCTTGATGTTCAGGACTTCGCTTAAAAATTCCATTGCCTTCATTTCCTTTGAAATCAATTTCATAGTGCCAATTATCTTTTGAGTTTACCCACATTGTTGATTTTTCTTATATCATATCATTACTACTCTAGGGATGGTTCTTATTTGAATATATTGAATACCATGCTTTTTCTCATTCCACCCATTCATGAACCTAGACATGCTTTTCGCAAGAAGCATTGCATTCATCTTTTTGACTCCTATCAATATGAGGTGTTTGAATGTCGAATGGAGGATAAAAAATGACCTCATATCCATCTTGCAGGGTCATGTCTTGAGCTAAGAGGTTGAGACTTGGCTCGGGATCTCCTGTGTCTTCTGTTGTTTCTAAAATGTCTTGCATTGAATCCTTATTTGAAACCACATAAATCTCATATTTACCTTCATTCAAAGAATCTCCACTCTAAATTTAAAGGTCACTATTAGGAAGTGTTATTTCTTTATTTTGACCATCATAAAATTCTACCACTTTTTTTTCAAGGGGAATCTCAACTTTTTGGCCTTCAAAATTCTCTACTTCAACTTCTTCATAAGAGAAAGATTCCTCCTCTTAAAATGGGAAAGAAAAGGCCCCACTTTCAACATCACCTTCATCATGTATTGGCTCAAGAGAGACATCATGTTCTTCACCTTAATTTTCTCCATCATGAACAATCTCTGAATTAGTCAAGGGATTAGGCTTTTATTCATGCTTTTCTTGTAACTCCATAGCATGTGTTCGAGACTAATCTCAGGGTCCTCTGTTTCTTTTGTATCCATTAGGAGATCTTGCACCGATTGTTATTTTGGACCTTTCAAGGTCTCATCGTAAGCTGAATTTGTCTCATCATGGATGAAATGATTGAGAGTATCTTCATCCCCAAATGGGAATGAGAATATCTTCTCCTCTTGGGTAAACACATAAGTTGATTTTTCCATTTGCAATCAACCAAGAACCACCTCTTCTTGACACCTCACATCATTTGGAAATTCGGGGCTACCCTCTTACAAGTCAAAGTTCCTCAATGATTCCTCTAGATCCATATTCCTATGGGAAGGAATGTTTGGTCCTATCAAAATTGGGATCTCATCCTCTTCTTCAGTCATTATAAAATAATTCATCCTCCTGCTATTTTGGTATAGAATTTTGGCTCCTGGACTCCCTAACTTTCACACTGTGTACCTCATCTTATTCTTTGGAAGAAATTTATCCATGTCTACCTTCACTGGAATGGTTACGGAAGACCAATTCATCTGGATTACCTCCTAACTGTTGGCAGAAACTTCTACTTAGCAGCATTCCAAATAAAGCCATAATTTATGCTACCAAGATCACAATTGAAACATTATTGTCTAGAAATTTGGCAAGGGTCTCTTGTGCATCTTTGATATTTCTGACAAGTGGGAATTCTTTGTACTCCATGGAGTAACAAGAGCCACCAGGCGGAGTCATGGGGAGTATAAGAGCCTTGGCAACCTTCATAGGCATCACATTGTCTGAGGCACCTGAATTTATTATGCAATTGTTTAACACATATTCTCCAATGAGAAGGAAGATGTAGAAAGGATCAACTTTTTTCATTTTTTGATGCACTCAAAGAAAGTATATTTTGTGACAAAGGCATAGGTGGGTTTGGTAGTATTACTTTAGAAATAGGAGTTACATCATTGGGTGTTAAACTACCATTCCTAATATATCAAACGAATCTCTCAAATTGTTTAGGGCGAGTCCTCAAATATTTAGTTTTAGTAATCTTCACCTTGGCTCTGTTCACATATTCTACGAAGTCAAAAGGGGTAGATGTGAACAAGAGGTATGAAGGGAATATTTTTGGAGTCAGAACATTCTTAGAAGTAGGGGTTGATGTTTGGGGAATGAAGGGTGTTTTGAAAGGTAAACTAGAACTTTAGAAGTATTAGATTTTATAGGAGTAGATTTAGATTTAGAAATGGAAGAAGCATTAGAAGACTTACTTCTTATTGCGGGTGACCTCCCGCTTACCACAGGATCAAGTTTCTCTAATGTGGACTCCATGCAAGGTGGGAGTGGAGATCCTCGACTGATTGTTTTATTTTGTGGAGTCTCCACAACAGGATCTTCAGTCTTCTTTTTCTTTGCAGCAGTGGAAGGAAATGTTACCTTTTGAGACTAGGAGCGAGTAAACACAACATATGATAAACTCAGTGCTTCTTCACCATCATCATCTTCACTCCATGATTGATATTCAATGAAGCTATTTTTAGTGTCACCACCCACTTCTTCTATCTCTAAGAAATTGCCACCTTAATTTTCTTGTTCAATCTCCTCCTCATCTTCTTGAGTTCTGCAATGGGAATTGACAGATGAGGCCTCCAAGGCTAGCCTTCCAGGTGTTCCTGTAATTTTATTTCTATTTTTTCTTTGAGAAGACACTCATTCAAACATTTCCCTCTTCAATGATTTCATTTCATTTGATAATTTCTGCAATAATGGATCCATTCTTTCATCTCCAAGACACCCTTTGAAGGGCTCTTGATCTTCTTAGAGAGGATGAGATCGTCATCAAGTTCAATGGCCAATATTTGGGATTTTGCGATATTACTTGGTTGGAATATTCATAGAAAAACCCTACCTCCAGTGATTGATAATTATTGAAGAATCTCTTGACATTATTTTCGGATGGAAAATCTTCTTTCGGTATCATGCAAAGTAACCGGTCGAAACTGGCCATGAAGTCTCTCATAGTTTCATTTCTTAATTTGTGCCAATTGAACAAGGATATCTTGACAGTCCTCAATAGATTTGAATCTTTCTTCAAACTTGGACTTGATATCATTCTAAAAAGTGATTGATTTGGTGGGAAAGAGGTAGAACCATTTTTCTTCTTTTTCTTGGAGAGATTCCATGAGAAATCTTACAAAAACCTCTTCATGTTTGACACCAAGGATCCCGCATGATGTGATGAAGGTGGTGATGTGTTCTTTAGGAATTTGTGTGTCGTTGCCTTTGAACTTTGGGAATTTCTTACGGGAACCGGTTGGTAGATTGTGAAGAGGGGGTTCAAGAGCAAGCAGGAATGTATTTCTTCCCCATGGAACAATGGGTTGAGGTCTTTTTGCTTGTCTACCATTGTTTTTTTTTGTTTCTGATTTGACTCTTGCTTCTACAAATTCTTCCTCAAATCCTTCTTCTGGTTCTTGTTCTTCTTTGCACAGAAAATAAATGTTCAACGATGGTTGGAATATGGGAGAATTTATAGGGGGAGTATCAACAAGTGTTTAGATGTGATTACCAGGTGAACTACTTGAAGCCCCAAATGGGGATGAAACTTAAGAAAAATAGTATGGATTATCTTTGATTCATTTTTTCTTGCAAAGCCTCAAAATTGGAATCAACAACACCTATTGACCTGCTAAACTTGGTATATCTTCCTTCATTCTTCTCTGAGAAATTTTTGCAATGGGAATAGGAAAAGACAATGTGGAATATGAAAGGTGCCTTCCAAGAACTGACATTGTGTCTTTTAGCAATGGATTTCAATCTGGTCTCTTTTTCTAATTTTTTTAATTTTTGATTTTTTTTGATTTTTGGATTTTTAGACCTTGTGGTTATATTTTGGGTGCAGATGTTGCTAAATTATGCTTACACTTAGCATTTCCTCCCACTTAGTTGATTGATGACACTTTGTTAATTCCCCCTTCTTTGCTCCATTCTCGGATGCCCATACACGGCACCTTCTCAGTTGCATTCCTCCTATATTCAAATTATTTGGCTAATATCTCTCTTATTAGCTAAACATTCCTCCTTTCGACCATTCATACCCTCCCTAGTTCTCTCTAGACCACTTCTATTGGCTTCGTAGGCTATCTATCAGTCACAATTGGTTATCCAGACCCCTCCCAACTCTCAATGAGTCTCTAATCACTTGCTAATCAAGTTTAACTAGCCTAAACCCTAGTTAACTAGCCTAAACCAAGCTTATCTAAGCCTAAAGCATGTTTATCCTAATCTAATCCTAAAAGTCCTTTTTGAGCTTTAGTCCCACATGCACCCAAATTCTAAACTCTTCCAAACCAAAAACTATAAATAGAAGGGTCACCTCTCCCTCTCAACCTTACACCTTGTTTTCATAACAAATTTCTCTCTCACATTTGGAGATATTGGCATTAGACCTCATTTGCATTAGCTAAGCTAATAGGCATTTGATCTTGGCTATCCTCCATTATCGAAGCTCCTCCATCTTGCATCCATAACTTCATAGTAGGTTAGTAGGAGGGTATCTAACTTGGCCTTGTAGCCATTTTAGAGAGACCTCTTCACCTCCATTGAAGCAAACACAAACTAATTTGATTGATCATAGGTTTATTTAGGTTCAATTGTTTTAAGTAATCATAGAGTAGTTAGAGATAAAATGATAGTGTTTTAGTTTAATTCATTATTGTAGAAGTTATTTTGTTTAGCACTCATCTCATGTTTATGCATAGGTTTAGTTAGACAAAGCTTTCCTTCTTTATTGTTCATTAACATAGCTTTTGCAACTTTCTCATTGCATACATTTGGCATGCTCGGTGGGACACTTATGTCCATCCTCCATTAATGGAGGTATTTTGAGTTCTTCAAAGCTAATTTTCAAGTTTTTTGGATCAAATCACTTATTATTTCCTCATTTATATTTCTAACACTAGATAAATGACCTTCATTTATATGTATTTTGTGGGTTTGACATAGAAATAGGACACTTTGACTAACAACTAACCTGTTTGCTTTTGAAAAATTTGAAAATCATGTGTTTTATAGGTTTTTCACAGGGTGCGCGTAGGTGTAAAATAAGGGGCGTGTACACGTCGAAACCCCAGCGTACTCGTCGGATCAGGCACGTACCTGTCTGGTTGGACTTCATCATTTGCAAAATTTTACCTCTACAAGGATGCGCATGCGTCTCCATCATCTGGGTCGTGTATCTGTCTCTCTGGCTGCGCATGCGTAAATGGTCACTGTGTAAATTTTTTGACAAATTCCTATTTTTTTGCTAGGGCATGCATCTCCGTTGAAACTGGGGCGCGTATGTGTCACTTCGAGCGCGCAAACATATTCCTGTTTCACTCTGTGGATCTTTGTTTTTCGGTACCTTTCTTGCATACTAATTTTTTTTACAGGCGTATCCATTAGTTGGGGCGTGTATGTGTCATTCTGGGCACACAAGTGTCCTATGTGTTTTTACCTCTGAACATACATTTTATTTTTAGTGCTCTCCTTGTTTTGATCATATATTTTGACTCGTTAACCCTGTGTTTGGTCAGAGTTTGATTTTTAGGCGTCGAAAGATCAATCTTTTAAAGCGTACTTTGCAGAGGGAATTCCAAAATTTAGATAATTTTGGTATACCAAATTCCAGTATACTAAATTTTACAAAACTCCCAAAGTGCCCCAGAGACCTCTAAAAATGCAAATTACTAAAAACTGTTAAAAAAGTGCAAAAATTGGATTTCTAGAATTTTTTGATTTTCTTGGTTTTCTAACTCTTGCAGGGTTCTAACAGTGGTTTACAAGTTTCCTTTACATTAAGTTTTTTAATACTAACTTGTTAAAAAATGTTTACATATTTATTTGTGAAAATTTGAAACGTGTATGCTCTTCCCTCGTGCCTTTCTAGGTGATCTTGGGAATCAGAAATGTTTCACCACTTTCTTCATACTTGCAAAATGGTTTAATTAGCTTTCAAAGTTGGTTAAAAGGAACTTATTTTCACATTGTACTTAGGAATTTTCCATTTATTGCAAATTTGAGTGAGATACCTTGTTGTGTATGCTCTTTCCTTGCGTCTTAGGACGATCTGGGAAATAAAAAACAACATCTTATCTCCTTTGTATGACATTTTTGGAAAATTACTAACCTTGGTATGTAGGACCAAAATCACTTGTCAAAGAAAGATGTCAAAACAAAAAAAACACAAACCCACTAATACACATGTTTCTTGCAGGTTGCCAAATGGTGTGCTACTTAAAACCACATTTAAGTTAAAAAGATAAAAAACACACCATATTCAAAACACTGTATTGTAGGTTTCAGAAAAGGGTACGTCCCTATTTGCTTAACTGGAACATAACCCCTTTGGCATAATGCCTTAAGCTACAACAATGGGGGTGGTTACAGGAACCCTAAAGTAGTCCACCACTATGTAACCTCATGGATGAAATAGGAAGCGCTTCGCTTACCCACTTGACTAGTTTTCCTTGTGAGATAGAGTTACAAGTTGTCCATATCGCGACCCTAGTAAGAGTACACGATGGATGCACATTTATTTCCCACTGTACTTGAAGGGGGCAAAGTAAAGCTGAGATACTCCCAAGATAGTCAGGGTGACTTTTTGGGTAAATTGTGCCCTGCACTTAAGATAACTTTGTAACACCTAGTTGAGAAAACTTATTAAGGAGGCCATTCTATCTTGGAGCCCACTTTACTAGTCCTTTGTCACATCTTGGCCATCACGAAGTGATAACTTGTTTGGATTCAGAACCTTGTTTTTCGAACAAGGCAAAGAATCCACTTAAGTTGGATATAAGTGCCTTTCATCATGGAAATTAGAGACGTCTTACTTAGCTTAGCTTCTTTCACACCTTCAGATGAGGTGAAGCTCTGCTCAAGTGGCGCTGTAGTTTCTTTTTTCATATTTTGATCTACACCTTTGGGTTCTTGTTGCCCATTTGGGGCAAGAGAAGGCATCTTTCGGGAGTGTTGTCATAGATAGTTTTCACCACTTTTTTGTCCGTTTATGCTCATCCATGTTTGCGGCTGAGTTGTTAAATGTCTAAAGTGTGTGGATGCATCCTTATATCTTTAATGGCCACTTGATCTTGATTTCAAGATCATCATCATAGTTCAGATTGATTCATCATTTGATCTCCCTTTGACATGTTACCTTGTTCGCATTGTCTTGACACAATTAAGATACTTATGTCATGTTTTTTGTAAACATGATCTAAGTATCTACATTGTGGCGTTACGTTGTGCACATTTTAACACATCCTCAGTATACCTTGACTTGGTTTTACTTCAAACATTTTCCAAAATCTTGAAGAGTGTCACTTACTTTGTTTGTGTCGTTTCAATACCACTTTGGCACTAATATCTCACTTCTCCGTGAAGCTTGATAGACGTTTCCAATTGGTGTGGTTACGTGGCTTACATTTGTAAACCTCACCCTTTAACATTTTGGCCTTGTTAGTTGTTGAACGTGTCGTTGTATCCTTTGATTGGGAGTCACATCTACCCTTTGTTAATATTTATGCCTTGTTCATTTCGAGCTTGACGTAAATATTGACATTGTGTTGATCATCTTTGCATCGAACTATCACTTTGCACACACATTTTGCATAGGGTGTATTTCCTTGTTGATTGGATTTTTGTTTCACACTTGCATGATTGTTCCTTGTGATTATTCATCTAGAAATCTTATTTTCTAGGACAAATCGTTTTTGATCTCATCGAGATTGTGTCATCACAATGTCTATTTTCCTTATACCTTCTTCAAAAAATCATGCATGCATTTCCATACTTACAAAATGTCTAGTTGGTTGTCATTATGCTACTCGAATCGACATGTCACTTCCTTCCCTTTGAAGGAGTTCCATCACACTATCTAGGTCTAGACATTTGTGCTTAAACAATGCCAAAAATGACTAACTATCACGCGGTTTCTCACATTTACAACAATACGGAACCTAGGTTTAGCAATTCAAATCAAAATATTCCCATTATAACTAAACCTTGTTTGGTTCTTCATGCTAGAGGGCCCATTCGGGTACCCTGTTCCCCACCTTCAGCTCATAGTCAGTGGTATGGTTTGGATGCTTCTGATCCAAATTATTATTCAGGTTCCCCCCACTCTTCTTCTTCTGATTCAGATCCAAACTACCATTCGGATTCCCACTCTTCTTCTGAAGATTCAAATCCCAACTATTGTTTAGATACCCCTAGATCAAATCTTGAATCACGGTCCTCCCTTCCTTCGCAGGACCTTTATTCCAACTCACCTCAACGATGTATTCCTCCTTTGAAGACTCATGTGACTCCAAGTTCCATCAATTAAGATCTAATTTGGTTCTTGAGTCACGGTCCTCCCTTTCTTTGCAGGACCTCCTTCATCAGTCATCTCGATGACCTCTTCCTCCATCAAAGAGTTCCATGACTTGGATTCCCTCTAGTCAATCATCTAATTCGACTCCTACATTGCAACTTAATGGATGGCTATGTGATCCTATTTTCTCTCCTACATTACATCGTCTTCTAGAAAAGCAATCTAGGTCCAAATCCAAATCGTCCATTCATGAGACGCTTTCCTCCAATCCTACTTCCTCTCTTGAGTCATCTTCGTTTGTCAATTAATCTTCCCTCATTATCAGACATGTTTCTTCTATTCAACCTTTTATGGACAAAGATAAAAAATCTCTACTGATCGATTTCTCTCAGAATAAAGAAACAATTAGACTACATGATGATATCCCTTTAGAGGATTGCAAACAAGGATTCTTTCTAGAACTCGATACGCTCGTATTGGGGAGAAGAAATTGATCCCTTTTCGACATAACATAGAGGAAAATCCTAAGGTCATGGAACTTGATTCTTCTTCTATTCCATCTTCACCTTCTTCTAAGCATGATGAGATGTCAGGGTATAGCATTAAGCCATGGCATATCTTCTCATTACCAAATCATTCATTATTTATCACCATTCCTCAATCAAAATCTCTCCTTGGGTCACCCCTAAGTAGCCCATTTTCTTCTTCTATCCCAAGGCCACATCCTAGTAGCCCTCCATTTTCTACTTGTGGATCAGCTCCTGGTAGCCCATTACCTTCTATTCTTGGGCCATATCCTAGTAGCCCTTCATCCTCTTCTATCAATGGGACACCTCCTGGTAGTCCCTCCTCATCTATACTTGGGCCACACCCTAGTAGCCCTTCATCATCTTCTTTTATTCTTGGGCCATGTCCTCATAGCCAAATTTCTTCCATCTTAGGGCCATATTCTAGTAGCCCTTTGTCATCTTCTATCAGTGGCTCACCTCCTTGGTAGCCCATCCTCTTCAATTCTTGGATATCCTATTCATCATCACATCCCTTCTACCAATGACTAGGGCAAGCCCACATCATTTCTTTCATTCCTATCATCAATCATAAACGTCCATGTTCTCTTTCTTCTCCTTCTTGAGATCAAAAAAGTCACACATCAACTTATAAGAAACCCAAACAATTTCTTAATCAAGCTCAGATCAAAACTTCCAAGAGCTTGAAATCCCCCAACAAATCGAACAATCTCATAAATTGTAAATCAAACGCAATTCAAGAATGCACACCAATGTAACCATCAAGTATGGCACAAAGTGTAGAAACCTATGGATAGGGAACTCAAGCTACATGAAATCCATGTTTCAAGATAAATCATAGTCATGTGTTGAGTATGAGCTCACCTCTATTATTGAGATTAGAGAAAATATTACGCTTGATAAACAAACACGCCTAGTCTCCCTTATCAAGGAAGTCATAGACATTGTTGTTGGATCTTACCATGCAGAGTGAATTTATTAGTCCCAACCTCCTAAAACTATCAAAAATGTAAAAATAAAAAAAATTCAAAAATACAAAAAAATGAGAAAACACAAAAAAATCAAAGGTACAAAGATCAAACATTGCAATCAGGTATTGCGTACACATGGATGTTTCTTTCTTCCCTTCCTTGTTATTCATCTGCAAGTCTTCCTACCATTTTCATCCATTCGATGTTATTATGGTTAGCCTATTCACACGCATTTTACAACATTTATCTCTATGGTATATGTTTGACCCTGGTCTTTTATCACCTTGGTAAATTAAAGAATGACTGACCTCTTAGAGATCCTATCACATTCAACATCTAATAAACTTGTTGTGAAGAAATTTTGGACATATTTTTTGATACTAGCCAATTTC
Source organism: Taxus chinensis (assembly GCA_019776745.2). Classification (NCBI taxonomy): domain Eukaryota; kingdom Viridiplantae; phylum Streptophyta; class Pinopsida; order Cupressales; family Taxaceae; genus Taxus; species Taxus chinensis. The sequence continues at coordinate 191,667,988 of CM034153.1, forward strand.
ATCATCATAATCACTTCCACCTCCTTCCATCAAGCCATTAGTGGTTCTTAACCCCTTGTCAAATAAGAGAGCTGAAATAAGTTTTCAGAAAGCAAAAAAATTCAAAATCAATCAAATCAAATTCTAAAAGCTAAAAGAAAAAAGCAAAGTGATATATAACTCTCTCTAGAGGTATTTCCAATAAACTCTACCAGGGCTATGGAAGTCTAACTGGTAGTAAAGCAATGCTATGATTAGAATCAAATACATCTCTGTTAGGGCTATGGACGCCTGACTGGTAGCAAAGCAATGTATGGCTATCCTTCCACCCTTCATTCACAAATAACCTATCATCTATAAAAATAAATCATTCCTACACATTGGCTAGGGTGTCTTCACTTGTTGTCTATTAAATCTTCCCTTCAAGAGGTAATTAAATTCCACATGCACACACTAGATATCTATGAGTAAATAGGATTAGTATGTTACCAAGTGTCTTTTTTTGGACCTTGTTTAGACTCTTACTCTAGTCCATATCTTGTCTCACAATTTGTGCATTTGGTTAATCACTTCTTTGTTGCAAGGTTTCTAAGATAAATTCATATCATTCACATCGTTATTATACTTCATTCAGAACATCCATGTGTATAAGATTACTTTTTTTTCCATGTTTTTAGACACCCTTTCCCCCTTTCACAAAAAATATTCTCCTTCCTTTCTATCATGTGATTTTAGGCCAACTTACACTAGGGGCATCCTTGCTTCTTCCCAACACTTCATTGGTTTACATTCACCATCATGTTGAACCTATCCATAATGGCCTTGGGTTCTGCTTCTACTAGTGAAGATTTTTCCTTTGAATACTCCCACCTAATCACTGGGGCATTTTTGCATCTTCACCTTTCTCATATGGATGTTGCCTTATGCCCTTGTACATCCCATATATTGCTAGGGGCATCCATGCTTACTCATATTCCTGTACATAGTTTCAGAAAACTTTCAAAATCATTAAAAACATTCAAATATGTTTCAAAAAACTTATAAAAAATATAAATCATCCTACAAAAGATCACTCTTTGGTTCTCACCTGTTCATGTGTGTGACTTTTGGGTCATCTAGATCTACCTCCATCAATAGAAGCTAGGTTGCTTATTATGTTTGAACTCTAGGGAGCAATGAGTTACCTAGTATTATTTCGTAGTGCACATTGCTTTTTTATAGGACCAAAGTGTCCTCCATTATTCCCCTTACATGTATCCTTTCCCATGGAACCATCATAACCCTTTTCATTGATTCACATAGGCTAGAACTAAAGCTTGATTAAAAAAACATTACATTATGTTTCTTTGTTAGGTTAGTTTGTTTAATTTCTCGTATTGCATTGTATTATGTATGTTGCACGGAGTTAGGCATATTTTACTTTCTCGTATTGCATTCTATTTTGTATGTTGCATGGAGTTGGTGTTTTTAGCAATGGAAATTTTTTCGTATATGGCTTTCCATGTCATCCTACACTTTTGTTCATTATTTTTAATAAGGACTGATGAAGATCTCTAGCAATATGATGAAAAATAAAGTTTTTTTAAAAGGCACTAGATGAATGTAAGCTCATTCCCCCTTCCTCACACTATTCTTTCTTTTTTTATCTTTCTATCATCTTTTTTATTATTGATTGAGTTCTTCTATCACCTCATCGACAATCGAGGGGGCATCCTCCATTCTACTCATTTTTCTTCTATCCCTTCAAAATTTTCTACTTGTTTATGCTTGTATACTTTCTTTGAAATGACGTCACTTACATCACCCCAAAGAGGGGAAAATGTAGACACCTAAAATATGCTTACACTCAGCATTTCCTCCCATGCAACTAATTGATGACACTTCGTTAATTACCCCTTCTTCACTCCACTCTCGGATGACTATTCATGACACCTTCTCATTCGTATTCCTCCTATAATCAACTTGTTTGACTAATATCTCTCTTATTAGCTAAATATTCCTCCTTTAGACCATTCAGAACCTCCCTATTTCTCTTGAGACCACTTCTATTGGCTTTGTAGGCTGTCTATCAGTCACAATTGGTTATCAAGACCCCTCCTAACTCTCAATGAGTCTCTAATCACTTGCTAATCAAGTTTAACTAGCCTAAACCCTAGTTAACTAGCCTAAACCTAACTTATCTAAGCCTAAAGCATGTTTATCATAATCTAATCTAAAATTTATTTTTGAGATTTAGTCCCACATGCACCCAAAGTTCAAACCCTTCCATTTGGAAAACTATAAATACAAGGCTAAGCCTACCCATTCAACTTACACCTTCACATCTAGGATATCTTATTAACAATAAGAACACCTAGTTTTTGGATTCCATTTATATTAGCTTTAAGCTATAAGACATTTGATCTTAAACTTCCTCTCTTCATTGATCTTGAGAAAATAACCTCCATTTACATCCATAATCCAAGTTTTGAGTAAATAGAGAGAACCATCAGCCTTGAATCCATTAATAGTGAGACTACATTCTTGAAAGCTTGAGAACAATAAAATAACTAATCGCACCTTTGATTGCTAATTTGATCTTCTTAGGTTCAATGTTTAATTAAGTGATCTAAAGAGTAGAGATTAGCTTTATCATGTTATTTTAGATTTAATCTAGTTCATACAATAATAGATGTTACTCTTGTTTATCTCTTATCATGATGGTTTAGTGTAGATTAGGTTCATGACCTATGCCCTTGTACATCCCATCTATTAGCATTAGACCTCATTTACATAAGTCAAGCTAATAGGAATTTGATCTTGGCTATCCTCCATTGTTGAAGCTCCTCCATGTTGCATCCATAACTTCATGGTAGGTTAGTAGGAGGTTATCTAACTTGGCCTTGTAGCCATTTTAGAGATACCTATTCACCTCCATTGAAGCAAAAAACAAATCTAATTTGATTGCTCATAGGTTTAACTAGGTTCAATTTATATTTTAAGTAATCATAGAGTAGTTAGAGATAAAATGATAGTGTTTTAGTTTAATTCATTATTGTAGAAGTTATCTTTTTTAGCATTCATATTTATGTTTATGATAGGTTTAGTTAGATCATGGAACTACTTAGCCTAGTTTCTTGTTTATTAACATAACTAATCTTCTCGTGCATACACATAGTATGAGAATGTATTAATAATAATGAGGGGGAAAATAGAAGAAAAATGGCTAACTCCTTATTCTTTCACAAGTAGGAAAATGATCTCTCATGAATTCACAAATTTGTAACTAGCCCTTTCGAAATGAGAAGCCTTTACATTTTATAAGGAGAGAGGTGATGCTTTATCTACCCCCGAAAGAATCTTCATATGTCTCGACATAACTTAAAACTTTTCACCTTCCTAGAAAAACATTAAGTCCCTTTTTATAACATAAAGGTGACTTATTACATTAGATAGCCAAAGATACTTTTTAATTACATTAAAGAAATGAAAAATTGCAACCGCAACGCAAAATTAGAAAATTGAAGAGAGAAATTTGGGGGGAAGAGAAGAGATAGAGAAAGAAGAAAGAGGAAGAATGTCGATGAAGATAAATCCGCCTTTGATGAAGTCCACTGATCCTTTCTAGATGACCTGATGAAATGCACTAATGCAGTGAACTTTGGATCCTTGAATTCCTCACACCACAAGGAAACTTCTTTGCATGAACACACGAGCACTGATAGCTAAGTATTTAGAAACATTGTTGAATGAAACCTTCAGTGGCCACGAGTGTCGATCACGGAGATCCCTTATAAAGAGATTGAAGCTTTGAAACTAACACTGCCATGACTCTCTGGGTAAGTGCAGCAAGTTGGGGAACCAAATAGTGGACATCAAATCTTGAATTTTACATCAAAAACAAAAAAACATCAAATTTTCTCTTCTGCGGACTTAAAACATGTCAATTTTTTTTTAAATGTCATAAAAATGGTACCATCGCGTAGGAGAGACTGTTAGTTTTGTATAAATATTGATTTTAAAGTGAATAGAATATGATAAATATCATTTTATAATTTCTTACTGGTAGTAGGTCTTTTAGACACTTTTTCCCGTGAATGTTCTTGTCTGTGTTTAAGACTTTAACTTTTGTTTCACTTGTCATAATGTGATAAAACCTATATCATCCCAACCATGGAAAATATACACGTTAAAAAAAGTATTTGATTTGGATATTTTTTGATGAAGTTATGGCAGGAAAATGGAAAGTGCTCTATTTTATTTATGTTTTCATACCACTTTCACGAAAAAAATCATTAACAAAAATTATGCTCAAAAAATACAAAATAAAATCTATCTCAAGATAGAAATTGGCATCTAACTTTTCACCAAAGGAAAGAAAATATTAAGTCTTTTTCATCAAAATCACGGGAAAACGGACTACAATCTTATAGGCTTTTAAAAAAAATACAAAGTCATTGAATTTTGAGTGCTTAATACAGCTAAACTTGTCCATTTTAAAAAAAAAAAAAATAGTTTAGAAACTAGATTCTGGATGCTACAATTCATATGTCTATAAGTTTTTCTAATGTTGAGTGCATGCATTGCTAATAATCCTTACAAGTTGATATTTCATTTTTATTTGCAATATGACATCCACTTATGACCCTGTTTTGGTCCCCCAACTTGCTGCACTTACCCCTCTGCAACATTATAGTTCTCCAATGACACAAATTGCTCTCATTATCTTCTACACATCGAGGAAATAAGTAATAGACATGGATGGAAACACCATTTATAAAAGTGAATGATGTCCATTCCGAAACACCACTGTTCCTTTGCAACAGTTATTTAGACAATGAAACTATAACAATATGGTGAACTTGAATTTCATGCTTCCTTGACATTTACTATATTTAGAAAAGGAATCTTATTAACTTTAGTAAGTGTCATAATTTAATTCTCTGGATCTCAACTAAAGATATTGACCTGAATTGTTACCCCTTTGTTCACTCCTTTTGTGAAAACTAATTTTTGGAATGACTTACTATTAATAGTAAACGCCTACAAGACAACTTACTATTTTTAGTAAGTAGTGATTTTTGCCCAAATTGACCACACCAATGAGATTTGATTATGTTACTGCCCCTGTGCACATTACTCTTTCATTGATTATTCTTGTGGGAAGACTTAATAAAAATGTTAGATACCCATATGGGAGACTTACTATTTATAGTAAGTGGTGATTTCTTTTGTTTTCCAGACTAACTAATCAATATGAACTTCTATTCCTCCTCAGTGCACACCATCTTTGCTGCAACTACTTCTGGTACTAACTTACCAAAAATAGTTATTCCTCGTGTAGGAAAGCTTGCTATTTTCTAAAAGTGGGTATCTAGTGACCAGTTCACGATGAAACAAATGTTTTTGAAATGGGTTTTTTTCCAATAGTGCTCCTCTGGGATTTCAACTTCACCCAATTGTTGGTTTGAGAGATTTCAAATTTTAAAATTTTCGCAGCGGGAAACTGGGGTTTCTTCGTTGCGAAAAATCTTGAGTGTGTATGAAAAAAAATATTTTGGATCTTCATGGCCATTGAAAAACTAAAATATTACAAAAATGTCACATTGATCCATGTACTGCTTTGTGAGATACGAGCAATTCTTCATTGCCAACTTCGAGGGTTTCCAGCGAGAGTTTATTTGTTTTTCCTTGTTTTTATTCATTTGAATATTTTTTTTAGTTTTCTTCTTTTAAGATCATGGAGGACTTCATGGAATCAGTGAAGCATGAAAATGGTGGATTCAAATTTTGGAAAAATTTTGCCAGCATTCCGACATCATCTGGAGGTGTGGGGGGAAATGGTGAAAAAATGACTAAGTGTCATTCTTTAAATTTTGAAATAGAAGAGGAGGGGATGGGGTGCAATTTTTTTTCCCTTTTCAAAATGTGGAAAGGGGACATGAAATTACCCTTCATCCTAGGCTTGACACTTATCATGTTTTCGTTTGAGAGGGGGCTAAACTGGAGTACCCGTGAACTGGTTTGAGGTCACATGAGGGATCAGGGGGATTACTAAGGATGGGGTGCATTTTTATGTCCCTTTCATCCCTTTTCTAAAGGTGTGTTGTCATGTAAATGTGTAATGGGAAAATTTACGATTTTCGAGCATGACAACAATACCCCTATGTCAAAATTTTCAAATTTTACCTTTCCAAGACACCCCAGGTCTACTCATCTCCAACACCAACCTTACCTAGTTAGTCCAATGACCTCCCAGTGGATTTTAAATCAGTCCCCTAGGTGAATTAGGAAAGTCAAGTCAATTCCCCTAGGTGATTTTATAAGTTCTTGAAGAATGCAAATTTTGGGCACTTGTAGGAAGGGCTACCACCGGCTTTCCCAGGACTAGTGTAACCCCCTGGAGCAGAAAAAAATAGAAAAATACAACATGGAGATGAATTGAAGGTCTAGTAACATCAAGGTATTGATTTTGGAATATTCAAGAAATATTTGGAGAAGTTGGGGTAAATTCATCAAGAACATGGTTCACAAGCCTAGGCCGTGCACAAGGCCAAAAGAGCTACTGAGATTTGGGAAGTGATCCCGGGAGCTCTAGATGGAGTTAGGAGCTAAAAAATACATCGTCAAAAAGGGAATTAAGATCTCTACAAGATGGTGAAATCATAGTTTTCATAAAACTTTGGTATAATAGGTTTATATCTGGTTTTTCTCATGCTCAGTCATGGATCGAGAACAAAAATCTGATTTTTCAAGACTAAAATGGAGGAATAAAGAGCTGAAAATCAAACCATTGGAATCATAAGGCCATTTTTAGTCAAATTTATATAAACCTTGAAACTCCATTGGGAACTCTAGATACGACCTTCACAAGTTCGCTCTCAAGTTCTCATACTTAGTCATTTTTTTAAATGGACATGTGTCAACTCTAGGAGCATGGCACATTTTGATGTTCCTTTCATCCCTTTAGCAAAGGGACATATGGGATAGTAAAATGCACCCAAACCTTTTTGAACCCCTAGAACACTAATATGATCTCCCGTTTGCTAGTTAAGCCCCCGAGAGCTAAGTTGGAGCCTACCCTCTCCCTGCACGGATGATCGCCGAGTGTCGCAATGAGGCGTGAAGTGGAAATTGATATCCCTTTCATCCCTTTAGGAAACAAAAATAGGGGAAACAAAATTCCCTCGGTCCACTTGATTCTTGTGGTTCCTCATGCACCCGAAAGTCAGCTCCTAAATACTTTTTCCTAGCCTCCCTCTCTTTCTCAACTGCAAATAACTTCATTCTCCTCCATTACCACCTCTATGATATCTGAAGATTGAGGAATCCATTAATTCTTGCCATGAATAACAGCAGAAAAAAATGCAGTGAGCTACCTATTCACTTCTCAAGGTTCCAGTGGGTGAGATCGCACGAAAATTGGAGGGAATGATTGTTGAAAAATTTAGTTTCGTATAAACTACTTTTCACACCACGGAGTCCCTACTTTTTAGAGATATAGAGGACTGATTTTTCATTAGAATTGTACCCTATCACAAGAAGAACAATAGTGAAAAGATAGTGAGCTACCTCTTCACTTCTCAAAGTTCCAGTGGGCAAAATCACGCAAAAAATGGAGGGAATGATCATTGGAAAATCTAGTTTCGCGTAAACTAGTTTTCATGCCATGAAGTCCCTAATTTTTAGGGATATGGAGGGATGTGTTTTTATGAGTATTCTTCCCCCACTGATGAAAATATCATTTCCCACTTGTTTATATGAATAAATTACACAAAATTCGGAGCGTGGAACCCCAGAATAAAACCCAGAATCTCAAGGCTTGTTAAGTTGCAATATAACACCCGCAGTGCACTTACTAAAAATAACATGTGTCCATGGCAAGGCATACTAAAAATATAAATTAGATAAAAAGGGAAATTAATCCTCAAAAAATTAGTATTGAAATGTTCCAAATGGTTCAAAGGCATCAGGATCAATTCGACAGAGCCTTTTTGGAGTCGATTCAATAAAATTGGGTTTTCAGGCCTAAAGGAGCATACACTGTGAAGGAGTACTTGTTATTCAAGAAATGATTATGGGATATTTTTAAATATTCAAGAGCCCAAAAAAGTACCAATTTAAGGTATTTTCCATGCCCTAAATGGTGGAAAAAATGAGACCTCATGAAACATCATACACTTCCCTAGGCAACTCATTCTTCCGACACACAACTGTCGATCCCAAGAAAAATGTGGAATTTTAAGGTGATACAGTCTTAATTTGAGATAAAAACCATCACCATTCAATTCATTGAGTGTTTTTCAGTAAATATCATATAAAATTTCACCTCCGAACTCATCCGAGAGCCCAAGTTATTGCCGTCACAAGTTGGCTCAAGGAACGCATTCAACACTTCACCAAATTCTCAAGTGGACACGTGTCATTTCTAGGAACTTGGCGCATTTTTGTGTCCCATTCGTCCCTTAAGAAAAGGAACATGAGGGATAGTAAAACACGCCTAGACCTATTTTTCCCTTTGGTCACCCATGGAACCCTCTGCATCGCCAGTTCAGTGCCCAGGAGCTTGTTGAGGCCTATCCCCTCAGTCGCTTAGATCACACCAAGTGTCGCAACCTTGCGTGGTGTGTAAAATGATGATCCTTTTGTTCCTTTGGAAAAGGGATATGAGGGACATTAAAATGTGCCCAGCCCCCTGTGGCCCACAGTTCATCAGTGTGACCTTCTACAATGTAATATTCAACCCCTAAATGCTTATCTCCAGCCCCCTAGCCCTAATGCTCAATCGTCCAGATCTTGACAAGTGTTGCGGGGAGACATGATGTGTAATTTGATGACCCTTTCATCCCTTTAGCTAAAGGGACATCAGGAACATAAAAATGTCCCCCACCCCTAGTATGTGATTTTGAATATTTTAAACCTGACACTTAGCCATTTTTTCCCTCCATTCCTTCTTCATAACTTCACACTCTACCATAGCTTTATCCATTCTTGTTTAGAAATTCTTGCCACCATCACTACACTTTGAACTGGCTCTATCAAGTCCATCACACCATGAAATCAAAGTGATATTAGAGGAAGGACTGATCGTGAAATGAAGAAGAGAGAAGAAGAACAAAGAGCATCATTTGAAAAACCCCATTGTTGTGAGATTTATAATTTGATATATATTGCAAACCAGTGCATGAATTAAAGAACTATTTTTTTGCTGCATTCTTCATTCTCGAGAGGCCAAAAAAACCTCAGCAATAGATCTCCCTTCCGTACCCTAAATTTTTCATAGCGAAGAAATCTCCCTCTTGGCCCAACGAAGGCAAAAGTCAGATTTCCCATTAAACCGGTAATCGGTCTAAAGAGAAAATTCACCAGTGGAACAAGAAACAAAAACCCATATCAAAATGAAATTTTTTGTCATGAACAAAGAAGAAAACCAAACCTACAATTTTCAAGCTCCGTTAATGGCTGTCTGTGTCCAAAGCTGCCACCGAGATGAAGATTTTTGAAATTTTAAAATCTCATGAACCGGTGATCGGATAAGCCTAAGATTTCAGAGGGGTGATATTGGGAAAAAAACCCATATCAAAAAACTTTGTTCTGCCATGGTCTGACCACCAAAAGCTCACTTTCTAAAAATAGTAGGTCTTTTACATGGGAGAGTGTTATTTTAGGTAAGTCGTCAACTGAAGAAACTATGAAGGAGGCAGTAAACATAGAAGAGGTATCGCAAGAAAAGTCATCGAAAAGGTCATCTCAGCCCGTTATTGGAACTTACTAAAAATAGTAAGTGGTCTCATGAGCACCTACTAAAAAATAACAAACTAGTGTAGAAGGTGAGAGGAACACAGGGAGAAAGAAGAATTCAAGTTGCAATATCCAATTGAGGTTCAAAGGAGCTGATTTTTCATACTTACTAGAATTAGCAAGTCATCTCATTGACACTTACTAAAAATAGTAAGTCATTCCAAAGGGTGAATTTCATAAAAGGAGCATTATGAGGGTTGAACATTCAAATTGGCAACTGCAATTAGAGTTTGGAGAAGAATTTTCACACTTACTAAAAATAGGAAGTTGCTACATTCAAGAATAACAAGTGTTGATGAACCATTCATAGTTTTGCCAATATGTTCCTTGGTACCTAGACACCTGTACGGACAGATGCATCACTCTAGTAGGACATATGCCAGAAGAATTCGATAATGTTGCAAAGGGGATCTTCCCTCAGGATCATCCATGGGAATCTCCCACCAGGGCTTTCTCTCTCCATCCTAGGGAATTCAATAGTGTCTTTCGACACTCACTTCATGATTCAGGGCACAAGTATATCATGTGTGGGGTAGAAGTTGCGCTCATCGGAGAAACAATTCATTCAACTTGGAAAGATTTGTTCCAAGGCTTCAGTCCCTTCAGAGGGGATCTTCATGAGTGATTCTCGTGGTCACAAATGAAGTCATTTGACAGTGTTCTTAAACATTTGGTTCATGGTATTCACGTGTTATCCAAAGGAATTTTCTTAGGGTGCAAAGAATTCAAGGATTCAGAGTTCATCACATTTGAGCATTCCATCAAGTCATCTGGAAGGATCAATGGACTTTATCAGAGGCAAAGTATTTCATCATCAACATCGTTCTTCCCCCTCTCTCTCTCTCTCTCTCTCTCTCTCTCTCTCTCTCTCTCTCTCTCTCTCTCTCTCTCTCTCTTCAGTGTTCTAATTTCATGTTTGGTTTGCAATTTTTCATATGTCTTAATGTTTCCAATGTAATAAGTCACGTTTATGTTATAAAAAGGGACTTAATGTTTTCTTAAGAAGGAGAAGAGTCTTAAGTCACATAGAGACATACAACTTGAGTCAATGGGGGGTATATGAAGAATCAACAGGAAGATGAAGAGTTGTTCTTCTTTTATAAATTGTAATGAACTCCTCATTTGAGGGTATTCTTAGCTATATTTTTTAAATTCATGAGAGAGAAATCCTTGTGAAAAGAGCAAAGAGATAGAAAATTCTTCTATTCTCCCCTATTCTCAAATGTCTTCCATTCTCATGCTATGTACAATTTCTGCTTGAGCATCAATACAAGAAGAAGGATTTTCTAGCCTTTTTTTACTAAGGGATTTATTGATACTTTGTGTTCATTAAATTCTAATTGGTCTTGTTTTTATTTACATAATTTTTTCTTCTTAATTTTAATGCATGTGATGAAACTTCTAACTGATGTATGCAAGACTCTAATTTTCTACTTGTGCATTAGTTATCTTATCTAACGTTATCACTCCCTTTCCTGATCTCTTAACAAATTCCTCCCTAGCAATCCATTGATAGATTTTCCACATGGTCAGTGGAGTGCCCCTGTTAGATCCTCAGCCGCAAGGCCAACCTGGATAAAACCCACCATTACTTGCGTATGCATTTACGGAAGTTGCACCATTTAAGTAGAGGGACTTAGATTCCTAGAGCATTGGCAAGAAACCCAAAAATTTGTTCCCCGAAAAATTTTATTGCCAAAAAATTCAAAAGGGGACATGAAATTCCCCTTCATTCCTCGGCATGACATGTGGCATATATGCAACGGTAGATGGGTGAATGGTCAAACTAGTCAACAGGGGTTGAACTGGGTAAGTACATGGTCATATGGGTGTCCAAAGGGCTAAAAAGGGGTTGGGCACAATTTTCTGCACCTCATGTACCTTTGAAAAGGTGCAAAGGGGACATGAAAATGTGCCTTCATCTGCTTGTTCCATGTGTCCCTTTGGAAATTTCACTAAGTACCAAATAATATATCTTGAGAGCCGACTTGTGAAGGCCATATCTTGGGCTCCCGAATGAGTTTTAGGGCACGTTTATATATGATTTGGAATTAAAATGGAATTTTGAGAATATTGGTGAGGGTTCCAAGGCCTAAATTTGACTAAAAACGCCTCCAAGTTCATTTTGGAAGAATGAACTGTCCAAAACAATGCTTGTAGTTTCAAGAGGTTCCATTTTTTCCACCATGTATAACATTGAAAATGATTTCCATGCGTTATTTTTTGGGATTTAAAATCATCATGGAGCTCCCAAAATCATGCTTTGAATTTTAGGTCTTTTTTACGGTGCATGCTCCTTCAGGCATGAAAACCCGTTTATGATGAATAGGCTCCAAAACCTTCAAAATTTCCTTGAATCTTCCAAAATCATCTCCTTGATGTTCCTAGCACTTGAATACTCCTCTTTGATGAGTTGTTATCCTTTGATTTGGTCCAAGGGTGATGCACTAGTTATAAGAAGGATAATGATAGCCCTTCCTAAAACTACTCGAATGTTTGAATGCTCCAAAAGTTCCTCAAACATTGTTTGATTCCTAAATCACCTAGGGGGATACTTGACATTCACTTGGGGATCATTTGACTGACAGGATAGGACTGGTGTTTGGGATGGATTGACCTCGGGGTGTCTTGGGAAGGTATGAATTTGAAAAGGTTCGACACTGTGGCATGGTTGTCTTGTTTTCTAGTGAATTTTGTCACTACAAAAACACGGGAAAATAGGTAGATGCCCACAACATGTTTCAAATCTCCTATTTTGGCACATGTTGGGAGTATGCAAGAAAATATGAATTGATCGGGTTGGAAAACTATTGGTTGTATTTGATGAAATAGTACAAATGCTTCATGAAGATTCCCGTCAATGTTTTTGGTTGCATTTTTGATATTTCATGATAAAAGAAACATGAGAGAGAAAAATAAAACCTAGGCCCTTCTTTATCATTGTAGGGTTGAAATGGTGCACATTGTTATAGTGAAATCATAATTTTAGAAATTTTTTCACATAACATTACCAATAATCTTTACAAGAACATCAATGTTCTTTCATGAAATGATGGAGCCAATTTTCATCTCTTTTTTTGACTTGTAGCAATCTTGGGGATAAACTTTGAATAGTGAAGTAACCAACACATACATGAAGGTTCTTGATGTCTGCAATAGTTGTGTTGGGGGCATGTTTAATTGTATGCACATATTCTTATGCACTCCATAGTCCCCAAGAAAACATATCTTCAACAAACGGGTAAGTGCAGGAAGTTGATGGACAAATATAGGGTCATCTGTGGACGTCATATTGCAAAAAACTACGAAATCTCAACTTGTAGGGATTATTAGCTATACGCGCACTCAAAATTAGAAAAAATTATATAAATATGAATCATAGCATTCAGAATCTAGTTTCTAAAATACTTTTTTTTTTAAATGGACAAGTTTAGCTATATTAAACACTTAAAATTATATGACTTAGTTTTTTTTTTTGAAAAAACTTATAAGATTGTAGTCCGTTTGCCCACATTTTGGATGACCAAATCTTGTTATTTTTTTTCCTTTGGTGAAACGTTAGATGTAGTTTTCTATCTTGGGATGGATTTTATTTTGTATTTTTTTTACGCAATATTTTTTTTAATGATTTTTTCCATGAAAGTGGTCTGAAAATATTTAGAAAACGGAGCACTTTCCATTTGCCCACTATAACTATATCAAAAAATATCGAAATCATATATATATATATATATATATATATATATATATATATATATATATATATATATATATTAACGTGTATAGAATTTTTCCACACTTGGGATGGTATAAGTTTTATCACATTTTGATAAGTGAAACAAAAGTTACAGTCTTAAACGTAGACATGAACATTCACGGGAAAAATGTCTTAAAGACCTATTGTTAGTAAAAAATTATAAAATGATATTTATCTTATTCTATTCACTTTAAAATCAAATTTCTACGAAGCTAACAGTCTCCCCTACGTGATGGCACCATTTTTGTGAAACGTTTTCAGTTTTTTAGCATGGTTCAAGTCTTTCAAAGAGCAGATTTGAGGTTTTTTGACCTTTTACACTTCATAACAACCTTCCATAGCTTTGGTTGGGGAAAAAAAAAGATTTCTGAAGGCTTAGGTTCGGCAGATAGATCTGTGATCGTGGTTTATAAAGCGCGATTGTGGTTTTTTTAACACAAAATGCAAGCATGCTTTATAAGCTACGATCGTGGTTTATAAAGCACGCTCACAATTCATAAATCATATTTACACACATCCCAATGTCTGAATTACCATGTGATTTTTACTCTTTGACGTTACCATACGAATTACTATGAAATTCTATTTTTTTCTGCACGTTTTTCTTATCACCGGAAGTAAAACATCATGGGAGACAAGAAACGAAATCAAAAAAGGAAGTCATTAAGTAAAAAACACCAAATGAATTAGAGGCCAACAAAATTCAAAATGCTGAGCGAATACGAAAACTTTGTGAATCAAGAAGAGGTTCATCTTCAACCCCAAGTATTGTAAGCAATGAAGAACTAGGTAATGTTTCTACTGTCAATGTTGAAGTTGAATTAAATACTCGTGATGAAGATGTTTTTACTGTCAATGTTGAAGAAGAAGAATTAAATACTCATGATGTAGAAAATGTTGAAATTGAAGGAGAAAATGAAAATGTGAATAAGGAAATTCATGTTGAAACTGTAGACAGGTAAAATTTGACAAAAACACCTCCTAGGATTTTACGTAAGAAACCTAAATTTTTTTATTGAAATTGATGAAAACATTTTGAAACCAATGTCTGAAAAACATTCTGAACGTGTTATCATGTAAAATTGATGAGGGAAATTTTGTGGGTAAACATACCAAAATTTTGTTTTGGTTCCCCGCCGAGGTCTGTTAGCGTTCGGAATGGCATAAAATCCCTTTCCGGAGATCTGGTTTTTTCGAACTTAGTCATTTGGTCCTTTTTTTGGTTGGGCACAGATTTTGTTCATGCAACATCAAATGTATCTGCGCCCTCTTCTATTCCTTTGGCGCACTCTCTAGAGTGTCGACATTAAAAATGTTGCGCCTTCCTATGATGTGCCTTTCAAACCTGCGCCGAGGCACATGCGCCACCCTGTTGACACTAAAATTGTTGCGCCCCTGAACGGTGTGCCAGGGCGCTGAAAAAGTCATGTTGATAGTCACATAACTGCACTAAAGGTGCAAATAATTTCATGTTGGCATCTGTTTTGGTGCGCCCTTTGAAAAAGTTGGTGGCACATTTATTACACCTTTTGCTATATATAGGCGCATCCACCCTGTCATTTTCACGATTGAAAAACACATGAAAAAGCTTTTTTCTCTACACCTGTCAGCACTCCTGTCATCCCTGTGTCACTTTACGTCACATTCGTGGACCCCACATCATTTCTTCCATTCTATATATTCCCAGTAAGTGGTCCTTGCTCTTCTTGTGTTGATTGTTTGTGGGATTTTTGTATGGTTTTTAGAGGTTATTGTTATAAACTAGGAAAATGAACCTAAGAGGCTCCCCCCAAACTGGTTTTACCCTCCTCCCAAATCTACTGGCCTGGAGGGTTTTGTCTCAAAAATGATCCAGGACCCTCTTTTCTCTGCTTCCCCTCACTGTCCAAATCTATGATTAAGGAAGCAATCAAGCCCAAAACTGATAAAAAAAGAGAAAATATTAAAGTCGTTGCAATCTTAAGCTGCATTTTTCCTTTGGCGCAAACGCCATCAATGTTGCATAAAACACAGTCACGCCAAAGGGTGCACTATCCCTTCCTGCAGCATGCACCCTCCCTGCACCCTTTGAAATTCTTAAAATCCTAATACAGGCGCAAGCGTAATCCTGCCTACACCGACATCTGAATGTCATGCATACATTTTTTACGCTGCACCAAAAGCCCCATTGGCGCACCTTAACTCAATGATGCATCCTTTAATTCTACGCCCCTTGTCACATAAAAATGTTCTGCAACATGTTCCAGATCTGTGCCATTGGCGCATCCTGCTGCCATGCAACACCATAAATATCTGTGCCCAGTTTAATCCTTTTATAAGGCACAGGTGCACATTCTTTTACATCAACACTGAATGTTGTGTGTAATTTTCTTACACCCTGCACCCTTTTGCATTGTTTTTATCCATGCAACACTCTCCATCAGTGCGCCTTGCTTTTCTCATCCTGCAGCCTGCAGTATACCTGCGCCCTGCGCCCAGAGGCTTCTAAATTGCTAACTCTTCTTTCTATAAAGCTTTGATGGATAATCTAATAGCTAACATGGCTCTTCTGTGATGGACTTCACTCCTTCTTGCAGATCAGCAACTGAACTCAGATTCACACATGTCTTCATCAAGTAAGAGGCCAACCAAGTCAAAGGGTAAGGCCAAACTCACAGAGGAAGAAATGAAGTATAAGTATCAAAGGGTCAGGATGCTCGAGTCCCTTGCAGAGTGTGACTTAGACATCAGGGATTCTGAACTTGGCCACATCGATATGGAAGATTTTTGGGCCAGAACCAGAAGGGTCACAGGTAGTCCATGGATGGACAAATTGGTTGGCAGTGGTCTACACTTTGGGGGAATTCCCGTGAGCGCGGTGAATAACGAATTCATGATGGTGGTGGCCCACTGCTACAATAAGGACACAAGGTGTGTTGAGAATGAAAAGGGCGAGGTAACAATACACCTCACTGGCTGACACTTTGAAATTATGTTGGGTATCCCCCATCACCGAAACTTTTTGGCAATAAGCTAGGAAGATTGCATAAAGGCATGGGATGAAAATGAGGACAAATGCATGCAGTTGATGAACGAAGTATATCTGAAAAATAAGAAGGTAATAACCAGGTGGCCGCAGGTTATTCATCGCAGCGACTTCTCAGAAGAGCTGAGTGACACCATAACCTTCCTAAGTAGGGTATTTGGGCTTCCTGATGCCCATTACTTCCACAAATGGATGCTCAGGTATCTGGAGACAATGAACAAAAACATCCCTGATCAACGTTTTGAATGGGTAGAAATCATCAGCAGCACTATTTCTGAGCAGCTTCAACAACTCTCAACAACGGGGAGGTTCTACATGAACTCCTACGTGGTCTATGTTGCTGCCTCAGAAAGAGACTACCCAGCGTTGAGTCGATGCGGGGTGTGGCCCCAGGTAAAAATATATGAATATTATCCAGAGTTGAGACTGGAGAACAACATCCCACATTTCAGCAAGATCAACGATGCCTTCTTCTACAACATCATCTGCCTATTGAGGCCCAATATGACTCACGGTCGGATGACCAAGAGCATAGTGACTGCAACAGAGAAGTGGGGGGCGTTATTTATGCAATTCCCCACTTTCACTTATCTTAGAGTTGCTAACTTCTTGGGGGAGCCCACCAAGTTACCAAGATATGCAGGCCCTAAACTGGTCCTATTGGAGCTATCCAGATAGCTCATCACATATCATGAGAAGTGCCTAAAAAGAAACAAGGGCGAAACTCCTTTCCCCCTCACAGTGGGTAGGTACACCTGCGCTTCTCACACCAAGGCCTGGGAGATGTTTGTAGAACTGGAATTGCTTAACTTAAAGCATAATTTCCTGGCAAGGCTGACCTTTGATCCACGCAATTGTCTCCCAAGGGAAAAGCTCGATCCAATCCACATCCCACAGATTGAGGATATCTACATCGACCTATATCACGAGGTCATACTCAGGAGAAAGGATCACTCCCATCAGGCCCTAGCAGAAATTATCCAATATGGCGTGGCCATTGTCCCGAAAGGTTTCCAAATGACTGATCAAGAAGTTGATTAGGTCTATCTAGATACGAACGGGGACAACTGGCCATTTGCTAAGATTGACAGAGAAAAGGCACCTCAAACTATTGAGGAAAGGGTTAAGGGCACTTTACAGCGCACAGAATATTGGTGCAGGTTTAATGGTCTCATCTACCTTGGGGTAGACTTCACCACGTCTCCCTTAGGTAATGCACCTACCAGGCCAAAGGATTTTCCAAAGGGAAAAGGAAAAGACAAAGAAGGGGAATCAAGTGCTACTCAAGAGCAAGCTCTCGAGAGTCCTCCTTTCACCACCCAGGAGCAGGTCGTACGCCCTTTCTCCCCAGAAAAAGAAGCGGTGGTAAGTGTTCTAAAGGGCACATCCACGTAGGATGTTGCCACTACTGCAACTATTGAAGTTCCCTCTGTCCCATCTCCCACTCCTCCTTCCCCTCCTCACGTCACTTAAGAAACTGCTCCTCTGGTTGTGTCTTCTCCCCCATCTTCTATTATTTCCCATTCCTCTTCCTCCATCTTCTCTTCCCTCGCGGAGTTCTCCCAGTATTTCTTCCCTCATCTCTCATATCCCTTCCACCCCCACAGTTTCCTCTCCTACAGTGACTCCTACCCCTGTGAGCATTAGAGATTCAGCTTCTTTATCAATGCCGCCGCTAAGAGTCTCGACACATTTCCCCATGTTTACTGTAGCTGCCCCTTCTTCTGTCGCCGTTCCCTCTTCTCCCTTTAGTCCCACTCCCTTAAGTCCAGCATGGATCTCCCAACACCTGAGCTAGCACAAGAGGAAAGTCCCCATTGCACCTATGGACTTTTCCGTCATTCCAACAAAAGGAGCTAAGAAGCAAAAGCCAATAACCCGCTTCTCGTAGAGTGCATCAGGTGAAAGAGTAATGGAGATCGCGTACCTTGATCCCACAAAGGGAAAAAAGGATATGTCTCCTAAATATTATACAGTGACAGAGGTCATAATGGGAATGTCCTCCGAAAGCTTGCAAGGAGAGGCCTTATCTGCAATGAATGCCCTTTGCAAGAAGCTTCAAGAAGCAAAGGAAGAGAAGATGATATTGAAAGAACAAAACAAACATTTTCTCCAAGCCCTGCGAAAATGGGTAGTGCACCTCCTATAACTGCCACAGAAACTCCTGAGGCCCTTAGTCAGGAAAAGATAAATGAATACGCCAAGATTGGTGAACAAGGCATGGCAGTATCCACCTGGAGAGACCAAATCCTCAAAGATAGTGAGGAAGTAATCGTAAAGTTCACATAGCTATATCAGAATATTGATCAGGCAAACAAGGAACTCCAGGTGATTGCAGGACCTATCTCCAAAGAGTTGGACCATGCTAGGTTACAACATGAGACATTCTAGAAGATGCTCGACTGCTTAGTCGATGACTTAGTGAAATTCGGCATCTTCGATCACCCTAGAGCACCCAACAAAGTCCTTGCTGCTTTGGATTATCGGGTTGATCAAATGGAATTTGTCTTGGAGAAGATAGACAAAGTCAAAGAGGAAGCCTTGGATGCAATGCATCAAATGGAGCAAATTTTCCTAAGGATGTCACCAGGCTTGCTCACTCCATCATACGCCTTAAGGAAGGTAGATGAAACCATTTGGCTCTTCAAAGAGATTGTCTTGCAAGGGTTAGGGTCAGAAGCTACTTTTGACGCTGAATCTATCAACAACCTTCTGGCCTACCGCGACTTTGTTGGATACCTGATGGAGGCAGGTAATGAATACTTCAACTCTTAGAGAAACTCAAACATGAACGGGAGACTTGTGAAGTCATCGGCGATCACACCAAGGGTCCTACCCAGGATCAACTCCAACCAATGATTAACAAATTCATGGAGTATTGGGCTCAATTCCACATTTCCTTTCCTGAGCAGAAGTAGGATACTCCTTTCCAGTTGCGGGACAACGACAAATAGCCTTCCTCATCTTGGATTTCTTTCCATTTTTGTAATATTTAAAAGATTGTTGGCATACACGATGACATCATCCATGTTACATCATGGGATGTTGCCATCCAAAAACTTGCCCAAGTCAACATTTGACTTTTAGATATTTTGTAGATATTTTGTAATTAGTTGTTGGTTTCTTTTTGCCTTCTCTCTCCTTCTCCTTCTATATATACTTGAATACTTGTTGTATTTAGGGTGTGGACACTTTTTAGATGAAAAATAGAAGTGAGAAGAAAAGACTTTGTACTTTTTGTAACAGAAGAAAACATTAATACAAATATTAAGGCTTTGTGTTGAATACATGTGTTATGGGCATCTGATCTTTCATACGTTAGATCTGTGTGTTTATTCTGTTAGATCTATCTCTACTTTTTTGTCATTTGTTCATCAATATTGCTTTGTTCGTTTATGCAAGTAGGTTTGGCTCTGTTTACTACTAGCCCAAAACATAAACCCTCTGACCTTTCTACTTTGGAATTCATTTCTTTTCTCCCTTCAGATCTATCCTATCTCCTCTCTTCCCTTCGCCTCTTTTTGCTCACATTCAAAAAATCCCATCTGGGACGAGATCCCAAACCCCTGAAGGTAGAATTCTGTAGGACTTGCACAGATTCCTGCTATTAGAATAGCAATAAACTAGTTTTGCTTTGCTATCTCAAAGAGGGGCTATGCCCTGCACAATGTTGGCTCATCTATCCATAGATATGCCCTCCCGACAGATTTTCGGACCAACAATTTTTGGCGACTCTACTGGGGATGAAATAGATATATGGTTATGTTGTGTCAGTGAAAGGACACTAACAAGTTGTTAAAGTAACTAAGAAAATTGATAAAACCACAAAAAATCACTACCTATTTGTAAATCTTAACTTTTTGCTTAAAACCCAAATTTTTTGCAAAAGTGATCCAAACTGAAAATTTTCTTCAGAGATCCATAGATTTGGACTAGTTAGAGATCTTTAGTTCGCTAAGTTTTTACAAAAACCTTTATTTTTCCGTAGATCTGAGATTCTGACAGTTTATCAACTCTAAGATCCGAAAGTCAGCTTGCTAAGTTAAACCACCATTTTATCCTCGTTGATCTTTGTCGTTAAACCGCAATCGATTTTCAAAAGAGGGTTAAAATTAAATATTTATAAAAGTACATGTTGCTGATTTTTGTCAGAAAAATAAAAAAATCAGCCAGTACAACCGAAAAAAGAGTTTTTAAATCTACTCTAAAAACATTATAGATCTGAAAGATACACTGGCGGGTGAACCATTTACTCGTAGCAGGAGAGCTTGTGGAGAAGTAGATCCTATTTTTGATCTACTTCAAAGGCACAACTTTAGTATTACACCAGCACGCTTCTCATCACTGAGTTCAACAGATAGGTCAGCCATAAGTGTCTCACCTCCACGAAGGAGCCATTTTTCACAAGGAGCATCCACATCCCTTTACAGTGCTTTGTTGCTCAGCAGAACTATGCTTCCATCTTGCATCCTTTTTCTATATTTTCAAATGGCAGTACCATGGGGAAACGCTATGGGCCCTCTTGCTTTGCCACATCCTGTTCACGCATTCCCTCATGGAAACTGAAAGAATTTCCCCAAGTTTGATGGGAGCGGAAACCAAAGCATGGATTCACATATATCTACATTCATCATGTCATGCAACATCCTGGATGTGACCCATGAAGACGTATCAGTTCATCTCTTTCTAGAGACCTTACAAGGACATGCAGTAGAGTGGTTCCAACATTTGCTGGCCGGATCTATCACCAGTTGGGCCACATTACAAACTGCATTTGAAGAAAGGTATAAGCCTTCAAAAGACGCGTTTGCGTTACTGTCCAAGATTACTCACCTAAAGAAGGAAGTCAATGAAACCATGCATGATTTTATCACTCGTTTCAATTCACTCATTAACCGTGTGCCGCCTGCCATGCTGCCAACACCAGAAAATCAAAAGTGTTTCTTTATGAATACCATGAGCTCAAGAGTAAGTTTCTTACTCTTACAATAAAAAATTACCACCATGGTTCTCGCTCAAGCTGCTGCCATTTGCATAGAAGACAACCTGCTTATATCTGGAAAATTAAAATGAGAGCCACCCAAGCCCAAAGTTTTAACTCCTTCTCAAGCCACTTCGTCTAATCCGGCATTCCAGAAGATGGCGAACGACTTGCTCACGTTAAAGAAGCAGTTAGCTCAAGCTTCTCCTAGCACTTCATACCGGGATATCCCATGGAGAAATTTCACTTCCAACAATGCCCCCCAAAGGCTGCATTTACCTATAACTGCTCCGCGGCTGGCACTTGAGGCTCCTTCGGTCAATGCTCTAGTCGAGATTGAAGAAGAGGAGAAAAATTATGAAGAACCTTCATCCCAAGGTGAAGATGATCAAGATGTCGGTGAACCAACTGGCGACTCTACAATCAGGTATATGGAATTTGAAGATGAGGAATCTGATGAAGAAGAGGGTATCCAAGGGTATGCAAGCAGGCATTCATATGCTATTTTTACCCTCTCTCAAGGAAAATAAGCAGAAGTTGCTACCAGGATACAAAAAGAGAAGGCTGTGTCAAACACGCATCCAACCATTACTAAAAGAAGTAATCCTCTTCCTGCTCAACCTCCTATTAAGTCTTTTGCAAAAAAATATTTTCCCCCCATCTCTCCTCCAAATCAGCCTTCTACTATTCCCATAAAGACCAGTAATCCTACCCCTCCACCGCAAAGTGAGGGACTCATTCCCTCATCAACGCAACCCTTGGTCACATTCGACATAATCGATCATGCTAAAAAGACCAAGATTTAAATGTCTGAGGCTGAATATCTTTAGTCGAACCCTAAGCAACTTGTAAGATTGACCAAATATATCCAAAGCCAAGCTACCATAACTTCCCATGCCTCCCTGAAAGGAATCCTTTCCACTCCTCCTCCTATATCTCGCATAAATGTTGCCTTGACTTCTGTGTCAGGTAAAATTGAACCTTTTTATCTTTCCCTCCTAATCAATGGTCATAAGCTAAGAAACTGCATAATTGATTATGGGGCTTCCGATAATGTCATGCCGGTAAAGGTTTCCCATGCCTTGGGCCTCACTCTTACCAAGCCTTTCGGTAGATGTTACTCCATGGAAACCAAACAGGTTCCATTGATTGGTCAAATCAAAGACGCACAGTTCACCTTTGCGGCATTCCCAGAGAAAAGAGTAAAGATGACCATCCTCGTTGCTGATATCCCTGCAGCATATGGAATTCTACTAGGAAGGAGATTTTGTAGAGAAGTTGGTGGAGAGATTTATATGGACTGGTCCAAAGCTAGAATCCCCATCAAGGGTGTAATGCAGACATTGGAGCCTGAATCGCAAAAGAAGTACTTGGTCACCAATTCTGATGACCCCAAAGCCCAAATTCTCTTTGAATCATCAGGGATGGGGAACTACTTCTTATCTATTGAGTCTGACAAAATAGACATCCTCGTCCAAGAAGAAGACCTTAACAAGGTTTGGACGTTGTAGTTTAATGGAAGTTGTGCAACTAGTAGATGCGATGTTGGAGCTGTGTTAATATCTCCTGAGGAGGAGATTTTTCCTCTCTCTTTCAAGTTGCAGTTTTTCAACATGAATAATACTGCTGAATATGAATCTTTGCTACTTGGCATGCAAGCTGCAAAAGAAAGGGGAATCAAGAACCTAAAAGTACAGGGTGATGCCGAGCTAGTCATGAATCAAGTAAAAAGGATATACCAAGTAAAGAATGAAAGGCTCAGGCATTACCGTAACGCAGTATGGGACAACATTGAGGAATTTGACGCCTTCTCAATAAAATATGTTCCAAGAGCTCAAAATGACATGGCTGATTCACTGGCCATCTCAGCGTCCCTCATGCTCCCTCACCCAGGGTTGAAAATAGACACATATACTATTGAGGTAGTCTTCTGCCCAAGTGTGCCAGACAATTCTCAGCACTGGCAGGTATTCAACGATGACAATCAACTTATCACCTTTCTGGAGAAGGTGGAAAATTTCAGTGAGCTTCATTTTGAAGGATCTACTTCTGCATGCCGTGAATCTGTCACTGATCAAGCAAGTGAATCAAAAGGAGGTGATGGCATATGTCAGCTCAAAGGAAATAAAATCCCAAAAGGTTTAGTTTCTCTGGAATGATTATTTGACAGACATGACCATTTTGTCAGGAAGAAGTGGCAAGATGATCCTAACTCCTCTCCAGAGACCGAACCGGTCAATCTAGGTACTATGGAACATCCGCAGTTTGTGAACATTGGAAAATGTTGCACACCCGAGGAAAAGTGAAAGTTTGTCAAATTGCTGAAGAAATATATGGACGTATTGGCATGGTCTTATGCCGATCTAAAGTCTTTCAAGCCAAAGGACGTTCAACATGACATCCCATTGAAAGAAGATGTCAAACCTTTTCACCAGAAACAGAGGCACTACAATCCCAAGATCTCAGGTACCATCCAGGTGGAAATACATAAAGATGCTGGATGCAAGGATCATTTTTCCTATCCATCACAGTACCTAGGTTGCAAACATTGTGCCAGTACGAAAGAAAAATGGTGAGATACGCATATGCGTAGATTTTCGCAACCTGAATCAAGCGTCCTTGAAGGATAATTACCCACTTCCCATAATGGATCAGGTTCTACAGGCAGTAACTAGTTTAGAAATGTTGTCCATGCTTGACAGTTTTTCGGGCTACAATCAGATTGAAGTCTCACCTGAAGACCAATTCAAAACAACATTCACTACTCCCTGGGGCACATTCACCTATAGCAGGATGCCTTTTGGCTTGACCAATGCTGGTGCTACCTTTCAGCGGGCGATGGACTTCGCATTCAAAGGTATGATGGGAAAGGTTATCATAGTTTACTTAGATGACTTAACTGTGTTCTCTAAACAACGAAGTGATCATTGTGATCATTTGGAGCAAGTATTGATTAGATGCCGAGAACACGGGATCTCCCTAAATCTGAAAAAGTCTATTTTCGGGGTCACTGAAGGAAAGTTGTTGGGACACGTTGTCAGCAAGGAAGGGACAAAGATAGATGTCGAAAGGGTTAAGGCTATTCAGAGCCTTACTTTACCCACAAGCAAGACCGGTGTTCACTCCTTCTTCGGAAAAGTGAATTTTCTCAGGTGCTTTGTTCCCGACTTTGCTGAAAAGACTCGCCACATATCAAATATGATGAAAGGGTCACAAAATTTCTGATGGAGTGAAGAAGGAAAGACGTCATTTGAGGATATAAAAGCCTCTGTAGCCCATGCACCCATCCTGGTATGTCCCGACTTCTCCAAGGATTTTATCATGTATAGCTATGCATCTGAGCATACTGTATTGGCCATCTTAATGCAAAAGAATTCTGAAGATGTTGAATCTCCAATCGCGTTCATGAGCTCTCCCCTCAAGCCTCATGAATTGAAGATGTCTCAGTTGGAAAATCACACCTTCGCCATTGTCAAAGCAGTCAAGAACTTCTGGTATTACATCCTAAACTCTCATACAGTAGTGCTGGTTCCTGACACAGCAGTCAAGTCAATCTTAACTCAACAAGAGTTAGGAAGCTTACGAGGGAATTGGATCGCAAAGGTCCAAGAGTATGATCTAGACATAAAACCAACCAAGCTGGTAAGAGGCAAGGGCCTATGTCAGCTTATGGCTGAAAATAAAGATTCAGAGTTCCCTAAAGAAAAAGATGACTGCATTGATGGAATGCAGGGTAAACCAAAGAAAGCTGATTCTCTACCTATGGTTCTATTTGTTGCGACTAGCGATGAGTGGTATTCTGATATCACTTTCTTTCTCACTTACGGTGAGTGTCCAGCTCATCTAACTTCAAAGGAGAAGCATACTATAAAGCTCAGGGAGCCAGATATGTCATCTGGGATGATGGTTTATACAAGCGTGGGATTGATGGCATCTTCTTGTGATGCGTTGACAAGCCACAACATGTAAAATTGCTAGGAAGCTTTCATGACTCAGCCTGTGGTGGTCACTTTTCCTCTTCCGTCACAGCCCACAAGATCATCCGGGCCAGGTACTATTGGCCAACGCTATTTCGGGATACAACCACCTAGGTAGCAAAATGTGAGCTCTGCCAACAGTTTGTTGGCAAACCAAAATTGGCTGCTTTTCCCCTCAGGCCGGTCGTTATTGACGAACCATTCAGGCAATGGGGAATTGAATTTATCGGAGCACTACATCCCCAATCAAGTGTTAGACATAGTTATGTCCTAACAGCAATGGACTATTTCACCAAATGGGTGGAGGCCATACTGGTTAAGAATGCCACCTCTGAAATTGTTTGTAACTTCATCAAAGAAAGTATCATTGTAAGGTTTGGCGTTCCACACAAGATCATTGCTGATAATGCTTCCAACTTCTCCTCACGGGAAATAATCAATTTTTGCTATGAATATGGGATAACCTTGGCCCATGCCTCAGATTATTACCCCCAGGGAAATGGTCAGGCAGAATCCAGTAATAAGAACCTAGTGACCATCATACGGAAGCTAGTTGATGAGAATCAGCGGTCGTGGCACAAGTCATTATATGATGCTTTGTGGGTAGACCACATTACTCCAAAGAGGTCTCTTGGTATGTCACCTTTTCAAGTATTATATGGAATCGACGCCGAGCTTCCCATTTCTACGGAACTTCCTGCTCTGCGCTTGGCACGAGTGATCGAAGATGAGACTTTTCAGAATTCTCTTGAGAAGAGGATCATGTATCTAGCAGAGCTTGAAGAAAAGAGAGTAAGAGTGGTCGACAGGATCACCGAACATCAGAATCAAGTCAAGAGACTATTCGATAAAAAGGCCAAGCAGAGAGATTTTCAGGTGGGAGATCTCGTCCTTTTGTGGGACAAGTGAAGAGAGCCAAAGGGCATGCAAGGAAATTTGATTCTCTATGGAGAGGACCTTTCAAGATCAAGCAGCTCAATGGAGAGAATAGCTTCTATCTCTCGTATCTAGACGGAACCAAGCTCCCGCTTCCCTATAGTGGGCAACATCTCAAAATATTCAGGAAGTAGAGCTTGCTCTCTTCTTTGTATAGTTTGCTTTTAGTTGTGTGTTTGTTTTTGTCATGTGTTTGCTTTTGTTGGTTGTGTGTTTTCCTTTTTGTCGTCGCCCTTGTTTTTGACTCTGTAACCCAATGGATAGGCACATGTTGATCTAGGATTCTCTACCCTTAAGCTTTGCTCAAAGATAGTCCCCAGAAAGAGCCAGCTGTTATCTTGTAAAATTGATGAGGGAAATTTTTCAGGTAACCATACCAAAATTTTGTTTTGGTTCCCTGCCGAGGTCCCTTAGCATTCGGAATGGCATAAAATCCCTTTCTGGAGATCTGGTTTTTCAAACTTAGTCATTTTGGTCCTTTTTTGGCTGGGCGCAGATTTTGTTCATGCAACATCAAATGTATATGCGCCCTCTTCTATTCCTTTGGTGCACTCTCTGGAGTGTCAACATTACAAATGTTGCGCCTTCCCATGATGCACCTTTTAAACCTATGCTGAGGCGCATGCGCCACCCTGTTGACACTAAAATTGTTACGCCCCTGAATGGTGCGCCAAGGCACTGAAAAATTCATGTTGACAGTCGCATAACCGCACCAAAGGTGCAAATAATTTCATGTTGGCATCTGTTTTGGTGCACCGTTGAAAAAAGTTGGTGGCGCATTTATTACACCTTTTGCTATATATAGGCACATCTGACCTGTCATTTTCACGATTGTAAAAACATGAAAAAGCTCTTTTCTCTGCACCTATCAGTGCTCCTGTCATCCCCGTATCAGTTTACGCCGTATTCGTGGACCCCACATCATTTCTTCCATTCTATATGTTTCCGGTAAGTGGTCCTAGCTATTCTTGTGTTGATTTTTTGTGGGATTTTTGTATGGTTTTTAGAGGTTATTGTTATAAACTAGGAAAATGAACCCAAGAGGCTCCCCCCAAACCGGTTTTACCCTCCACCCAGATTTGCTGGCCTGGAGGGCTTTGTCTCAAAAATGATCCAGGACCCTCTTTGCTTTTCCCCCCCTCGTTGTCTAAATCCATGATTAAGGAAGTAATCAAGCCCAAAACCGATCAAAAAAGAGAAAATCTTAAAGTTCTTGCAATCCTAAGCTGGGGTTTTCCTTTGGCACAAACGCCATCAATGTTGCATGAAACACAGCCGTGCCAAGGGGCACACTATCCCTGCCTGCAACATGCACCCTCCCTGCACCCCTTGAAATTCTTAAAATACTAACATAGGCACAAGTGCAATCCCGCCTACACCAACATCTAAATGTCATGCATACTTTTTCTGCGCCGTGCCAAAAGCCCCTTGGTGCACCTTAAGTCAATGATGCATCCTTTAATTTTGTGCCCCTTGTCACATAAAAATGTTCTGCAACATGTTCCAAATCTGTGTCATTGGCGCATCCTGCTGCCATACAACACCATAAATATCTGCGCCTAGTTTAATCCTTTTATAAGGCGCAGGCGCACATTGTTTTACATCAACACTGAATGTTGTGTGTAATTTTCTTGTGCCATGTGCCATTTTGTGTTGTTTTTATCCATGCAACACTCTCCATCAGTGCGCCTTGATTTTCTCATCCTGCAGCCTGTTGTATACCTGTGCCATGTGCCCAAAGGCTTCTAAATTGCTAACTCTTCTTTCTATAAAGCTTTGATGGATAATATAACAGCTAACATGGCTCTTCTGTGATGGAATTCACTCCTTCTTCTTGAAAATTAGCAACTAAACTCAAATTCACACGTCTTCATCAAGTAAGAGGCCAACCAAGTCGAAGGGTAAGGCCAAACTCATAAAGGAAGAAATGAAGTATAAGTATCAAAGGGTCAGGATGCCCAAGTCCCTTGCAGAGTGTGACTTAGACATCAGGGATTCTGAACTTGGCCACATCGATATGGAAGAATTTTGGGCTAGAACCAGAAGGGTCACAGGGAGTCCATGGATGGAAAAATTGGTCGGCAGTGGTCTACACTTTGCTGGGGGAATTCCCGTGAGCGCGGTGAATAACGAATTCATGATGGTGGTGGCCCGCTGCTACAATAAGGACACAAGGTGCGTCGAGAATGAAAAGGGTGAGGTAATAATCAACCTCAATTCCTGACACTTTGAAATTATGTTGGGTATCCCCCATCACCGACACTTTGTGGCAATAAGCCAGGAAGACTGCATAAAGGCATGGGATGAAAATGAGGACAAATGCATGCAGTTGATGAACGAAGTATATCTAAAAAATAAGAAGGTAATAACCAGGTGGCCGCAGGTTATTCATCGCAGCGACTTCTCAGAAGAGCTGAGTGACACCATAACCTTCCTAAGTAGGGTATTTGGGCTTCCTGATGCCCATTACTTCCACAAATGGATGCTCAGGTATCTGGAGACAATGATTAAAAACATCCCTGATCAACATTTTGAATGGGAATAAATCATCAGCAGCACTATTTCTGAGTAGCTTGAACAAATCTCAACAACGGGGAGGTTCTACATGAACTCCTACATGGTCTACATTGCTGCCTCAGAAAGAGACTACCCAGCGCTGAGTTGATGCAGGGTGTGGCCCCAAGTAAAAATATATGAATATTATCTAGAGTTGAGACTAGAGAACAACATCCCACAGTTCAGCAAGATCAACGATGCCTTCTTCTACGGCATCATCTACCTATTGAGGCCCAATATGACTCACGGTCAAATGACCAAGAGCATAGTGACTGCAACAGAGAAGTGGGGGGCGTTATTTATGCAATTCCCCACTTTTACTTATCTTAGAGCCGCCAACTTCTTGGGGGAGCCCACCAAGTTACCAAGATATGTAGGCCCTAAACTGGTCCTATTGGAGCTGTCCAGGCAGCTCATCACATATCATGAGAAGTGCCTAAAAAGAAAGAAGGGTGGAACTCCTTTCCCCCTCACAGTGGGTAGGTACACCTGCACTTCTCACACCAAGGCCCAGGAGATGTTTGCAGAACTGGAATTGCTTAACTTAAAGCATAATTTACTTGAAAGGCCGACCTTTTATCCATGAAATTGTCTCCCAAGGGAAAATCTCGATCCAATCCACATCCCACAGATCGAGGATATCTACATCGACCTATATCACGAGGTTGAACTCAGGAGAAAGGATCACTCCCGCCTGGCCCTAGCAGAAATTATCCAATATGGCGTGGCCATTGTCCCAAAAGGTTTCCAAATGACTGATCAAGAAGTTGATCAGGTCTATCTAGATACGAATGGGGACAACTGGCCATTTGCTAAGATTGACAGAGTAAAGGCACCTCAAACTATTGAGGAAAGGGTCAAAGGCACTTTACAGCACACAGAACATTGGTACAGGTTTAATGGTCTCATCTACCTTGGGGTAGACTTCACCATGTCTCCCTTAGGTAATGCACCTGCTAGGCCAAAGCATTTGCCAAAGGGAAAAGGAAAAGACAAAGAAGGGGAATCAAGCACTACTCAAGAGCAAGCTCCTGAGAGTCCTCCTTTCACCTCCCAGGAGCAGGTCGTACGCCCAGTCTCCCCAAAAAAAGAAGCGGCGGTAAGTGTTCCAAAGGGCACATCCACTCAGGATGTTTCCACTGCTGCAACTGCTAAAGTTCCCTCCATCCCATCTCCCGCTCCTCCTTCCCCTCCTCATGTCACTCAAGCAACCACTCCTCTGGTTGTGTCTTCTCCCCCATCTTCTACTGTTCCCCCTTCCTCTTCCTCCATCTTCTCTTCCCTCGTGGAGTTGTCTCCCAGTATTTCTTCCCTCATCTCTCAGATCCCTTCCACCCCCACGGTTTCCTCTCCTCTAGTGACTCCTACCCCTGTGAGTGTTGGAGATTCAGCTTCTTTATCAATGCTGCCGCCAAGCGTCTCGACACATTTCCCCTTGTTCACTGTAGCTGCCCCTTCTTCTGTCGCCGTTCCCTCTTCTCCCTCTAGTCCCACTCCCTTAAGTCCAGCATGGATCTCCCAACACTTGAGCCAGCACAAGAGGAAAGTCCCCATTGCACCTATGGACTTTTCCGTCATTCCAACAAAAGGAGATAAGAAGCAAAAGCCAATAACCCACTTCTCTTAGAGTGCGTCAGGTGAAAGAGTAATGGAGATCGCATACCCTGATCCCACAAAGGACAAAAAGGATCTGTCTCCTATAAATTATACAGTGACACCGGTCACAATGGGAACGTCCTTTGAAAGCCTGCAAGGAGAGGCCTTATCTGCAGTGGATGCCCTTTGCAAGAAGCTTTAGAAAGCAAAGGAAGAGAAGAGGATACTGAAATAACAAAACAAACATCTTCTCCAAGCCCTGCAGAAAATGGGCAGTGTGCCTCCTACAACTACCACTGAAAATCCTGAGGCCCTTAGTCAAGAAAAGATAAACGAATATGCCAAGATTGGTGAACAAGGCATGGCAGTATCCACCTGGAGAGACCAAATCCTCAAAGATAGTGAGGAAGTAATCGTAAAGTTCACAGAGCTATATCAGAATATTGATCAGGCGAACAAAGAACTCCAAGTGATTCCAAGACCTATCTCCGAAGAGTTGGACCATGCTAGGTTAGAACATGAGACATTCCAAAAGATGCTCGACTACTCAGTCGATGACTTAGTGAAATTCGGCATCTTCGATCACTCAAGAGAACCCAAAAAAGTCCTTACTGCTTTGGATTATTGGGTTGATCAAATGGAATTTGTCTTGGAGAAGATAGACAAAGTCAAAGAGGAAGCCTTGGATGCAATGCATCAAATGGAGCAAATTTTCCTAAGGATGTCACCGGGCTTGCTCACTCCATCATACACCTTGAGGAGGGCAGATGAAACCATTCGGCTCTTCAAACAGATCATCTTTCAAGGGTTAGGGTTGGAAGCTACTTTTGAAATTGAATCTATCAACAACCTTCTGGCCTGCCACTTCTTCGTTGGATACCTGATGGAGGTAGGTAATGAATACTTCAAACTCCCAGAGAAACTTAGAGATGAATGGGAGACTTGTGAAGTCATCGGCGATCACACCAAGGGTTTTGCCCAGGATCAACTCCAACTGATGATTAGCAAATTCATGGAGTACTGGGCTCAATTCCACATTTCCTCTCCTGAGTAGAAGCAGGATACTCCCTTCCAGCTGCGGGACGACGATGAATAGCCTTCCTCCTCTTGGCTTTCTTTCCATTTTTGTAATATTTAAAAGATTGTTGGCATAAATGATTACATCATCCATGTTGCATCATGGGATGTTGCCATCCAAAAACTTGCCCAAGTCAACAATTGATGTTTAGATATTTTGTAATTAGTTGTTGGTTGCTTTTTGCCTTCTCTCTCCTTCTCCTTCTATATATACTTGAATACTTGTTGTATTTACGGTGGTGGACACTTTTTAGATGAAAAATAGAAGTGAGAAGAAAAGGCTTTGTACTTTTTGTAATAGAAGAAAACATTAATACAAATATTAAGACTTTGTGCTGAATACATGTGTTATGTGCATCTGATCTTTCTTACGTCAGATCTGTGTGTTTATTCTGTTAGATCTATCTCTACTTTTTTGTCATTTGTTCATCAGTATTGCTTTGTTCATTTATGCAAGTAGGTTTGTCTCTTTTTTAATACCAGCCCAAAACATAAACCCTCTGGCCTTTCTACTTTGGAATTCATTTATTTTCTTCCTTCAGATCTATCTATATCCTCTCTTGCCTTCGCCCCTTTCTGCTCACAGTCAGAAATACCCCATCTGGGATGAGATTCCAAACCCCTAAAGGTAGAATTTTGTAGGACTTGTGCAGATTCCTGCTAGTAGAATAACGATAAACCAGTTTCGCTTTGCTGTCTCAAAGAGGGTCTATGCCCTGCACACTGTTGGCTCGTCTATCCATAGATCTTCCCTCCCGAAAGATTTTCAGACCAACAGAATGACAAATCAGAAGAAAAGCCACTAAAATTTGGGATAATCATTTTGAAATTTTAAATGATTCCCAAAGATGTCAGTTATTGGTTAGTTTGATGAAATTGATAAAAATGAGACCTACATTAAACACCTTAGGATTGAAAACATCTAATATACATGGTCAAACCTCTACAATTGTTGAAAACCTTCATGATGCATATCACACTGTTGGTGTCAAGAGATGCACTTAGGATAGTAATATGTGCATCGTGTACTTGCTACTAGTGTTGTAAGTGAATCAATAAAAAAACAACATTTGATTATGCAAACAAGTCGAATGTTGCAAGTTAATCAAAAAACTTTAATGAAAGTAATTGAAAGACGTAATATCCTTCAATCACTCAATAACGTCGATTTTTGGGCATTTTCTGCTAAAGCACCGCGTAAGGACAAAAATAATTCTAATGCTATAAGAGAAGTTGTTATTAAATTTTGGCATGATAACACTAGAGTTTCACCTAATACAAGAGATGTTATAAAATGGAGAGTTGGTTCTACTAATCGTGAACCACATCCAAAGCATTTCTTAGATATGACTCAAACTCAATTTTTTCATAAGTTTGAACAAGAGAATCTGGAAATTAAAATTAGTCAATGTTTTTTTGAAATGTTGAAACTATTCTATGTGAAAATCAACCATGCTCACACCACTTGTTGTTGTAGGCAACATGTTGAATTTGCGATGCATTATGCTAAATTTTTACATATTCATTCTAATTTTCATTCTGAAACTATGTTATCAGAATGTGGTGTTCAAGTTCCACCAATATCTTCCAGGGATTTCATTCCTACTATATTTTGTGAAAAAGAAGTCAAGGACAATTTTTTTATAGTTAGGATTGTTTAGATGGAAGTTGTAGTACATGCAATGGATTACCTAAATTGGAAAGTTGCATCCATGAGAAAATTGAAGGTACAATAGGACATAATTTAGTTGAGTTTGATAAATATAAATCAGTTGCATACCAGTTGAAAGATGGAAAAAATAGTCTAAACGGTGTGAGCTAGTTACAGAACAAATGTCATGATTTCCAATTTTTGAGAAAATTGAAGGATGAAATTATTTATGAGTATGCTAGGCATATACATAGAGCTCGATGGTTGGATGAATAGTTCAAGCTATGCAAAGACACATTTCCTATTGGTACTATTGTTTCGATTGGTTGATTTTGCAGAGAATTATACATTACAACCACAAATGGAGGTTCAATCGCAATATTACAACTCAGTACAAGTTGCCATTTTTGTGCATATAACATTTATACATTCTCTTGACAATACAGAGAATGATCAAAAAAAATTAAGAGAGTACCACTTTTATATCAGTGGTGATCGGACTCATTCTACTAAATTTGTGCAAGGGTGTTTCCAGTTATTTTATGAAAAATTGTCTAATAGGGACATCCACTTCAATCAACATTATATATAGTCAGATAATTACACATATCAGTTTAAGAATGCACAAATGTTTTATTGGATGAGCAGAATGCATGTCAAGATGGGTGTGCAACATATTTGGAGTTTCACTGAGGCTGGACATGGAAAAGGAGAGCATAACGGTGCAGGGGCATGTGTGAAAAGAGCTCTTGCAAGAGAAGAGTTGAAGTACAAAGATGGTGCTAAATTAAAATATGTAAAGAGCATAGTGGAATGGTGTACTAACAACATGGCCTGAGGTTCTCAAGAAAATTCCATAGTTCACAAATATTTTTGGTTGATAGAGGAACAACAAATTGCTAACTACGAGGATTATATGACACTCACTGGGTCCAATGATATGCACTCATTTTGTAGCTCAGATGCTACTTCGTGGGTCGTATGGACAAGAAATTTGACATGTTTTTATGCATCTTGTATCGAATTTGTCACTGCTAAGTGTGATTCACAAGAATGGGTGGATGGATGGATTTGTAGGTCTCTAACTCCGTTTCCTAGTTATCAACCTCCACAAGGATTACGACTTGTTTCTACAGATGAAGTTGCAACATCCAAGGACTTTGACGAAATTTTGATTTTGGTGCGACAAGGTATTTATGGTTATTTATTTAATTTATTGTATTGAGTTATGTTCATTGAAATTTTAATATGTAATTTAAATTTGAGTTGTTCAACCTTTGTTTTTTTGTAGGACATGTGTTTGCAGTAATTGCGATAGAAGACAATGAAGAAGGAACAAACTATTTCTTATGTCGTTGCATCGAGGAAAGAAAGAAGTTGACTTCTCCTATTATAGATGGTGAAGATATTGAGTATCCTACAGGGTCAGTGGTAGTTACTTGAACTTGGCTTCGATGGTATCCATTAAAAAACTCCTTTGTTTGGGTGTTTGAAGACTTTGAGATACACATAGGAAAATACTCTTATATTTGCATCTAGTTCTAGTCGACAAATATTCAACTGTATAGATATCGATGAACGGCCTAATAACAAGATTCTTTGGAAGGTTCAAGAGTCAGATCATGAAGCAATCTTGTTTGCTATTCATAGTAGATCCGATTCTGATGGTTCATTGGAATGAATTTACAATGCTCATGTCTAGTATATATAATTTTCTCTTCGAATATATATATATATATATATATATTTTAGTTTAAAGATTTAGATTTAAGTTTAAATATATTTTAATTTTAAATTTGTGTATTTTGTATATATAGATAGTATATGGTTTTGATTTGAAACTTAAATTTCTTTGACTAACACTTTTATGTTTAGGTTAGTGGTGCCAGAAAAGCTTCCACCTTTACGTGGTTGGCACTGTTACTAGATAATTTTAAATTCTCGAAGCTAAGAGAAGTTTTCATTGTTTGAAAAAGTTGTAAATTTTGAAAAAGTTGTAAATTTTGAAAATGTTGTAAATTTTGAAAAAGTTGTAAATTTTGAAAACGACTCCTCCCCAAGTGTTTACAAGACCATACCTACGCGTGTGCATCGATATGGGAAGGAAAAATCCAATAGAGGATATTATAGAGGGTCCCTACACCGAGGTTTCAGATCAGACGAGACGTCTCTAGGTGCCATGGAGTCCGAGTAGTCACCTGTCGAAGTTGAATGATATTTTGGTCTCAGGGCTTTTAAGGGACTACACTCGAGCGAAGTAGCTCGGAAGCAACAACCTTGTCACGCACCGAAACACCACCTCATCTAGCATTCACCTAGCCACCCAGACGTGTCGGTGCAGTCGGTTCGATGCCACGACCCATCGTTTGCAAAATATAGCATTTGACAACCTTACACTAGCTCCAACTTCACTATTTCGCGTGTTTACAAACAATAGGGTAGCGAGAGCACAAAAATGAGAAGGAAAAAAATGAGAGAGGATCTTGTAGAGGATCCCTACGCCAAGGTTTCAGATCAGACAAGGCATCTCTAGGTGCCATGGAGTTTGAGTAGTCACCCGTCGAAGTTGAACAATATTTTGGTCTCAGGGCTCTTAAGGGACTACGCCTAAACGAAGTAGCCCAGAAGAAACGACCTTGTCACACACCAAAACACCACCTCCTCTAGCATTCACCTGGCCACTCGGATGTGTCGGTGCATTCAGTTTGGTGCCATGACCCGCTGTTTACAAAATATAGCATTTGACAACCTTACACTGGCTCAAACTGCACTATTTCGCGCATTTGCAAACAATAGGCCGGCACGAGCATCGAAATGAGAAGGAAAAAACTAAGAGAGGCTATTGTAGAGGGTCCCTATGTTAAGGTGTCAGATCATATGAGGATCTCTAGGTGCCACAGATTCCGAGTAGTCACCCGTCGAAGTTGAATGATATTTTGGTCTCAAGGCTCTTAAGGGACTACGCCCGAACGAAGTAGCCAGGAAGAAATGACCTTGTCACACACTGAAACACCTCCTACTCTAGCATTCACCTCGCCACTTGGATGTGTCGACATAGTCAGTTCGGTGCCATGACCCACCGTTTGCAAAATATAGTGTTTGACAACCTTACACTGGCTCAAACTGCACTATTTCACGCGTTTGCAAACAATAGGACAACGAGAGCACCGAAATGAGAAGGAAAAAACTGCGAGAGGATATTGTATAGGGTCCCTACATTGAGGTTTTGGATCATACGAGGAATCTTTAGGTGCCACGGATTCCGAGTAGTCACCCGTCGAAGTTGAATGATATTTTGGTCTCAGGGCTCTTAAGGGACTATGCCCGAACGAAGTAGCCCGGAAGCAACAACCTTGTCACGCACCAAAAAACTACCTCCTCTAGCATTCACCTAGCCACCTAGATAGTTGACGTAGTCAGTTTAGTGCCACGACCCATCGTTTGCAAAATATAGCGTTTGACAACCTTACACTAGCTCCAACTGCACTATTTCACGCATTTGCAAACAATAGGGCACCAAGAGCACCGAAATGAGAAGGAAAAAATTGAGAGAGGCTATTGTATATGGTATCTATTCTGAGGTGTTGGATTAGACGAGGCATCTCTAGGTGCCACGGAGTTCGAGTAGTCACTCTTCGAAGTTGAATGATATTTTGGTCTCAAGGCTCTTAAGGGACTACGCCTGAACGAAGTAGCCCGGAAGCAAGGACCTTGTTGCACACCGAAACACCACCTCCTCTATTTTTCACCTGGCCACCCAGATGTTTCAGTGTTGTCGGTTTGGTGCCACGACCCACCGTTTGCAAAATATAGCGTTTGACAACCTTACACTGGCTCAAACTACACTATTTTGCGCGTTTGCAAACAATAGGGCAGTGAGAGCACCGATATGAGAAGGAAAAAACTGAGAGAGGCTATTGTAGAGGGTCCCTACACTGAGGTTTTGGATCAGACAAGGCATCTCTAGGTGCCACGGAGTCCGAGTAGTCACCCGTCAAAGTTGAATGATATTTTGGTCTTAGGGCTCTTAAGTGACTACGCCCGAATGAAGTAGCCTAGAAGTAATGACCTTGTCATGCACCAAAACACCACCTCCTCTAGCATTCACCTGGCCACCCGGATGTGTTGGCGTGGTCAGTTTGGTGCCATGACCCACCGTTTGCAAAATATAGCATTTGACAACCTTACACTAGCTCAAACTGCACTATTTCACGCATTTGCAAACAATAGGGCAACGAGAGCACCGATATGAGAAGGAAAAAAATGAGAGAGGATATTGTATAGAGTCCCTATGCCAAGGTTTCAGATCAAATGATACATCTCTAGGTGCCACAGAGTCTGAGTAGTCACCTGTTGAATTTGAATGTTATTTTGGTCTCATGGCTCTTAAGGGACTACGCCCGAACGAAGTAGCTCGGAAGCAACGACCTTGTTGTGCACCAAAAAACCACCTCCTCTAGTGTTCACCTGGCCACTCAGAGGTGCCGGCGTAATCGGTTTGGTGCCACGACCCACCCTTTGCAAAATATAGCATTTGACAACCTTACACTTGCTCCAACTGCACTATTTCATGCGTTTACAAAAAATAGGGCAGTGAGAGCACCAAAATGAGAAGGAAAAAACTGAGAGAGGATATTATAGAGGGTCCCTACATTGAGATGTTAGATCAAACTAGACATCTCTAGGTTCCACGGAGTCCCAGTAGTCACCTGTCGAAGTTGAACGATATTTTGGTCTCAGGGCTCTTAAGGGACTACGCCCGAACGAAGTAGCCCGGAAGCAACGACCTTTTCACACAC
The DNA here is from genome assembly GCA_019776745.2 of Taxus chinensis. Lineage (NCBI taxonomy): Eukaryota > Viridiplantae > Streptophyta > Pinopsida > Cupressales > Taxaceae > Taxus > Taxus chinensis. The sequence continues at coordinate 191,706,102 of CM034153.1, forward strand.
CAAAACACCACCTCCTCTAGCATTCACCTAGCCACCCGGACGTGCTAGTGTAGTCAGTTTGGTGCCACAATGTCCTGAGGCATGAATTCTCACTCCTCACCTCTGTTCATTTCCTAGGACTCAAAACATTCAATATCACTTGTTTACCTTCCATCTCTCTTGTTCTCTTTGGACTTTCCTCTATCCTCTTAGGTGCTTCATCACTATCATTTCTTTTCTCTCTTGAGCTATGTTGTTGTGGTGATCTCTCTCCATCCTCTGCTGCCCCAACTATGTGCTTACATACTCATTATTTTTGCATTGTAATTGGATTCTTCATCCCAGATCACTACATTGAATTAGGAGTATAAGTAAATCATCAAAAAATTAAGGGAACACATATGTGATCACCTTTTATTCATAAGTGCCATCATTGATTACATGAGATTAATCATCTCTGCCTCAAATTGAAGCAATGTAGATCTGGAAACTTCAACCCCCCAGTCCATCAAGCAAGATTAAGCATTCATACTGCAAAGAGGGACATGTAACCCATAGGGTGAGCATGATCCTTGAAAAAGGGGAACATGATCTATTTCCTGAGATTATCTCTTTGTTTAGATTGTTCTTGGTCATATTTTTGAAAATCAATAGGAATAGAGTTGAGATCAAGAAAGATAAATTCCATTGGGAAAATAATCTCCCATTTGTGAGTGAGATGAATAATTTTTATTCTCATTCCTTGGTGAGCTCAAGTGTGTTTTCATCTGACTCAGAGAACTTGTATGACATTTTTTCCCATACCATCACCTAGAGGTTTGATGCTCTAAAAGAAGCCATTTCTGATTTTGAATCCCATGAGGAGAATGTATCAAAAATTTTGGAAGATCTTGGCACAAGAATGCATGAGCTTGGTACTCCTCTCAGGGAGAATAATTCCACATGAAGAATCTTTAGGATTCAAATTTTAAGAATTGGTTCAAGAAAATATTTGTGACCCTTTCCTTTAATAGTCAATACTTTAGAAGCCCTTGTAGATATCATATGTTATATCTCTAGAATCCTATGAAGAGTTAAATGAAAAATATTTTAGTCAATGTGGAAATATCAATGCCATTCCTGATAATTGACTCAACACATTGGAGCATGTGAACATCTTGGAAGATCAGAAAGTTTCATTTGTAGTTTCCAGATTCAACAAGATGATCTATGGAAAAGCCTCATCATTCAAGATCTTCCGCTATGGAAGACATGAGTTTATTCTTCATTACAGGAGGATTCTTCATGTAATGGTTGGAACCTAAGAATACTAATAAGGTCTTACTGTCAAATTTTTACCCTTTTCAACTTAGGACATCAGAATGCACCACCACATGAAATCTCTCCTTTTCGTCACTTAAGGCTTGTAACATTCTCACTAGGTATTCAATTCCTTAGCACCCCAACTTGATTATGTTTCCCCATCTCATGAATACTTGAACCCCTTCACACATTATCACCCCTTTAAGACCCTTTATCACTTAAGGCTTGTAACCCTACCCTGTCATGCTATGTAACCCAAGTTAATCCAGAATGGTCAAGGATGAGTTAGAAGGTGAGTTAGATAGGTTAATGTTAAGAGGTGAGTATAAACATACACTTAGCCATTTTTTTAAATCCCTTTTTAATATTTCATTTTCCTTCATTGCTGCTAGTATTTAGTTATGCTACTAAATTTTCAAGAAACCCTATTGCAAAAATCACATTTTTGCTCATATCTTCTTCATTTTTGCTCCATTTCCCCTGAAATTTTGCCTGTAACTTCTACTCATGAAATCCTTGAAGATGATATAAAAATATTTTCCATTGGTACCCTAATTTTTTATAGCATCCCATTTAAAATTTCAGAGAAAAAACTTGCCTTTTTAGATCCTTGCAATTCCTGGGAGATCGAAAACACTTGAAATTTGAAGCAAGAAACCATATGAAAATACCTAATCTAATGAAAAAAGTTCATCTCAATCCAAATATAAGAATACATGATTAAATATTTATTATTAAATTGGCATACGAGCCTTACTAAAAATAATAAGTTTTGATAACAAAGAAAAAAATTTGAAACCTTTGTGTAATCTTTAATTCTAGAAATATGAAAATTATAAAACTTGAAAATCGGGAAAATTGTAAAATCTTCAATGTTGCACCATAAGTAATGTTAAATATTCATAGATAGTTCAAAAAAAACTCTAGACCTTGCTTATTTCTATCAATGTTCGCATTAGTTGATATGCAACAGATTGAGTGTTAGCTTAAAAAAAAAAAGTAATTGTACGTAAATTTTGCCCTTTTGTAGTTTACCTGGCATGGTTTTGCTTAATGGAATAGGTTTGCTTAACAATTGTACCATGTAGTACTCCGGGACATGGTTTTTTAATTTTAAATCAAACATACATATCTAGAACTAATTTATATGAAAACATACATAGAAGGATATCATACATGCAATGAAATCAAATCAAAACATATAGTTCAGATTTATCGTTATGAAAACCAACACACATGGATATATAAGAATCAAACAAAGTGTGCTCTAGACGCACATCTCTAAAAATATATGTAAGTTCATAATGTATGTGTACATCTCGAACTAAGTGTGTCATAATGTATATAGGACCACATGCAGTCGCAAAAGGCTATACATATATATACAATGGACTATATGAAGAAACATGTTTGAACTAGGACCAGATGGCCCATATATATATATATATATATATATATGTACATCCAGGTGGACTATGAATCTACTCATGAAACATCTTCCCTCTCTTCGTCCTGCTAGAAGTAGCACATCCACGACCTGGGGATGTAGTGGAGGGAGATGCCACTACGGATTTCATCTGTGTGGTCCTAGGTGTCTCTAAGCATGCCTACAACCTAACCTGCACATTCATAAACAACAAGTTTTTTAATACCCAAAATTTTAAAATACATTCAAAATTTAGAAACTTGTACAATTTAGTTAAAATGCATGTGAAATCTTACCGCAATGTCATGATCCCTATCAATTTGTTGTTGACGCATCGCTAAGGACAACAATAGACTCACGAGGGGTAAGCTACATACAAATAATTAATTTTTAAATTAAATATTTCACATACATACAAAATTTGATACTGTAAATTTAAGTAATAAGAAATAATGAACCTCTAAAATTTAACAAATTTGAAAAATTGTACCTCAGTTAGTGGATCTGCAGATGCTATGGCAGTATCTACAGTAGCCTCCACAGTCTGCATATATGGAGGAGTCTATCTAGTAGTCATAAGCTATACAAAAAAACATGTATTTAAATCAATATTAAAATCTACATAACTGTGCACCACATAACAGAGGTCCAAAGCATGTACAATCCACGTGAACTTCCCAGTAATTAAGAAACAAAGTGTAAAGAGATTTACTAACCTGTGTAAAACTCATGTGAGGCATGTCTGTAGTCTCAGTTCCCAGAGCAAGATGATGACCCGTCAAGTTCCTATGCATAAAAGACAAATATTTTAATATGTACAACATACACGTGAAACATTATAATAATAATCTAGTACAATCAAATGAAATTAAAAATTTAAGTTTGTACAACTTGAAACTTACATTTGAAACATGCCTAGCTGCAGTAGCTAGCATGTCGACATGCCAGATGTTTCCTTCACCGGATCTTGCTATTTAAAATAAAATAAAAAATTAGATTTTTACATGTATGTACATGACGTATAATCAAATACATATGTATTAAAATCTCAAATATGTGAATTAAACTATTGTATATATATATATATATATATATATATATATATATATATATATAATATATATATATATATATATAATTTATTTTTATTTGAAATTTACCTGTGAAAGACCAATATCAGTGGCATCAGTTCCAAAAACATTCCCCAGCATCTCATCTATAGAAAATAAATCCTGTGAACCAGTAAATGGTGTCTCACCCGCAGTGCATACAGCACCACATGATCCATAGTGGTGTGGTGCGCTAGAACTAGCACCTCCACCAACATCCCCAGATGCAATCTGGTCACTATGCTAGGTCAAAGTGTTAGTGAGCTCCCTCAATGAATACAGAGTATCAATCTCCACAACCTTCTTCACTGTAGGAGGGATAACTAAAGGCAGTGGGGGTTTTGGGGCATGGGGGATCCTAGGTTGACCTATGCGTGCACCAGGTCTACTTTGTGTAGAGCCACCTCCTCGACCAAAAAATTTAGAAAAGTCAAAATAATTTAGTACCTCATTGAGCATGAACTCGCAATATAATTTCTTCAAAAAAATAAAGATGAACCTCATTGTTGTTGTATGGTGGATAATCAAAAACCATCCATCATCGATCCCAAAAATTGTTCTTGATTTGATCATCTTGGCACCAATGGATTGGGAACTGTTTGCAAGTAACTGTGGGGGGGCATTGGTTTTAGGGTCAGTAAATAATGCACAAATGAGGCCTTTTCCAATTCTTTTGTCTTTGATGGCCGCATGGGATAGTTTATCCACATACCACCGCCTACAGTCACCTCTAAAGGTATTCCATCTATGTATTTGGTTGGTTGCAGAACTTGACTTTGCCAATCAATGTTTGCAATGTATTGGCTAAAGTCATGTGGGATGGATTTGTGGCATGATTTTGTCTTATAGTCTTAATTAGGTTCTCAATGACAATTTTATTTTCTCATATTCTTCCAATGATATTATCTTGTGTTCATGTTGGCTCAGTGGGGACAGAAGGAGCCACAGGAGGCGGATCTATGTTTGGAGGAGGGTTTGAGGAATGTTCGAAGGGTTTTGAGGGATGTTCGATGGGTTTTGAGGAATGTTTTGATGGTTTGCATGATTTAGAGCTTATCGACCAACTGATAAAATAAGAAAATTGTATACATAAACAAACATTTCAAAAAACCCATGAAAATGCAAAAAAAAAACCTAAAATGAAAAAAAAACCTAAAATATAAAATTTTTTTATTAAAATCGGGGGCTTACCTCCTCGTCTCGGTGGCATGGTTGAATCTATCGTGATCCAGAAGTCTGACAAGCAATTTTGAGGTGGTATTCAAAGATCGATTGAAAAACATCTAGGAGAAATCATGGTTTGAAATGAAAAATGGGGAAAATAAGGATTCGCGGAATGCTGATTTTTGTCTCAAAGTTCCGTGATCACAATTTTAGGTTCGGTAATTGCCGAACCTAAAATTCAAGAACCACGATCGCGGATCCTGAATTTCAGGTTTTTATGTCCACGGAATTGTCCACCAACTTCATGCACTTACCCAAACCTATTTTGTGCATATCCTACCATCATTGCAGTCCATGTGATCATATTTCTGTCATGTATTTTGTTAAATAGTGCACATTCCTTGTGCATGCTTCCACATTGTGGATACATATGTACCAAGGAAATTGTAACTAAAACATATGACGAAAATTCCTTCTCCATAATGTTTTGTTGGATGTCCCCTATTTCAAAGCTTATGTTTTGGTAGAGGATGGGAATATGTAAGAAAAGTGAACCAATCAAGATGGACACTTATTGGTTACATTCTATGAAACAACCTCAATGCTTTGTGAGAAATTCCGTGTCTTTTATGAGCTACAAAATATGGTATTTCATGATAAAACAAATACGTTGAATGAATTTATAATTATTTAATAAATTTGACATAAAATTTGAACCCATATGTTTGCAAATGATTCTTACAAAATTTCAATTCCTAATCCATGAATGTTTGTTATAATATTTAGAAAGGGTTTCTTCAAATGTATAATGATTTCTTTTAAGATTTGTAAATCATGGCATGTAGATTTTATTTCAGGCTACATGATCAATCATGAGAGAATAGATTGCACATAAGTGATTCAAGAGGGATTGTATAATAAACCATTTCATTGCATGCACTAAATTAAAAAATAAACACAATCACCACAAAAGCTTAAATTCACTGAAAAAATTAATTTTTACCATAACCCAACCTACTCAAAATATACAAAACATAAGATCTTTGAAAAATGGTATGCACACCATCAAAACATAATAGAAAGGGAATGTTTCTTCGACATTGTATTTATAAATAATTTGACCAAAAAATGGTGGTAGATAAAATCATTCAGATCAATTATTTCACCTTTGCCACAACCACTATACAACCCAACATGTGGAAAATAAAGATCTCTCAAATAGGGTATTGACATCCATGAAAGGATAATGGAAAAGGTATTTAAAAACTCTTTAAATAGATATGTGTATACTATATCAGTCAAAAAAATTTGAGGTGGTGGTCATGACCATCAAATGAGTGGTAGGGAAAGCATAGAGAAGTTCTACGAAATCCTCTGCCAAAATGTGAGAAAAGCAAAAAAAAATTGTCCTTTTCTTCAACACAATAGAAATTTTCAGTAAATTGTTATAGATATCTAAATCAACTCCCTCTCATAACCCACTAACAACAATAAATGATATCAAAAAATTTGATGTTGCCATGAAAGTTCCCAACAAAAGATCCTATTGGAATAACTTGACACTTTTCAAAAAGGACTTCCACCATAAGAGATTCCTTTCGCATAATAATGTTGAGGGGAATATTAATAAAACAAAACAAGAAAATAAATAGAAAACCATGGGGTTGAATTTGACAGTGTCATGGTTGGGTACATTGATAGCTTTGGAATGACAACCACACTTACATTTGAAATCGGAAAATCCATGAAAAATTGATCATTTATTCACTTATATTATTTATTTTGGGGGATTTTTTTACTAATGTTTAGTCATTACTCTAATGATCTTCATGAATAGTTATTACTTTAATAAAAAATTTAATCAATAGAAAAATGGTGAATATAATCCACCAATTTGGGCTTCTCGCCCTCTAGCTTCTTCCATAATATATTTATGTTTGTTTACAACATACATACATACATACATACATACATACATACATACATACATACATACATACATACATACATACATACATACATACATACATACATACATATATATATATATATATATATATATATAGTATATATATATATATATCTGTGTGTGTGTGTGTATGTATATGTATATGTATATATGTATACATGTATATTTGTATGTGTATATATATATATAGACACACACACACACACACACACACACACACACACACACACACACACACACACACATATGTATGTATGTATGTGTGTGTGTGTGTGTATATATACATACATACATATATATCTATATATATACATACATACATATATATATATGTATGTATATATACATATATGTATGTATATATACATATATACATATATATATATACATACATATATATACATATATATATATATGGATATGTATATATATATATATATATATATATATATATATATATATATATATGGATATGTATATATATGTATGTGTGTGTGTGTGTGTGTGTACACACACATACATACATACATACATATATATGTGTGTGTGTGTGTACATATATATATAAATATATATATATATATATATATATATATGTATATGTATGTATGTATGTATGTATGTATACATACATACATACATACGTACGTACATACGTATGCGCACACATATATATATGTGTGCGCGCACACATATAAAGTGATGTGAAAAATATATAGGATGTAAGGGTTCTTTATAATGATTATTTTGAATTAATTAATTTACAATTAACTATGCATAATTAGAATACCACATTAATACTTGCAACAATGATAAATGATATAAAGAAATCTAAAAAACATGAGGAGATGAACACTTAGTTATACAACATGAAACACGAGATATGGGCGTTTAAACTAGGAAAATAAGTTGATATGTACCTAAAGATGCTTCGTTTATGATATCGTGGCTAGAAAATCTCTTTGTAGGACCATATGGTCATGTCTTTATTATGTATGTCCTATTCTATGCAATCTTGGAGTTTCTTGTAATGGGGTTTTGAAACTCTTTATTCCTTTGTTTTTCTAGAAATATTGATCGTTTTTAGATTAATGAAAACATAATTGTTGTACAAGACCTTATGTTGCATATAGACTCAAATTCTTTTACGCGGGTCTCACAAAATCTTACAAACCTAGTCACATATGGTTATTCAAGGTTTTCAAATAAAATTGTACACAACACACAAAGTTTTCCAAACACTCGCTTAGTACTTTAAAAGTTACACAAAAACATATCCTTCCTTCTATCAATGGAGTTACACATGCATAAAGGCTACACAAACTACTCACTCTTGTAATTAAATATATTTTTATAATGCAATATTTCATATAAATCCAAAATCTCTTCGTCAATAATTATAATGTTATAAATTATCTTAAAATGTTATTTGATAATATTAATAGCGACATGATGTATCCAAACCTATTAATTAAATTGTGTTTAATGTTTATATAATTGTACATTGGAATATCCAAGACAGCCTTCACTTAATAGGCTTTTGTGGTTTGCAAAATTTACACTTCCTTCATTCTAATGCAATGCATTGATGTTATTTAACTTTTGTTTCTAGATTTTTAATGTATGCCGTGACTAAATTTTGAGGGATTCAAACTAATGAAAAAGTGTACAGAAGCACTCTCTTGATGAATTCAAAATTCCACCAAAACTTCATTTTTTTCTAACCAACCAAAAAGATACCTTCAGCATAAGTTTGAGGAAAGAAGAAAGCCAATCAATTGGTTCAAAAGTCAATCTTTGAGAGAAGCACGTAATTACGCATTCATGCATAATATCATTATATTCTTTTATTCCCCACGTTGTTTCTATGTTCAAAACTTACATAAACATTGTATGCATTTTTATAATCACTCACATCTTTAACTAAACATTGTATGCATTTTTATGATCTCTCTATATCTTTAACTAGCGTCAAATACTAGACAACCAAATTAAAAAAAAAATTGTTATGGTATAAAACTAATTTTCATCTTTTATAGCATGAGCACTATATGAAAATTGACATACCCGTTTTTTGTTGGGGGATTGATGAATTGTATTTTGACTAGCACAGTACTTGTGTTTAATGAACTAATTATGGAGTTTGATAGATTAAAAGAAAACATAGAAAAATTAGATTGACATGATTTAAAAGATGTTCATGGATTCCATCCCTGTCGGACACCGATAACGCAAAACCAGCGAATAGGGTTTCGTCTGTGGTGCTAGTGTCAGTCACATTCTCGTCATTATCAGCTTTTGAATCCTACGTTCCTGATTCATCGTCCATTTGATTAAACGCCCGCATCTGCAGGGTCTCCTCCTTGATGCAGCAGGTTTTCGACGCATATCTGACTATCCTACATTTGCCACAAAAAATTGGTGACCTTTCAACTTCAATTTCCTGTTTCCATCTGCGATCCAGGGAGTTCAGGAAGATCCTTTTGGGTATTTTGGTCCCCACAGGGACGCTAATACACAGGCGAGAAAAAACAAATTTGAAACTTGCCCTGGTAGCAGGATCCACAACCACCATCCGCCCCATACATAAGGCAATCCCCAGAAAAACTTCAGGCTCCCAGAACTCCCAAGGGGAGAGTGGGGAGGTGAATCCAGACAGGGAGGGTCTAAAATGTAAAATCATGTAGCGTGCCTAGTTCCCATCGATGGAGACTAAGCGCGGCATTCCCGAAGAACCATGGCGCCCCCTGAATCGCCCTCTGCACTTCCTACTCATCTCCAAAACAAAAAATAAAACCTTTCCTACAAGTGCCCTGACATCAACCTTAGAGGACCATTGATCCATAGGGATCCAATATGACTCTGCTTCATCAGATCAGCCAGCACCGAAGGAGGAAAATGAAGAAATAGAGTTTTTGTCTTTATGTTAACATAACCGCTGATCTATGAAGAGCAGCAGTTGCAAAACTGCCACCCAGTCAAAGTGGCGGTCCTGTGACCGCCGGTCTGCACTGGGCGGCGGTCCCGACACTCTTGGACAAAAAAATAAAATTCGAAACGAACAGTCTGAGAATTGGAAAGGATGTCCGTGTCTCTTATCCTCCATTACCTTTCTCATCCTCCAATGCACGGGAGGACATAAGAAAGGCTATAAATACATGCAGGAAGGAGAGTTTTGGATTATCAAAGCATGAAAGCAAGTGAGCAAGGAATTCTTAGTGCTGGAATTGTGTTTGCAGAAGGAGTGTGGAGGCAGAGCAAGAAAGTAATTGGGAAGAAGTGTGAGATATTAAATCTACTTCTCTTTCATACTTGTTGTAAATTATGTACTTCTTATTTGAATTGGCCAATAAAAAGTGGGAAGAAAGAGCATTTTCCCTTCCCAACTAGTTTTCCTCCTCTGGAGGTTTCTAGGATAAAACTTGTTGATGTTCATGAGTTTATATTCTTTCCTTTTCTCCAATTGTTGATTCTAAGCATAAGCAAAATTCATTCACTAGCTATCTCTGTCATTTTTTAATCGAAAGTAGAACATAAGCGTTTAATTGTGATTTTGTGGACAATTCCAAAGTAGAAAGTTTACAGATCACTCATTTCCTTTTGCACCATTCTCTTACGGAATCAATATTAGGTCTAAGTCTGACAAACCAACCCATAAGCACGAACTTAAATATGTCCTTAGCTTTATCAATGACAAATCCCGGAATCTCCAGTTGTGGTTCCGCATCTCTCCAGATAGGAAAGAGCTTCACAAGTTCACAATGAGCTTCACCGAAAAGTTTTGCAGCCCAGGTTGCCATTCTTTGCAACTAGAAAAAATATAATGTATATTTGTTAAGGACTTCGTCATTTAAAATTATTTTCTAGATAGAAAAAAATTGAACTCCCCCACTCCAAGGTGATGTGTATGTTTCTTTCACATCCAAATGTAATTTTTTTCAAAGAAAGTTTATGATAGAAAATTTAGTTATGATTTTGGCACTGGGATAGCAACTACATTCATTGAACAAAACATGAGAAAAATTATGCATGATTAAAGTTGGTCAATATTGGGTTTTCGTGGTTTGTAAGATTCATAGTACATTATGGACCTTATATTTGAATTCTTCAATGTTGTATTCTATAAACTCTAGCAACATATTTTATTAAATTAGTTCATAAGGAGAGGATACTCATTGATTATGAAATTAAATTTCCACAAATCAATACAGTCAGATTTTTTATTTTAATTTTTGATGCAAAGATCAATACCGCAAAGATTGAAATGAACAAGATTATGACGATAACCTTAGAAAGGATAAAAGAACATTTTAATCCAGATAGTAAAGAAGGTTTATAAAGATCATGCGGAATTATTTTTACATTATGAGAAATCATCTTCCAAATTTTAATGGAAAAAATAAATAAAATTAGTTGTATTAAAAAAAAAGTCTCTTCCACTAAAAAACACAAAAACCACACTCCAACATTTTTTTAATATTTTAAATTAAATAATTTTTTTTATGTTTTATTAATATAGTGGTTGCTTCTCACACTCATTCAAATACTTATAAATAATATTAAATAATTCAATCATATAATTAATTATTTAATATATTGTAAACATACATTATTAATGAAAATGTAATATTATGTTTTTGTTGTAGTTTCAATTTTTCTTATTCAAAAAAGAAAATTCTAAATTCGAAGGACATCTTACTTATTCCATTCAACAATGGTTGCTTTGTTTACATGGGCTTGGGGGTTTACAAAATTAAAGACAACACAATTTTCAAATTGGTATATGTTTATGCACTAGAGTTAATAAGAGATTCTACCTTAATTATTGGGTTATTTTCAAGTTTCCATTTACAACCTTGTCTAATGGGATTTTTAAACAAATTGGTTAGATAGTTGGCAACACAAAGTTGTGTGTTCCCTCCATTATATTGGCTATCAAACTAGACAAAAATTGGGTCTATCATGGAATAGAACAAACATATTTGGGGAGAGAATCTTCTTACTTGACCATTTAACCATATTATTGTTCTATTCCTATGTTAGATTCCATCCTATCCGCCATTTCTCAATGGAAAGTGGGATTTCTTGGACATAATAGGCAAGTTTTCCCAATAATAACTAAACCACATTTTCAATCAAGTAGCTTGATTTTAGGTATTTCATGTTTTAGAAGCGGGAAAATCTTTTTTTGTGTACTACTTATATCAATATATTCATGTAAAAAAAAATAAGAATGAGGCGTGGTTTAAATTAGGAAGACCATTTACTACCTAAAATGTTTATTAGAATAAATATTAAATGGAATTTGGGTATAATGGAACTCTAGTTAACAAAAAAATTATAATATAGTTAGCCAATTTTTAAACAATGGTTTTATCCTATAAATATAGTGTCCTAGTAAAAAGGTCTTGGAATGAAGTGAATTTTTTTAATTTTAGGTTCCATCAGTTTTGATTATAGTTCACATTTTATTTATGTATATGTGAGTGGCTAAAGAGAATGAGAGATGTTTTAGTTGAGTTACTTCAAAAGATTGGAATCTATGACTTCCACAGTAACATCGCATTAAGTCACAAACTACTCTCTCACCACACACATTATTGTGGAGAACATTTTCCTTGACAAATTTGTATTGAATATTGTCGATTTGAGAACGTATTGACATGACAAGGTGCTTTGGTAAAATATGCTCACACAAAGGCTATATAGGGTATTGTGCTTGATATATGGTCTCCACAAATGAAATCTGCAAATAAAGAAGCCTACGTCTCCAAATTAGCTAAAGTGATAAAAAATGAGATGAAGCTTGTGTAAAACTCTTTTTAGTCATTGTTAACATGTCATCTATCTCTTCAATTACCGTATTTAAATCCAAAAAATATTAAAATAAGATAAAATTTATTAAATATTTTATTGGAGAAGCGGTTGCTTCTTCTACTCTTTTAAATAGCAATAAAGGATATCAAAAGATACACACATATTGTAATCGATTGCCTTAAAAGAAATTATAAACACAAGTATATGTATGAATAAAAGATATAATTTTAATTGAATATTAAAAATTTTATCTCTTAAAAGATTGGAGGCTTCACAAATAAAAACTAAGAATTATTTGAAACAATTGAATTTTTTTTTATTGTTAAATGCTTTTGACCAAAGCTATGAACCGAGGGGTTGGTGGGGCCCTACCCTACAACAATGTCCTCAGACAAGATATTACAATTAAGACCAACACAAACCTCTATGACCAATGAGCCAGCACCGACGATGTAATTTTCCGCCACCACCATTTTTTAGAGCCACAAGCCACCGTCAACACCAATGCCAATGATGCAAATTCTGCCACCGTCAAGAACCACCAAACAAAACCACGTGCCGCATCCATCGGTGATGCAACACCCGCCACCACCGAACCACCGCAACCTATTAGAATTTGAATCTGGATGAATCTAGACACAACCGTCTGTCTTAACCAATCCACCCAAACCCCATTAACTTTGAAACAATTGATATTAAACAGAGATTGTAGAAATAGTAACAATGGCTAAAGTAACACTTTGCCTTTGGTGGTCAACATTACTTTACATATAAAATGGTTCAGAAAGGAACGTAATTACACACAAAACCATATCACTGGTTTTTATTTTTTATTTTTTATTTTTTACTTTTAAAAACCGCACGTAACCCAATATGCACACAACGCAACCCTATATCCTATTATGGCGAGGGACGTTTATGGGACGTAAATTTTCTTGAATTGCCGGCTAAACTCTTCACTCTGGAAAAAGCCGAGACATTCCTCCTGTGCATGGCTTCTTTACCGGTTGCAAATCGATGAGGTTGCAGATCAATTCCCTGTGCTACATTGTCAAGCTTGGGAGAATCATTGGGCAACTTCGTGTACGAGCCTCCCGGAAATTTCCCGTTGGAATCACACGAGAAACTTCTGTATAAGTGGTGGCCTCTGTTTCGAATCACGGCTCTGTAAATAAGAGGTATCAGCCCTTCCATTCTCACTTTCACAGCGACCACGCTCTCAAAAAATCTGAAGATATGGGAAATACAAGTTAAACTAGGCACTTGAACAATTTGCTGCAAGAAAAATGGCGATGAATGAGAAGAGCGAATAATGTGGGTATAAAAATAACAGAAATTAGGTAAGTGAGAGAGAATAGACATGTGTAGGCTACTACCAAACCAAGAGTTTTTCCTGTGGCGGCGGTTTTTGATAAGCTTTCCAGTTGTCAAAATGAAATAAGTCTCAACACGGAGGATGGTGGTCGTCATTGTCTTTGTGACTGGGTAGAAAACACCCAATGTTTTGTCCGCGTGGTTTTAGTTCAAAGTCGAGACTCAATATTATCGCCGCCTGCTCAAGGATTTGAATAATTCTTAAATGGGTCATTAAGGATGTAAATGTAAAGTTACTCTCCAATGTGATAGTTGTATAATATTTGTATTAATGTTGTTTTGTTTTTTTTATGTTGCGGTTGATGTCTTAGATGATTAATGAATCAAGAATGTAACCAACGAAGATGTCTATTGAATAGCAAATTAATTGTAAAACCATTTCCTTGTTTCATAATTTATCCATAGCCTAGATTAATAGTAAAAATTGTTTCCTTCTCTCCTCTAGTAGTCAAGACTCTCATTCTCTGGGATGCCCTCGAGTCAAACCAAGCTTATCGTTTACACCCCTGTCACATAACCTTCTTACAACACCTCAAATTACAATCCACTTTGTTTCGCCCTTATATAAATTACATGTTCATTTCATATAGCTTCTACATATTATATTCAACCATACCCATCACAAGTTCAATGCTTTTCTAAATTGGGCTCTCCATTTTGTTGTAATTTGTGTGCACCTTTAGAACGTAAAATGCAAGGCTTTAACAGTTGTCCATATAACATGTTTTGATAACACATGGTACTTAGGGGTATCTTGTGGAATAGAGGACATCGAAGTGAAAAATTCAATAATAGATAACAATCCAAATGTAATTGTCAACCACTCACTATAGTGGCAGAGGAATAATTCTTTTTCAAGACCCCTTGTCCACGTCACTCAATACTGCATGTTTTGAATCTAAAGCATATCTCTATACATTTTCTCCAACTTTTCATATATCTCTGGTGTATGTGGATGTGATATGTTTCCTACACAATAAACATGCACCCTTTTATGGCCTTTGATTGAACTACATCCATAAATATTTTTAATTCCCTTATTCTTTGTCAATCTCCTTAACATTTGGATGTCACCCCACCTACATACTTCTGCATAGATGTTTGACATAAGAAAATAAGTTGTAACATTTTGAGGATCTAGCTCAAAAAGAAGAGTTTCTCTAAATATTTGTAACCCCAAAATGCATTCTTATGTGCTCTATAGGCACCAAACAAATACCACCACCAAAAATTTGATTGTCATGTTAGTTATAAAGTATTTATATCCCCCATCTCAGTCTGTGTAAATGGAAAACCTAACTTTTCAGACCAACAAGAAGACTCCATCACGAACACCTATTGAGTCATTGTTTATTCAGAATATTAGGAGAACTACAAACTAGACATATTGTTGCAATGAAAAGAAAAGTTAGTGGCTACTATATACTGAGAGAGGCCAAAAATACAATTAACTTTGACTTCACAGATGAATCTCTTATGTTCTCTTCCTTAGTTCTGAGTGAGTTCACTCAACTTCATGAATTATTTTTCAATTTATTTTGACAAGCTTGAGGCCAAGTGCTAAAAAAGAATAGATTTTATTTAAATTGTTTTCATAAATATAAAAACAACCACAAGTACTAAGATTCTCCAAATTCAGAAAACTCAAGACATAAACTTACCCATGAATATTTGGGTTTTCTACATCATTATAAAGTGACAACAAATTAATGGGCACCAACATTAGCTAGTTGCAGTACAAACTATGCAAACAGACAAATAAATGATTGATCTTAACATGAAGAATTCATTACATACAACTTCTACAGATTATATTCAACCATACCCATCATAAGCTCTACACTTTTCTAAATTGGGTTCTCTTCATTTTTATGCATTTTTCATGCGCCTTTAGAACATAAAATGCAAGGATTTAACACCTATCCATATAACTTGTTTTGATGGCACGTGGGAGGGTAAGTGCAGGAAGTTGATGGACAAAAATGGGGTCATCTGTGGACGTCATATTGCAAAAAAAAGTGAAATCTCAACTTGTAGGGATTATTAGCAATACGTGCATTCAAAATTAGAATATATATATATGAATCGTAGCATCTGGAATCTAGTTTCTAAAATACTAATTTTTAAAAAAAATGGACAAGTTTAGCGATATTAAAAACTTAAAATTATATGACTCGGTTTTTTTTTTTTGAAAAAAACTTATAAGATTGTAGTCTGTTTGCCCGCAATTTGGATGACGAAATCTTGTTATTTTTTTTTCATTTGGTAAAAAGTTAGATGTAGTTGTCTATCTTGGGATGGATTTTATTTTGTATTTTTTCGAGCAATAATTTTTTTAAGATTTTTCCCGTGAAAGTGGTATGAAAATATTTAGAAAAAGGAGCGCTTTCCGTTTTCCCGCCATAACTATATCAAAAAATATTGAAATAATTTTTTTTTAATGTGTATAGAATTTGTCCACGCTTGGGATGGTATAAGTTTTATCACATTTTGATAAGCGAAACAAAAGTTACAGTCTTAAACGTAGACATGAACATTCACGGGAAAATATGTCTTAAAAACCTATTGTTAATAAAAAAATTATAAAATGATATTTATCTTATTCTATTCACTTTAAAATTAATATTTCTACGAAGCTAATAGTCTCCCCTATGCGATGGCACCATTTTTGTGAAAAAATTTCAGTTTTTTAGAATGGTTCAAGTCTTTGGAAGAGCAAATTTGAGGTTTTTTGACCTTTTACACTTCATAATGACCTTCCATAGCTTTGGTTGAGGAAAAAAAAAGATTTCCCGAGGCTTAAGGTCGGCAGATAGATCCGCGATCGTGGTTTATAAAGCGCGATCACGATTTTTTTAACACAAACCGCAAGTGTGCTTTAAAAACCGTGATCACGGTTTATAAAGCATGCTCGCGGTTCATAAATCATATTTACACACATCCCAATGTCTGAATTACCATGTGATTTTTACTCTTTGACCTTACTGTACAAATTATTGTGAAATTTTGTCTTTTTCTGCACGTTTTTCTTATCACCGGAAGCAAAACATCAAGGGAGACAAGAGACGAAGTCAAAAAAGGAAGTCATTAAGTAAAAAAACACCAAACGAATTAGAGGCCAACAAAATTCAAAATGCTGAGCGAATGCGGAATCTTCTTGAATCAAGAAGAGGTTCATCTTCAACCCCAACTATTGTAAGCAATGAAGAACTAGGTAATGTTTCTACTGTCAATGTTGAAGTTTAATTAAATACTGGTGATGAAGATGTTTTTACTGTCAAAGTTGAAGAAAAATTAAATACTCATGATGTAGCAAATGTTGAAATTGAAGGAGACAATGAAAATGTGAATATGGAAATTCATGTTGAAACTATAGACAGGCAAAATTTTACAAAAACACCTCCTAGGATTTTACATAAGAAACCTAATTTTTTTATTGAAATTGATGAAAACATTTTGAAACCAATGTCTAACAAACTTTTTGAATGAAAAATCAGAAGAAAAGCCACTAAATTTTGGGATAATCATTTTGAAATTTTAAATGATTCCCAAAGATGTCAGTTATTGGTTAGTTTGATGAAATTGATTAAAATGAGACCTACATTAAACACCTTAGGATTGACAACATCTAATATACATGGTCAAACCTCTACAATTGTTGAAAACCTTCATGATGCATATCACACTGTTGGTGTCAAGAGACACATTAGGGATAGTAATATTGTGCATCGTGTACTTGCTACCAGTGTTGTAAGTGAATCAATAAAAAAACAACATTTGATTACGCAAACAAGTTGAATGTTGCAAGTTAATCGAAAAACTCTAATGAAAGTAATTGAAAGATGTAATATCCTTCAATCACATAATAACGCCAATTTTTGGGCATTTTCTGTTAGAGCACCGCGTAAGGACAAAAATAATTTTGATGCTATAAGAGAAGTTTTCATTCAATTTTGGCATGATAACACTAGAGTTTCACATAATACAAGAGATGTTATAAAAAAGAGAGTTGGTTCTACTAATCATGAATCACATCCAAAGCATTTCTTAGATATGACTCAAACTCAAGTTTTTCGTAAGTTTGAACAAGAGAATCTAGAAATTAAAATTAGTCAACGTTTTTTTTGAAATGTTGAAACCATTCTATGTGAAAATCAACCATGCTCGCACCACTTGTTGTTGTAGGCAACATGTTGAATTTGTGATGCATTATGCTAAATTTTTACGTATTCGTTCTATTTTTCATTCTGAAACTATATTATCGGAATGTGGTGTTCAAGTTCCACCAATATCTTCCAGGGATTTCATTCCCACTATATTTTTTGAAAAAGAAGTTGGACAATTTTTTTATAGTCAAGATTGTTTAGATGGAAGTTGTAGTACATGCGGTAGATTACCTAAATTGGAAAGTTGCATCCATGAGCAAATTGAAGGTACAATAGGACATAATTTAGTTGATTTTTATAAATATAAATCAGTTACACACCAGTTGAAAGATGGAAAAGAGTCTAAACGGTGTGAGCTAGTTACAGAACAAATGTTTGTTTTCCAATTTTTGAGAAAATTTAAGGATGAAATTGTTTATGAGTATGCTAGGCATACACATAGAGCTCAATGGTTGGTTGAATAGTTCAAGATATGCAAGGACACATTACCTATAAATACTATTGTTTCAGTGGTCGATTTTGCAGAGAATTACACATTGCAACCACAAATGGAGGTTCAATCGCAATATTACAACTTAGTACAAGTTGTCATTTTTGTGCATATATCATTTCTACATTCTCCTGACAATACAGAGAATGATCAAAAAAATTTAAGAGAGTACCACTTTTATATCAGTGATGATCATACTCATTCTATTAAATTTCTGCAAGGGTGTTTCCAGTTATTTTATGGAAACTCGTCTGATAGGGACATCCACTTCAAACAACATTATATATAGTCAGATAATTACACGTATTAATTTAAGAATGCATGAATGTTTTATTGGATGAGCAGAATGCACGTCAAGATGGGTGTGCAACATATTTGGATTTTCACTGAGGCTGGACATGGAAAAGGAGAGCATGACGGTATAGGGGCATGCGTGAAAAGAGCTCTTGCAAGAGAAGAGTTGAAGTACAAAGATGGTGCTAAATTAAAAGATGAAAAGAGCATAGTGGAATGGTGTATTGACAACATGGTCAGAGGTTCTCAAGAAAATTCCATAGTTTGCAGATATTTTTGGTGGATAGAGGAACAACAAATTGCTAACTATGAGAATTGTATGACACTCACTGGGTCTAGTGATATGCACTCATTTTGTAGCTCAGACACTACTTCGTGGGCCGTATGGGAAAAAAAGTTGACATTTTTTGTGCATCTTGTATCAAATTTGTCACTGTTGAGTGTGATTCAACCTCCACAAGCATTACGACTTGTTTCTGCAGATGAAGTTGCAACATCCAAGGACTTTGATGAAAATTTTATTTATTTATTTTATTTTATTTTTGTATTGAGTTATGTCCATTGAAATTTTAATATGTAATTTAAATTTGAGTTGTTCAACCTTTGTTTTTTTTGTAGGACATGTGTTTGCAGTTATTGCGACAGAAGACAATGAGGAATGAAAAAATTATTTCTTATGTCATTGCATCGAGGAAAGAAAGAAGTTGACTTCTCCTATTATAGATGGCGAAGATATTGAGTATCCTACAGGGTCAATGGTAGTTACTAAAACTTGGCTTCAACGGTATCCATTAAAAAACTCCTATGTTTAGGTGTTTGACGACTTTGAGACACATAGGAAAATACTCTTATATTCGCATCTAGTTCTAGCGACAAATATTCAGCTGTATAGATATCGAGGAAGGCCTAATAACAATATTCTTTAGAAGGTTCGAGAGTCAGATCATGAAGTAATCTTGTCCGCTATTCAGAGTAGATCTGATCCTGATGGTTCATTGGAATGAATTTACAATGCTCATTTCTAGTATATATAATTTCTTTGATATATATAAATTTGTTAGTTAGATAGATTTAAGTTCATATATTTTATTTTAAATTTTTGTATTTTGTATATATCTAGTATGGTTTTGATTTGAAACTTAAATTTCTTTGACTAACACTTTTATGTTCAGGTTAGTGGTGCCAAAAAAGCTTCCACCTTCACGTGGTTGGCATTGTTAGTAGAGAATTTTAAATTATCGAAGCTAAGAGAAGATTTCATTTTTTTACAATAAAAGAGAAGCAATTAACAACGATTTATGTACCCGTGGAGGGGGTTCTTGGCTCTGGAGGAGGTAGCCCAGAAGCACCTGGTGCTCAGAGAACAAAAAAAACTCCTCCCTAAGTGTTTACAAGACCATACCTATGCATGTGCACAATCGGTTTGGTGCCACGACCCACCGTTTTCAAAATATAGCATTTGACAACCTTACACTGGCTCAAACTGCACTATTTCGTTCGTTTGCAAACAACAGGGAAACAAGAGCACTGATATGGGAAGGAAAAAATCGAGAGAGGCTATTGTAGAGGGTCCCTACGCCAAGGTGTTGGATCAGACGAGATGTCTCTAGGTGCCACGGAGTCTGAGTAGTCACCCATCGAAGTTGAACGATATTTTGGTCTCAGGGCTCTTAAGGGACTACGCCCAAACAAAGTAGCCCGGAAGCAATAACCTTGTCTTGCACTGAAACACCACCTCCTCTAGTGTTCACCTAGCCACCCAGATGTATCGACGTAGTCGGTTCGGTGCCACGACCCACCGTTTGCAAAATATAGCGTTTGACAACCTTACAATGGCTCAAACTACACTATTTCACGCATTTGCAAATAATAGGGCAGCAAGAGAGCCGATCTGGGAAGGAAAAAACAGAGAGAGGATTTTATAGAGGGTCCCTATGTTGAGGTGTTAGATTAGACGAGATGTCTCTACGTTCCACGGAGTTTGAGTAGTCAACTGTCAAAGTTGAATGATATTTTAGTTTCAGGGCTCTTAAGGGACTATGCCAGAATGAAGTAGCCTAGAAGCAACAACCTTATCGCACACTAAAAAACTACCTCCTCTAGCATTCACCTGGCCACTCGGACATGTCGACGTAGTTGGTTTGGTACCATGACCCACCGTTTGCAAAATATAGCGTTTGACAACCTTACACTGGCTCAAACTGCACTATTTCACATGTTTGCAAACAATAGGGCAGCGAGAGCACCGATATGAGAAGGAAAAAATTGAGAGAGGCTATTATAGAGAGTCCCTACGCTGAGGTTTTGGATCAGACGAGACATCTCTAGGTGCCACGGAGTCTGAGTAGTCACCCGTTGAAGTTGAATGATATTTTGGTCTCAGGGCTCTTAAGGGACTACGCCTAAACAAAGAAGCCCGGAAGCAACAACCTTGTCATGCACCAAAAAAATGCCTCCTCTAGCGTTCACCTGGCCACCCAGACATGTTGAAGCATTCATTTCGGTGCCACGACCCACTGTTTTCAAAATATAGCATTTGACAACCTTATACTGGCTCAAACTGCACTATTTCACGTGTTTGCAAACAATAGGGCAGCGAGAGCACCGATATGGGAAGGAATAAACTAAGAGATACTATTGTAGAGGGTCCCTACGGAAAGGTTTTGGATTATATGAGACGTCTCTAGGTGCCACAGAGTCTGAGTAGTCACCCATCGAAGTTGAACGATATTTTGGTCTCAGGGCTCTTAAGGGACTACGCCCGAATGAAGTACCCCAGAAGCAACGACATTTTCGCGCACCGAAACACCTCCTCCTCTAGTGTTCAACTAGCCACCTAGATGTGTCAACGTAGTCGTTTTGGTGCCATGACCCACCGTTTGTAAAATATAGCGTTTGACAACCTTACACTGGCTAAAACTACACTATTTCACACGTTTGCAAACAATAGGGCAACAAGAGCACCGATCTGGGAAGGAAAAAATTGAGAGAGGCTATTGTAGAGGGTCCCTCCACTGAGGTTTTAGATCAAACGAGATGTCTCTAGGGCCACTGAGTCTGAGTAGTCACTCATCGAAGTTGAACGATATTTTGGTCTTAGGGCTCTTAAGGGACTACGCTTGAACGAAGTAGCTCGGAAGCAATGACCTTGTTGCGCATTGAAACACCACCTCCTCTAGTGTTCACATGGCCACCTGGACATGTTGGTGTATTTGGTTCAGTGCCACAACCCACTATTTGCAAAATATAGTGTTTAACAACCTTACATGAATTAATTTTCAATTTATTTTGACAAGCTTGAGTGAGTTCACTCAACTTCATGAATTATTTTCTCAAGCTTGAGTGAGTTCTTATGTTCTCTTCCTTAGTTTTGAGTGAGTTCACTCAACTTCATGAATTATTTTTCAATTTATTTTGACAAGCTTGAGGCCAAGTGCTAAAAAAGCATAGATTTTATTTAAATTGTTTTCATAAATATAAAAACAACCACAAGTACTAAGATTCTCCAAATTCAGAAAACTCAAGACATAAACTTACCCATGAATATTTGGGTTTTCTACATCATTGTAAAGTGATAACAAATTAGTGGGCACCAACATTAGCTAGATTGCAGTACAAACTATGAAAATAGACAAATAAATGATTGATCTCAACATGAAGAATTCAATACATACAACTTATACAGATTATATTCAACCATAACCATCATAAGCTCTACACTTTTCTAAATTGGGTTCTCTTCATTTTTATGCATTTTGCATGTGCCTTTAGAACATAAAATGCAAGGATTTAACACCTATCCATATAACTTGTTTTGATGGCACGTGGGACTTAGGGGTGTATTGCGTAACAAATGACATCCAAGTGGGAAACTCAATAATAGATAACAATCCAAATGTAATTTCTAGCTACTCACTATAATAGCAGAGGAATAATTATTTCTCAGGACTCCTTATCCACCTCACTCAGTACATGGAAAGGTATTATGTTTCCTTCATGCCCTAATACAATTTATCAAGCGTTGCATATATCTCTTGTGTATGTGGATGTGATATGTCTCCTACACAAAAAACATTCACCATTTTATGACATTTAATCAAACTAAATCCATGAATCTTTTAATTCCTATATCATTTGTCAATATCCTTAACATTTTAATCTCACCTCACTTGTATACTTTTGCATATATGGTTTATTATTTCTCAGGACTCCTTAACCACCTCACTCAGTACATGGACAGGTATTATGTTTCCTTCATGCCCTAATACAATTTATCAAACGTTGCATATATCTCTTGTGTATGTGGATGTGATATGTCTCCTACACAAAAAACATTCACCATTTTATGACATTTAATCAAACTAAATCCATGAATCTTTTTAATTCCTATATCATTTGTCAATATCCTTAACATTTTAATCTCACCTCACTTGTATACTTTTGCATATATGGTTTATTATTTATCAGGACTCCTTAACCACCTCACTCAGTACATGGACAGGTATTATGTTTCCTTCATGCCCTAATACAATTTATCAAACGTTGCATATATCTCTTGTGTATGTGGATGTGATATGTCTCCCTACACAAAAAACATTCACCATTTTATGACATTTAATCAAACTAAATCCATGAATCTTTTTAATTCCTATATCATTTGTCAATATCCTTAACATTTTAATCTCACCTCACTTGTATACTTTTGCATATATGGTTTATTATTTATCAGGACTCCTTAACCACCTCACTCAGTACATGGACAGGTATTATGTTTCCTTCATGCCCTAATACAATTTATCAAACGTTGCATATATCTCTTGTGTATGTGGATGTGATATGTCTCCTACACAAAAAACATTCACCATTTTATGACATTTAATCAAACTAAATCCATGAATCTTTTTAATTCCTATATCATTTGTCAATATCCTTAACATTTTAATCTCACCTCACTTGTATACTTTTGCATATATGGTTTATTATTTCTCAGGACTCCTTAACCACCTCACTCAGGACATGGACAGGTATTATGTTTCCTTCATGCCCTAATACAATTTATCAAACATTGCATATAGCTCTTGTGTATGTGGATGTGATATGTCTCCTACACAAAAAACATTCACCATTTTATGACATTTAATCAAACTAAATCCATGTATCTTTTTAATTTCTATATCATTTGTCAATATCCTTAACATTTTAATCTCACCTCACTTGTATACTTTTGCATATATGGTTTACATAAGAACATAAAATGTAGAATTTTGAGAATCCAACTCAAAAATAAGAGTTCCTCTAAATAAATGTAACCCAAAAATGCATTCTTATGCACTCTACAAGAACTAAACAAACACCACCACCATAGGTTTAATTGTCATGTTGATGATAAAGCATTTATATTCCCCATCTTAGTCTCTATAAATGTAAAACCTAAATTTTCAGACTAACAAGAGGCCTCCATCACGGACACCTATTGAGTCCTTATTTATTCAAAATATCAGGAGAACTACTATGTAGAAATATTGTTGCAACACAACAAAAATTTTGTGGCTAATATCTATTGAGATAGGCCACAAATATAATTAAATTTAACTTCACAAACATATCTATTTTGTTCTCTTCCTTATTTCTGTGTGAGTCCACTCAACTTCATAAATTATTTTCAAATTTATTCTAACAAGCTTGAGGCCATGTGCTAGAAAACATAGATTGATTGAATTTTTTTTTTCGTAAATATAAAAACAACTACAAGTACTAAGATTCTACAAATTAAGAAAATTCAAGATAGTAACCGACAAAAAATTAATGGGGACTAACATTAGCTAGATTGTAATAAAAACTAGGAAAATAGAAAAACAAATGATTAAGCTTAGCAGGAAGAATTCAATCAACAAAAAATGTTCTACATGTTGTTCTGATGTATTTAGTAATAGTTATCCCAAAAAAATCTGAAGTGAAATTTATAATCCTCACAATTCACAAAAATTTCATATTGAAAGGGTGGACAAACCCTTTAAATATTTATTGGTTTCCTAGGCTACAGTTACCCAACCAAATCATGCAAGATGAATAAATATCAAATTGTAAAACAAAACCATGGCTATGAAATTGGTTTGAGATATATACACTGGACCAATCTCATTTAGTAAATACATTGTTCCAATTAAGTATGTTATTGGTGCTTTGAATCTATTTAAAGTCAAGTAGAACTCACAAACTCCTACAACAACAATAATCTAAAATGGTCTCACCATTTTTCACCCTCTTACCACTTGGAAAGTGGGAAATGATGCAAAATTTAGATTCTAGAAAGACAATTAGGGAGAGTAGGTACCCCTTTCCAACTAAAAATTTTAAAATTTTTATAACATTGAACCATTTTACAATCTTTCGACCACATTTTTAAACTTTTATTGGACTGAGAGAAAGCATGAGAAAAATACATATAACAATGAGATGATTCATATGTGGATAAAGCATAAGATCGAATTAAATCCTTAATTAATTTGTACAACACATTTGCAACATTTGCATGTGAATGATAAAATATTTATGGTTGGATGCTTGTAAAAAAAAGAAGCTTACATGGTTATGGTATGTTCTTTGAAACCACATCTCTTTGATACATTTTTTTAAACAGTTGACTTCCCTTATGTATGCTTCCACATTTTTCATACATGTCTACTATGATACTTGCAACTACATATGATAAACATAAGATTCCATTATACTTTGATGGTTTTCCATGTGCTTCCCTAAATTTCGCAATTTGATAGAGGCTGGGAGGATGCTAAATAAGATTGTGGAGCCTGGTTTTTCACATACCAATTGCATTTGTTTGAAAGTTTTTTGTCTTCTCAACAAACCCATTTTTTTGTGTATCTTTCCATCATTGCAATCCATTATAACTTTAAGGTATTTTTTCAAATATCTCACATGCTTGTAAATTTCGCATACATATCTACCAGGGCACTTGTAAATAAATAATCTCAAAAACTTCCTTCTCCATAATGCTTTGGTGGATTTCCATACCATGTTTCAAAGCTCCTGTTTCAACACATGTTGGGATTACACCAAAGGTGAATTGATCAAGTTGGAAAACTGTTGGTTGCATTGGATGAAACAATACAAACATTTCCTAAAGATTCCCATCAATGTTTTTGGTTGCAATTATGATATTACATGATAAAAGAAACATGATATAGAACAATTAAGCATAGGCCCTTCTTTATCATTATAGGTTTGAAACAATACACCTTGTTATATAGTGCAAGTCTAAGTTTACATAGTTTTCACTTAAAATTACCAATAATATCTACAAGAACGTTGTATTTTATTGAAATGATGGAACCAATTTTTATCTCTCAACATTTTTTGACATGTAGCAATCTTGGAGATAAAATTTGAATAGTACAGTAGCCGACACATGCTTGAAGGCTAAGTTTGTCTAAGCTTATATAAGCTAGAAAACTAGGGTTAGAACATAAGGAATAAGGAAAGAGAAGAATTGAGCTATCCTTGGTTGAAAGGATGAAGAAGAAGAAAAAGAAAAAGTAGATTGCATGAAGACAAGAGCTTTCATAGAGAGAAGCTAAACAGAAGGAAAGTGTAGGTACATTGTTGGTGAGAAGATGGTATTATCTTCTACTGTATTTCCTTTGTATTATTTAGTCTCATGTAATGGCTTGCATAATATGCAAAGCACTTAGTGTTTCTTCTTGTTAGATCCACAGGTTGTTGTGAGATTTTGTTATTGCTCATTCTTGTAGATCCACAAGTTGTTGTGAGATCTTGTATTACAGATCCATGAGATCATGATGTATTGTTGATCTATATGAATCTAGTTATTGTAGAGGAAGTTGTCTTCATGTTTGCACAGGTTATGCAGTGATGGAGGAGAGACTTAATTCTTAGTGCACGGTTACGGTTGCACATTGGTAGATGCTTCTCGAGGTCTTGTTTGTAGATTCACAGTACAATGAGAGCTTTGTTGCATAGTGGCAATCGCAGGGTAGCTTCTGGTATGTGAGATCTGGTGGTGTTTTAGAGGCACAGTTGTAGTACACTCAGGTAGATCTAGTTAGAGATCTTGAGGAGACACATGTGGTGGTATGGAGGCATGGTTTAGTGTGCTCAGGTAGATCTAGTTGGAGATCTGGGAGGAAGAGATACTCTTATAGAGATACATGTACTCTTGTCCAGAAGAGTTGGTTTGTAATCTCTTGTTATATGTATATATATATGAGATCTTTATCTTTGGTGGACGTAGCCACATTGGGTGAACCACGATACATGTTGTGTTATGTGAGTGTAACTTTTTGTGATTTGGACTATTCTTGTTTATACTTCCACTACTGTAGATTTTGTGGGGATTGTTAGATCAGTATTTGAATGTTTTGAGTTTTATATTCAATGGTTGTAATGTTTCTTCATACACCCATCCCCAACATGTGCTCAAGTTGAATAAGAACTTAAAAGTAAAATGTATATGTTTATCAATACTTGTTACAAATCATACATTGGAGACCATGGCATCTAATAAATGCATTCCAAATTATTCAATGACCTATAAGTTTACCATTGTGAATCTAAAACATCTTGTAGAGTGTAAAACATCAAAAAAAAACTAATTCTCATAAGTGCATTATTTACACCAATAAAGTTGTGCCTATTTCAATCTCATTTTACAAGCACTTATGGATGTTGTTAGTATTAAGTTAATGATCCTACCTTTATAGAGCATTATTTGCATACAATAGGAAACCCACTTAAAATGTGGAAAAGGAATTCCATAAAAATACAAAATGAATGGGGTAATTCCGTGATCATAAAACAATCACACTTAAAGTTGAGCTATATATCTTCTTTTTCAAGTAGTTCCAAATTTGTATATGTTTGAAATCAATTCTTATAAAATCAATTCCTGATTTATTGATTTTCCTGAAGGAAGATGAATGCTAGGACTATACAGGGGAACATGCAATCTTAGCCATTTCAAGCCTCAACATGATCATATTATACAAGGAGTAATTAAGCATCAACGAGGATTAGTGGAAAAAATCTAAAATGAAACATTGTAACATACATAGTATTTGAAGTGCCCCCAAAGCGATACCGACATCACCATGCAGGAAGGGACAACTCCAATAGGGAATCTCTTGATGAACATTTTTTCTAGGGTTTTGTATGACCTTAAAAGTGAGTCTCCTATATTTGCTAATATATAGCTCAAACAGTGTCAAATAGGTGCCAAATAAATCACAACTCAACGAGATACCTGAATGGGAAGGATGAAGGATGTCCTAGAAAGGAATGGATAATACATAATCCAAGTAATTTTGTTGATTTAATGGATGAAAAATAACCCAAATATAATGACTAAGGAACAAAACTAAAAGACTCACCATGTGAGTAGTAAAAGATTGGTCAACTAAAATATTGTAGGGACATTCACCTTACCGATATCGGTCAAGGCAAGGAGGAACCAACATCGGTTACCCGTGCATGATTTTTTTATTTAACTCACGGGAATTATATCTAACATTTGATATAAATTTTATCTAATGGTTGTAATAGCATATCTAAGTTTCCCTAAGTTTTTATATGGTTATATAAACTAGGAAAATAGGGTTAGATTAAGAATAAGGGAAAATTAAGAAGTAATTCTTGGACAGAGAGAAAGAGAATATCTAAGAACACTTCCCACTTTAGTATTTTTGATCTAGATCTCCACATCAATAAATAAATTATATTGCACACATGAACATGGATTCTATCTTGATATCCTATTAACGAGGAAAAATTATAATTACTACTATAATCTAGGAGGTGTGGAAGATTGTAACATCTATCATTTTATATTCTTACAAATCTTTGAATAAAAAAATTGGTTGTTTCTTGGTGAATGTAGCCCACACTGGGTACAACCATGTTAATCTTGTGTACATTCTTCTGGTTTATGACCGTATTTATTGTTTGATATTCTTAACCATTAATAATCACCACACAACAACTGAATGTGCTTTAACAACATTGTTATTCAACACCAAAGGTTTCCCTTCATATTGTATAAGTTTCTTGTAAGATTTGCAATCCATGGCATGGGGATTTGATTTCCCAATCATTTAAATACACATGAGTGAAGATGTATTGTAAATATACCATTTCATTACATGCATAAACATAATGGGACTACCATCACCTTAAAGAGATTGAATTCACTATAAAATTAGTATTCATCATATCCCAGCCTACTAGAATATACATATGTTGGGTTCGTGGCTTAGATCACCCATCATAAATCTTTGAAATAGGGCATATTCCATCAAATCATAATGGCAAAGAATGAACGTGGGTATTTGAAAGAATTATAAGTCAACCAAAAAATGATGGTCATGATTTTATCATTTATAACGATAACATTTCCTCTTCAACCACCACTATTTTGTTTACACCCCAAAATGAGAAAAATAAAAATATCTCAAATAGGGTATTGACATCCATGAAAATTAAAAGGTAATTTATAGGTCTTTCAATAGCTATGTGTATACTATATCAACAGAAAAAAAATTTGGTGGCGATCATTATTCCTCAACATGATTATAGGGAAAACATAGAGCAGTGTTGAGAAAGCATTCTATCAGATTTATTAGTCAAAAATTTTTGTCTGCATTATTGTCCTTTCCTTCGAAACACAATATATTTTTTTTAGTAAAATGGCATAGCTATCTAAATCAGCTACCTCTCCTAACCCACTAATAATAGTACATATTATAAAAATATTTGATATTGTCATGGAAGTTTCCAACAAAATTTCATACCGAAAAATCTTGACAATTTTCAAAAAGGAATCCCACCATAAGAGATTCCTTCCACATAATGATGTTTAGGGGAACATTAATCCCAAAAATAAATAAAATATCTATAGAACCACGAAATTAAGTTTTATAGTGTCATGGTTGGGCACATTAATGGTTTTGGAAATGAGTCTGAAATCTTTCGATAAAACCAATAATATTTTCCATACAAACTTGATCCCAGGTTATTACGTCCTATATTTGCAAGATTTTTTATTTTAATATCATTATTTGATCATGTCTTCAAATTGAAATCTATTTAATAGCTTACTACTTGAAATTCCTTTTCACAAATAGAAAAATAGATAAAACAAAGTCACCTAACTTTGTGCTTTCATCCTATAGCCTTTCCAAAAAATTATGTTTGATTTACACCTAATTGAATATCTTGATGGTGACCCCAATGTAATGTGAAGAATATATATGATGTAAATGTTCTTAAAAGGGGGCTCTTTTGGAATTAAATAATTTTGTACTCTAACAATCAATAATCAAAATAAACTTGTAATTACAATAATGCAATAAAATATAAAGATAGTTGAAAAACACAAGAGGACATGATGTGTCATGATATGAAACTTAGAGTCTATGCATGATCATTATAGTATTATGTTAAGTTACAATATCACTAATTGATTTGATTGCATGTTATATGAAATTTTTGTAAGGTAACTTGCATTGCAAATGCTATGTTGTGTTGCACTTAGCCAAATCTTACTTTGAAAACTTTGGTAAGAAATATAGATAATGTTTCTATTGAGAATATTTGTGAGTATTCATTAATATGGAGGGATTGAGTTGTTCAAATGATAAAAAAAGAAGATCAAGTTAAACTTGTTAATATTCAAGTATCAATTTGATTTCATTTGGATTCTGATATTATGTTTGGATAGACCAATTGATTTAACCATGGTTAAATTGGTGTTGTTTGAAATTTATTTGTTGAGTTGTGGAGCTCAATTACTTTATTATTAGCATGCTCTATTGAAACTTGCTGGAAAACACAGTAACGTCATCAGATTAGGGGGACCGGATATCGGTCACCTAAGACTGCATTGGTCAGGTTAGGGCGGTTAACTAACCGGAATCGGTTACCTGTGCATGATTGTTTTATTTAACTCATGAGAATTAGATCTATTTTTAGCATTAAAGTATATCTATTGATTGTAATTGCATGGCTAAGTTGCCCTAAGTTTGTATATGACTATATAAGCATAAAATATAGGTTTAGAAGTAAAGGATTAAGAAGAACTTGTAAAAATTGTGAGAGAGAGAATTCTTGGAGAAGGAGAAGCTTGAGAGAAAGAAAGTACTGTACATTTGAGAGGTGTGGAAGATTGTAAATCTTCATTGTATATCTTCTCAAAGCTTTGGATAATAGATTGACTTGTTTCTTGGTGGATGTAGCCCACACTGGGTGAACCACGTTAAATCTGGTGTTGATTTTATCTCTTGTTTTGTATATTTCTTCTGGTAGAATATATTTTTTTATTTGCATGTATGCTTAGATCTGATATATTATTTGTACAACCTTATGCTAACCCCAACAACTGGTATCAAAGATTTGTTTGAGGGTTTTTTGTTTTGACAGATTTACTCATAAAGGGTTTTCTAATTAAGTGGGAGCTACAACAATGGCAGAAAAAAATACAAGGTAGAGAAGTTTGACGACCGAAATTATCAATTATGGAAGATGCAGATTGAAGATTATCTGTATCAAAGAGATTTGTATTTACCATTGGATGAGAATTCTAGACCTACGAAGATGACTGATGAAGAATGGAAGATTCTTGACAGAAAGGCTTTGGGATCTATAAGATTGAGCCTGACAGCATCCGTGGCTTCCAATATTATAGAAACGACTTCTACGGTAGAGTTAATGAAATCTCTTGCTAATTTATATGAAAAACCTAGTGCTTCAAATAAAGTTTATTTGATGAAGAAACTATTTAGTTCTAAGATGCATGAAGGTGGATCTGCATCTAGTCATTTGAATGATTTCTGATCTATTGTAAATCAGTTAAAATTGGTTGATATTTCATTTGATGATGAAGTGAAAGCACTTTTATTCTTATGTTCTTTGCCTGATAGTTGGGATAACTTGGTAATGGTTGTTAGTAATACATCATCTGCTAATAATATTTTGAAGTTTGATGATGTGGTTAGTATAATATTGAATGAAGAAATTCACAGGAAGAGTACAGAGGAATCATCATCTGGGAATGCTTTGAATGTAGAAAACAGGGGAAGGTAGAAGGAGAGATCCAAGAGTAAGAATAATGGGAAATCAAAGTCAAGGGATAGAAAATCTAAATCCAGAGGTAAGGGAATTACCTGTTGGAAATGTGGAAAGAAAGGATATGCAAAGAAAGATTGTTGGTCAAAGGATAAAGAGAACCAACACCCAGACAAAGGTAAAGAAGAAAATAAAGAAGAAAATATTACAACAAAGGTAATGCAAGATGCTCTTATTATTTCTTAGGATAATAGAATAGAATCATGGGTTTTAGATTCAAGAGCTTCTTTTCGTGCAACCCCTAATAAGGGTTATTTCAAAAATTATGTCCAGGGCAATTTTGGACATGTTTATTTGGGTGATGATGAACCTTGTAGTATTGCGGGTAAAGGGAAAGTTCATCTAAAATTACATAATGGGAATACATGGGTATTGAAAGATGTGAGGCATGTGCCAAGCCTCAAGAGGAATCTTATTTATGTAGGGCAACTAGGTGAAGTTGATTGCATGGTTATTTTCACAGAGACTCTTGGAAAGTCACCAAGGGTTCTTTTGTTGTAGACAAGAGGTAAGAAGGTAGGAACATTATATTTATCTACCTGTGTTATTGATTCCTTTTTGCATTATCTACTTCAGATTCAAATGCATGCATGTGGCATAATCGGTTGGGCCATATGAGTAAAAAAGGAATGCAAATCTTAAAGGCTAAGGGTAAGCTATCATATTTGAAAGATTTAGATCTTGATTTATGTGAGCATTGTATCTTTGGAAAGAAAAAGAGAGTGATATTTCTCAAAGTTGGGGCAACTAAGAAGGAGCAAAAATTGGAGCTTGTACACTCAAATGTGTGGGGACCAACTCAGATAGCTTTTCATGGAGGATCCCAATATTATGTTACTTTCATTAATGATGCTACAAGAAAGGTACATGTTTACTGTATTAAACATAAATCTGATGTCTTTGATACTTTTAAAAGATGGAAAGCCCTTGTTGAGAATGAATCAAATTCAAAGTTAAAGTGCCTTAGATCTGACAATGGTGGTGAATACTATAGCAAGGCTTTCAATGATTATTTTTTAGTGAATGAAATACGTAGAGAAAGAATGGTTCTAAGAACACCACAAGAGAATGGTGTTGCAAAAAGAATGAACAGAACAATCATGGAACATGCTAGAAGCATGAGGATACATGCTGGATTGCCCTTGCAGTTTTGGGTAGAAGAAGTTGATACACAAGGTTTATTTGATTAACCACGGGCCTTCAAGTTCACTAGATGGAGGAATACCAGAGGAAGCTTGGACTGGAAAAGAGGTAGATATTTCTTTTCTTAAATATTTTTGGTTCAGAAGATTTTGTGCATATTGATAAGGAAAATAGAAAAAAGTTGGATGCAAAATCCAAGAGATGCACTTTCATTGGTTATGGATCTGGTGATTTTCGGATTCCATGTTTTTGTAATTTAGAGAATTTTAAAATTATTGGGATTCATGACATTGAATGAAATGAAAAGAGAATGTACATGGATTAAATTTTGGTACCCAAGGATGAAATCGTTGAGAAGTTTGTGAATGAAAATGAACTCCCGAATTTAAAAATAATATCAATAGGGTTACACAATAACCGGTGTTAGTTGACCCTTGACCGACATCAGTTAGCGGAACCGATATCAGTTACAGAAGAACCAAATCGGCATTGGTTATCAGAACCGGTGTCTATTACAGGTGACTAGTGTCGATCACTGTCAGAATTGGAAACAAATGTTCAGGAGGTCCAAAATGAGCCTCTGGTACCCTAAACTTCTGTGAGAAGGTCACAAAGGGTAAGTAAACCTACAAAAATATTTACACCTTCTCTATCTTATTTATTATTGAATGATAATGGTGGACCAAATGTTTTTGAAGAAGCAATGCAGTATAAGACTCATGTGTAGTGGGAGCATGGCATCGATGGGGAGATGGAATCCTTAGAGAAAAACAAAACTTGGGATTTGGTTAAGTTACCAACAGGTAAGAGGACATTGTAGAACAAGTGGGTTTATAGGATCAAGGAAGAAGATGGTGGACATAAAAGATACAAGGAAAGGCTTGTTGTAAAGGGATTTGCATAGAAAGCAGGTATTGAATTTGGTGAAATATTTTCTCATGTTGTTAAAATGACTTCTATATATACTATATTGAGTTTATTTGAACTACATGATTTACATTTAGAGAAATAGATTTCCTTCATGGTGATTTTGATGAAGAGATTTATATGCAGCAGTCGCTTGGGTATGAAGTCAAGGGTAAGGAGAAATTAGTTTGCATGTTGAAAAAGATTCTATATGGGCTCAAGAAAACTCCGAGGTAGTGATACACGAGGTTTGATAGTTTCATGCATGAGCATGGTTATTTGAGATGTGAATCTGACCATTGTGTTTATTCTAAAAGGCTTGAAAATGGGAGCTATCTTATTTTGTTATTGTATGTGGATGATATGCTTATTGCAAGATCTAGTATGCATGAAATTGGTGAGCTTAAGGGAAAGCTAGCTCACACATTTTATATGAAGGATTTAGAAGCTGTAAAAATAATCCTTGACATGGGTAAGTGCACCAAGTTGGGGGACCAAAAGGGGTTCTTAAGTGGATGCATTTTTCTGAAAAAAAAAAAAAAAAAAAAAAAAAAAAAAACTTTAACTTGTATGAGTTTTTCAAAATAGTTACACCCAAAATTGGAAGATGTTGTAGAAATATGAATCGTAGAATTTTGAGTCTAGTTTCTAAGATACTAAATTTTATTGAAAACAGATAAGTTTAAGTGGGTCAAACAACTAAAATACTAATAGATACTCCTATTTTTGTTAAAAAACATAATAGAGTGACTTTCGTGCCCCCCACCATTTTTTGAGCACCATTTAGTATTTTTGAAAACCCTTTAGTAGAAAGATAGCTAGGAGCATCTAGTTTGGGATCCATTTTTAAAAGATTTTTTTAGCAAATATTTTTTTATTTATGATTTTTCTAGTACAAAAATTTTATGTTTTGAAAAATAACGGAGCTCTGACCGTAGCCCCCCTAACTACCTCAAAAAATATCGAAAATTAGATTTGTTTTTTTTAATATCTATAGAATTATGCCTAGTTTGGGCCAGTATAATTTTTTTAAAATTTCGATCACCCAAAAAAAATACACCATGAAAGATCGACATATTTACATTTCAAAAAATAGCTATAAAAAGGCATAGTTAGAAAATAAATAATATGAAAACCTTATATTAGTCAAAAAAATTGAAAAATTATATTTTTATAAAGAAGAGACTCTGCTCTATGTCGTGGTATAATTTTTTTTAAAATGGATCGATTGTTTTATTTTGATTTATCAGAGGAAGTGGCATTTTTACATTTTCTTGTAAAAACACATTGTTTGTTGTGTTTGTGTGGATCCATGCCTCAGGCTTGGGGATCTAAACTAGATCCCAAGCCTTGAGGAATGGCTTGGGAAAAGATAAAATGCAAAACCCGTACGTGTTATGTGTAGTATAAACATTATGCATGTTTTTGACATGCTTCTATTTACATAAATAAATGTTTAAGTATAAGTTTTTCATTTATTATTATTTATGTAAATATAAGAAATTAGGGTCACTCTACACCTTATGGAATTAGTCTCACATATCCATGAGTCATGGTTTAGGAGATAGTTTTTTAAAGTATAATATGGTCAATACATAGGTAATTTTTCAGGATTTCAGCATTCAGCCTAAATATTTTAGCGTTTAACTTCTAGAATCGAAACCCTAAACCATAGGCCATAAACCTAAACACTAAACTGTAAAGCTTGAGCCCTAAACCCTAAACCCTAAACCCTAAAACTTAAACCTTGAGCCCTAAACCCTAAACCCTAAAACTTTAACCATGATCCCTAAACCCCAAACCCTAAACCTTAAGCATTTAGCCCTTACCCGTAAGCCATAAACCATGAGCCTTAAGCCCTATACCCTAAGCCATAAGTCCTAAACCATAAACCATAAACCATAAACCATAAACCATGAATCATGAGCCCTAAATAACCCTAACCCTGAACCGTAAAAACTAAATCGTAAACCCTAAACCCTGACCCCTAAACCCTAAACCTTAAACACTGAATCCTAAACCCTAAACCCTAAGCCTTAAACCCTACACCCTTATCTCTGAGCCCTAAAATATAAAGCCTAATCCCTATACCATATACCATAAGCCCTAAGCCCTAAAACCTAAACCCTAAACCCCGAGCCCTAAACCATAAACCCTAAACCTTAATCCCTAAACATTAAATCATAAACCCTAAACCCTGAACCCTGAACCATAAACCCTAAAACCTAAATCGTAAACCATAAACCCTTATCCTTAAACACTAAATCCTTAACCCGAAACCCTAAACCCTAAACCCTAAACCTTAAACCCTAAATCCTTAACCTTGATCCGTAAACCCTAACCATAAACACTAAACACTAAACCCTAAACCTAAAACCTAAATCCTAAACCATAACCCTAAACCTTGAACCTTGAACCCTAAACCCTAAACCTTAAACCCTGAACCATGAGCCCTAAACCCTAAACCCTAAACCCCAAACCGTATTTCATCAATATTTCCTAGTCTCGTGCCTAGAACCATCATTGAGTCTGCTTATAGAACTACCTTGTTTATGAGAGGTGGGAAAAGTAACTGAATGGATATGACATCTACCTTGTTCCTTGTAATGCATATATTACACATCTCTTCCAAACTTGTTTCTCCCCACATATACTTGCACTCTTGAATGTAAATTTATTCACACTTAGAAACAAATTTCACATTTCTCATATTTCCATGTATGGTATTATGCAAGCCAGGATGACCCATTGGAAGCTGGAAAAAATAACCATCACAACAAAAAAATTAATCTTGAAGGAAACAAAAGAAACATAGAGAATATATTAATGCAGAGGTGTAGGATCATAATTGAATTTCCTCCAGTATCCTCTCCTCTGGAGAAAGATAAAGTTCAATTGTTCTATTGGAATGGATAGGAAATTTGATAGAACTTCCTGAAGTGTTCAAAATAAGCATAGAAATAGGAAATGGCTAAGAACACTAAGGAGTTATCAATTGCCTAGTAAATCTTTCTTGTTTAGTTCTAAATGAGAGTTACCTGGCCTATGACTTAATGACCTCCATTCATTGATAATTCCTTATATGATAAACCCATGGATGTTTTCAAAATTGCCTGAACAAAAAGATAGGGGTAGTCATCAATCCTAGTGAAGGGTGTGATGTAATTTCCAAGAAACTTGAAATTCATATAGATTTAGAGGTCATAACAAGAATTTACAAATATCTCTATCATTATAAATGGAAGCCAAGTAACATTGTCTCCCTATACATCCAAGGATTGAGGACTACTGGGGTCTTTGGAAGGATTGCACAGTCAGGAATATGACATTCTCGTCCTTCAAAATATCAACAGATGGAAGACATCAAATTTTGATGACTCTCTTTGAATGTTCTACCTAAAAATTTGATGAACCCTAAACTCTGTGACCTAAACCCTAAACTATAAACCCTAAACCCTAAAACCAAAATAATAAATCCTAAACCCTAAAAACTAAATACTAAAACCCTAAACCCTAAATCCTGAGCCCTAAGCCCTAAACCTTAAATACTAAATCCAAAGCCCTGAGCTCTAACCCCCAAACCTTAAACTAGTAACTCTGAACCCCAAACCTTAAGCCATAAACTATGAACCATGAAACCTAACCCCTAATCTCTAAACCATAAACCCTAAACCTTAAGCCTTGAACCCTACACCCTAATCCTTGAGCCCTAAACCCTAAACATTAAACTTTGAGCCCTAAACCCTAAATCTAGAGCCTTGATCTCTAACCCCTAAACCTTAAACCCGTAACTAACCCCTAAACCTTAAACCCGTAACTCTGAACCCTGAACCCTGAGTCGTAAACCTTAAACCATGCACCCTAACCACTAAACCCTAAACCCTGAGCCCTGAGCCCTAAACCGTAAACCCTAAACCTTAAGGCCTAAATGTTAAATCCTAAAGGTCTCTAAACCCTAAACCCTGAATCCTAAAAAAAATCATAAACCCTAAACCTTGACCCCTAAACCCTAAGCCCTAAACCCTAAACCCTAAACCCTAAACTCTGCAACCTAAACCCTTAACCCTGAGACCGAAACCCTAAATTATAAAACCTAAACCCTAAAACAAAAATAATAAACCTTAAACTCTGAACACTATAACCTAAACCCTAAACCCTAAACCCTAAACCCTAAACCTTGAACCCCGAGCCCTAAGCCCTGAGCCGTAAACCATAAACACTAAATCCAAAACCCTAATCTCTAACCCCTAAACCTCATATATTTCTAGTAGGTCTCATGAGTGAGTTCATTTTTTGAATATCTTAGGACCATATTTTGTAGTCTTGTGCTTAGAACCATCAATAAGCTTTTACAACTACCTTGTTTATGAGCTCGGTGGGCATTTCCCTCCTTCAAAATATCAACAGATGAAAGAAATGAAATTTTGATGAATCTCTTTGATTTTTGTTCCTACGAAGTCGATGAACCTGTTTTCAGTTGAATACTCTCTGTCAATACTAATAAGAATGGGTAAGACACAAAACATTACAGTGAGTGAAATAGTTCGCATGCAATGAGCATTTCCCTCCTTTTAAATATCAGTAGACAAAATGCATCAAATTATGATGACTCCCTTGAATGTTCTACCTACGAAGTAGATTAACCTTTTTTAGTTGAATACTCTTTGTCTTGATACTTATAAGAATGGGTAAGACATAGAACATTACCATGACTGAATGGATGAGACTAATCCATGAGCTTTAAATCCTAATCCCTAAACCCTGACCCCTAACCCCTAACCCCTAAACCCTAAACCTCGAGCCTTAAACCCTAAACCATGAACCCTTTACCCTAAACCCTGAACCCTGACCTTTAAACCTTAAACCCTGACTCCTAAACCCTAAACCGTAAACCCTAAATCCTTAACCCTAAACCTTAAACCCTGAGCCCTTAACCCTAAACCCTATACCATAAACCATAAGCCCTAAACCCTGAACTTTAAGCTATAAATCCTAAACCCTAAACCCTAAACCCTAAAACCTAAACCTTGACTCCTAAACCCTAAACCTTGAGCCCTAAACTCTAAACCCTAAGCCCTGAACCCTAGGCCCTCAGCCATAAGCCCTAATCTAAAACCCTAAACCTTGAACCCTTAAACATAAACCCTCAACCCTAAACCCTAAAAACTAAATCCTGAGCCCTCAACCCTGAACCCTCAACTCTCAACCCTAAACCCTAAACCCCAAACCCTAATCCCTAAACCCTAAACCCTCGACCTTGATCCATGAACCCTAAACCCTAAACCCTTTTCCCTAAACCTTGAATGCTGACCTTTAAACCTTAAACCCTGACCCCTAAACCATGAACTGTAAATATTGAATCCTCAACCCTAAACCTTAAACCCTAACTCCTAAACCATAAACCATAAACCCCAAATCCTCAACCCTAAACCTTAAGCCCTTAGCCCTAAACCCTAAACCCTATACCATAAATCCTAAGCCCTAAGCCCTAAAACCTGAACCCTAGCCCCTAAACCCTAAACCTTGAGCCCTAAACCCTAAACCCTAAGCCCTAAACCCTAGGCCCTATGTCATAAGCCCTAATCCAAAAACCTAAACCTTGAACCCTCAAACATTTACCC
Organism: Taxus chinensis; assembly: GCA_019776745.2. Lineage (NCBI taxonomy): Eukaryota > Viridiplantae > Streptophyta > Pinopsida > Cupressales > Taxaceae > Taxus > Taxus chinensis. The sequence continues at coordinate 191,746,014 of CM034153.1, forward strand.
TCAACCCTAAACCCTAAAAAATAAACCCTAAACCATCAACCCTCAACTCTCAACCCTAAACCCTAAACCCTCAACCATGATCCCTAAATCCTAAACCCTCAACCTTAACCCCTTAACCCTAAACCTTAAACCTTGAGCCCTTAAACCCTAACCCCTTAACCCTTAACCCTTAACCCTTAACCATAAACACTAAACTTTAAACCCTAAACCATAAACCCTAAACCATGAACCCTAAGCCATGAGCCCTAAACCCTAAACCCTAAAATCTAAACTATGAGCCTTAAACCCTAAACTCTAAACCTTGAGTCCTAAACCCTTATCCCTAAACCCTAAACACTAAATCATAAACCCTCACCCAAAGGAAAGTCCTAAAATTATCATTCATCATGTTTCAATGTGTAGGGAATAGTGTTTAAGGTAATTGATCGTCTCATTTAGTTTTGATGAGATACTACTTCCTTTGAAGGCCTAAAAAGGCATTTTGGCCATTATGTAGTTAATTGAACACCCTTCAGAACAATCTAAAATGAGCTAGTCATGTCACCAAGTTATTAAGGACCATTATTTGTGAAGTATTAAGGCATCATTTGTCTCCATAAGAGACATATGAGCAAAAGCATGTATGAGAATCATGAATTTGATTCCATGAAAGGATGCTTTTAGAGCTAGGAAACGTGAGGGGATGATCTTTATATGGAGAACCATGTTTCTAAGAATGAGCAATCATCTGAGTTCACTTGATGCAATTCACTTGGTACTATTCGTAACAACTCATTCAACACCTAGTAGTGTTATCACACCTTAAGAAGGAGGAACATTACAATCACCTCATTTTGGCCATAGGACAGGAATCCCATTTAGGGAACAATCCTCTATCTACAAAGTGAGGATATCTTTTTAGCAAGAAGTAGACAAACATCATAGAGTTAATTCATGGAAACTAAAGTGAATTATGGACCAAATTTAAAAATTAGTACCAATTCAAGCAGTGGTAGGGCCAAAATCCATTTTAGAAGGTCAAAAAACCTTTAAAATGACTATATGCTTTCCCAAAACAAAGACCGACTACAATATATATGCCCTGAAAGTTCTAGGTCATTTGCTGAAATCCTAAAAATGAGTAAGTACTACCAGATTAGATTTTGAAAAACTATCTTCTAGATTATAACTATTAGAGCTACGAGACCACTTCCATAAGGTGTAGAGTGACCCTAATTTCTTATATTTACTAAAATAAACTTGAAGTATAAAACTTGAACATTTATTTTTGTAAGTATAAAACACCAAAACACATATGCATGGTCCATACACGTACATGTTTTGACTTCTTTAAAATGAGTACGTGTTCTAGGTTCGGTGATTACCGAGCCAAAAAAATTAAAATGTGAGCGCATTTTAGCAAAACGCGTACGCATTTCGTTTGTTTTCGATTTTTTGTCCTCTTTTTGGCCCCCTTACTTCGTGCACTTACCCACATGCAAATATATAGAGACAGGAAGAACAAGAAATTGTATTTATCTCAGGAGGCTTATATCAATAAGGTGTTGGAAAGGTTTAACATGCAAGATTCAAAACCAATGAGTACACCTATGACTTGACACTTCAAATTGAGAAAAGATCAGTGTCATTAATCACATGAGGAGGTAAAATACATGACAAAAGTACCATATGCTTCAGCAGTTGGGAGTCTCATGTATGTTATGGTTTGTACCAGACTAGACATTGCACAGGTAGTGGGAGTTGTGAGTAGATTTATGGCCAATCTAGGTAAAGAGGATTGGAAAGTAGTCCAATGGATTCTCAGGTATTTGAGAGGGACATCCAACATGTAGTTATGCTATGGAGGTTCAAATATTACTTTATGTGGCTATGTTGATTTAGATATGACTGGAGATATGGATGGTATAAGAAGCACTACTGGATATATTTTCATAGTAGGTGGGATGACATTTAGCTATATTTCGAGATTTCAGAAGGTTGTGGCTTTGCCTACTACAGAGGAAGAGTATGCTACAGCTACAAAGGATATAAAAGAGATTATAAGGATGATCAGGTTCATGGAAGAGAATTGGGAAAGGAGCAAGATGATTGCAAATTGTTCAGTGACATTCATAGTGTAATTCATTTGGAAAAGAACTCATCCTTTCATTTTAAAACAAAACACATTCAGTTGAGGTATCACTTCATACGGCAGGTATTAGAGGATGGGCAACTAAAACTAGAGAAGATTCATATGAGTGAAAACCCTACGGATATGCTAATGAATCCATTAGCAAAAGAGAAGTTGGAGCTACACTCCACTTTTTTTTGTCTTCAAGTTTGAGACTTGAAGAGGAAGAAACAAAGCTAAGGAAAGGATCCAAGAATGACGTTGTAAATGTATAGTGCAATAATTTATCTCCAAGTGGGAGATTGTTGAATTGTGGAGCTCAATTACTTCAACTTATCATGCTATATTAAACTTGCAGGAAAGCATAGTGACCAACATTGGTTATAGAGGGACTGGCATCAGTCACCTATGACCAACATCAATCAGGAAAGTAGGAACCGACATTGGTTAGGGCTAACTAGCATTAGTTATCTACACGTGATTGTTTTATTTAACTCATGAGAATTAGATCTAATTTTAGCATTAAAGAAGATCTATTGATTGTAATTACATGGCTAAGTTCCCTAAGTTTGTATATTCCTATATAAACATGAAAGCTAGGGTTTAGAAGTAAGAGGATTGTAAGAATTTATGATTATTGTGAGAATAATCGTGAGAGAGAGAATTCTTGGAGAAGAAGGAGAAGCTTGAGAGAAAGAAAGTATTGTACATCTGAGATGTGTGGAAGATTTTAAATATTCATTGTATATCTTCTAAAAGCTTCGGATAATAGATTGGCTTGTTTCTTGGTGGATGTAGCCCACACTGGGTGAACCATGTTAAATATATTGTTTATTTATAGCTCTTGTTTTGTATATTTCTTCTGGTAGAATATCTGCTTTTATTTCATGTATGCTTAGATCTGATATATTATCGGTACAACCTTATGCTAACCCAAACATATATTATGTTTCCCCCATTGGGGATGGGATCCATGGTGGTAGAATATGTAGTAGAAAACTTAGGATTTAGTTAAAGTGATCTTATGCATGTAGAGATATACATATCATCATCATCATCAATATTTGTATTTGGATAACTCCATCCATACATAATAGGTGTCACCTTACTAGCAACTGATACATGAATAATATCATTCATATATGAATTGCAACTGATATCATCACTTGATTTAAAGTGAATCCTGAATTTTTGGGGAGTAATATAAATATCCATAGGATCCATTATTGTGTTTCAACATGACCGGGGTTTTGTATGCCATATGTGTTGTAAGTATATGTATAATTGTTTAAAGTCACTTGGTAACGCTTCCACATCTGTTTACACAATATTAGGATGTAATTATGTTTCTAAGAGTGGTTCTTGTGAAGGATGTATTTCATGTTTATCCTATTTTTCAACTGGTGGATCCTATAGTATAAAATAAGTTGCACTGTGTAGTATAACATTATACTCATATGATACAATTGTTATAGCCTTCAGTACCCATTGACATTTTAGGACTTGAGATGTTTGTATGGAAGAATGTCATGTATTGAAGGTGATAAATCATGTATGCTCAAGTTGTTGGATTATTTATTGTAAAGAATATAAATTGTTTCCATGATGTCTCTTGATTCCATGATAATTACAAAATGGTTAACCTTTGAGTTTTTCAATCTAATAGTGGGGATAGTAATGACTAGGTAACAAAGATATTTGGTGATTATTGAGTAGCTCATATAGAATATAATGTTGTCTAGGATTCTCTTGTAGATAGTTTTTAAAAAGTTGTGCTAGTCATTTTCTAAAATATGACTATCATCCATGTCATGAACCCCCCACCTTGGGTATTATTAGTGCAAATTGTAAAGGCAAAGTTAGCAAAGACATCAACATGTACTTGGTCATAAGAAATATGAAAGGAATCTTTAGAAGGTGGTAAAAGAGTAACATGGATAGCGTGGGGGAAGGAATAGTTTGGAAAGTATTACAGATACAAATAATTTCCATGTGATTTGGCATCATGAGGCACAACAATAAATAAGGAGAAATTAGAAGAGGAAACCTAGGGTCACTAGGGTTTGAACAATTTAAATTTGATTCAAATGTTGTGTTCATCAAATGTTTACACACTAATAAGATTTTCTAATGAAAACGATGTAATGTCTTTCCTTTGTATCAACTCGTTCTCTAGCTGACTAATGATGCTCTCACTCTTATTTGAACTTGTATGTAGTCCCTTAGAAGGATTTAAAAAATCCTCAATCCTTTTTAACTCTTCATGCAATGTTATACCATATATTTCATCATTGCCTTCATCATATCTAGGAACTAAGTCTTTGTTTTCCTTTTCTAGGATTTTTTTTTACATCAACATGTTATTCCATTGCTTCTTCTTGTCTCAAGAATTATTTATAAGCTTCATTAGATATGTTTTAATCCTCTTGACTCAATGCATTCTCATCCTCTACCATCACCTAATCATGATATTGATCTTTTTTTCCAAGTTAGATACTTCACTCTGCTACATGTTAGTCATCATAGGCACGTTATTCAACATTTCATCTTCACTTAAACTCAATTGAGATGATAAATTAGAAGTATACTCATAAATATCATCATTCAAATCACCTTAATCAACATGTTTACCTTTCATTTTCTTTGTATACCTCTCATGCTTTTTGAATGCTTCGTACATGCTCATCATTTCACCTTCACTCTCCTAATTCCTTGAGCTTGCTTCAAACTTTTTTCCATAGGTTTCTTGGTGTCATTATCATCTTCTCATGTCCATCACTATCATCTGTATATTCTTGAGATGTATCTCCATCATTTCTTTCATTTTAGCTACCCAAACTTGAGTTTTTACCTTAGGATCTGATTTCTTAAGCCATTTAGGAACTATGTAGCCATGATCATAAGCTAATTTTCTGATTTTTACCTCATTCATCCCCTTCATAACTTGTGCATATATATTCATATTTTTAAAGGCATTATAACTATCAGATTTAGAAGCTAATTTCACCTTTAAAACCTCATGTATATATGTGCCTTGTTGTATGAATTGGATCTTTGCAATTTCTTTTCCATATGTATGATACTAATTAAAATTTGCATGTATCTTTACCTTCTCATCATTATACTACATGCTCATACCTTTTTCTCAAGACTTATTCACTTAAGGGCTCTTCCTTTTGATGTACTTTCTCTATTTCATCTCCCATTGCATCATAGAATTCAAGTTCATCTTCTATATACCGTCATTTTCTAGCTTCAAGACTATGCTCTCCTCTTTTTTGGATGCTCCCAAGTATATTTCTTCTTCTTGAGCTACTACAAGATCTCTCACATCTTCCTCATTTTTCCTCATGGATTCTTGATTTGAATCATTTATTTCTGATTTCAAGGTCATACTTATAATCTTCTTAAGACCATATTTCATCTTTGTATATATAAACTAAATTAAAGAGTTAGAAATCAAAACAAGATACCAAAACATATTTATGAGGGCCTTAATCATAGACACTTTCTCATTATTCATGCTTTATTTTTCAAGTGCCCCTTTAGAAACCTCTTTCTTCATGTTTTCTACAATGAGGAATCTTTTCACTTCTTCATAAGGTAACTCATTCTTCATTCCTCTATGAGCACCTTTCTTCTTTTCTCTCTCTAAGGAAATCATCTCTTTCCTCCTCTTCTTCTCCATCAATAGCTCAATTGGCCACTTCACTTTATTTCTTATCCTCCATATAATTTTTTGGATTTCATCTTATATCATGGTATCTATCATGGAATATAACTCCTCAATCATCTCTCTTATTTCCTCTATCTCTTCATCTCAAACTAGATCTCTTCTTCTCTCGTGGCGTATCTCTTCTTCTAAGCCCTTCACTCTTCTCAATTTCTCCATTTCACTAGATCTTCACCCAAGCCTTATTCACCTTAGTCTATTGATCTTCTTAGTTCTCACCTAGGTATTTTTCACCCAAGTCTTTTGGTCTTGTCTTAGCAAATTCTATTTCACCTTGGAATCTTGACTTCTTCTTGAGATTAACTTGCTCTTGAGCTTCTTCTTTGCCACACTTCCTCCTTTGAGCCACTTTAGGCCTTGACTACTTGTAGTCTCTTCTCATTCACCTATGATCTACACTATACCATTTAACATTCATCATTAGTAACAATATGAATTCAAAAAATTCTTCTCAACATTGCTCTAATACCAAAAATGATGCCCATCCTTAGCTTAACCAATCTTCTTCATCATGTCAATATCTGTCCTGATTAACATAAAAAATCCACATACAAATTTTTCTCAATAAGTTTTCACTATATGAGGCATATTCTCAGTTCATTTCACTTGAATATGAAGTCATTTTATATACTATCTTATATGTAGTCAATAACATACCTTTCCAAGAATACTTATAGTCTTAAATCCATTCTATAATGCTTAGACAAATTAAATCCTTTCACCTCTTAGCTTGCTCGGACTGTATATGATGAAAAAAATATACCTTACACTATTTTTGCATGATAATAGGTTTTTTTTGTTAAGAGAGGAAATCAACACCATCTAAGCATATATCTTCTCCATCTTGACCTCCTTAGTCTCTATAAGCTTCATGTTTGTATTGATCTTTGGTTTGTTCTATACTTATTTATGTGCATTCAAGAATATTATTGTCTAGGACAATATAAACCTGTTAGGAGCATGATTTATGAGTTTTTTCATGCTTGAAATATTCTAATACACTTAACCACCTATGAAATCCTTGGTTCTATATCCTTATTCCTGGATCCAACTCCAACCTGCTTGCAAACTGGTTGTATTCTTCACATTTTGACAAATCAATGTTAAGGATCTAATCAATGTTTTTTGCTTGTTTTGTGCAGGGAATTTAAAGGAAATAATTCTCTCATTTGGATTGACCTAATAAGGTATCCTTGGTCTAACTTCATTTTCACAATGACTGCTTGAATCTACTTGCAAGCTTGACTTTCTAGTTGTTCTCCTTGGTCTAGTAAGTTTTGTTCTTATCTCTTTAGATTATTTCCTTCACTATGACTGAGTTTAAGGGATTTTAATAACCATTTCCACCCCCTTTGTTGAGACTTAAAAAATATATAAACTCTACAAGGTTCCTTTGGCAAAAAATAGAGGAAACACAGATTATGCAGTCATCTCATGGACCTTGTTTAGGACTATCGTATAACAGTTGGCTATAAAGGACTTATTACACCATACAAACCATCATGAACATTGTGCAAGTACTCTAATACATTATCCATGTCATTATAAAACCTTAAAACATGAGGAATTACCAAAATTGCATCAATTGCCACTATCCCTTGTTCACTATCATTACTTCACAGACATTGAAAACTCTGTGAGATATATCTTTGTTCAAATGTGATTTTTCAAGCTTAAAATTGGAAATATTCTTCCTTGGTGTGGGGTAGAGATTACATCCAAATTTCATTGAATTCTATTAGTTAGAAAAATAGTTAATATTGCTTTCCCTAGATCTAGACTGAGACTAGAAAGATGTGTATAAAATCCTTATAACCCACTATCATGAGTTATAAATAATGTGTACCTATTTTTCATTACTTTTTCCTCCTTTTCGAAGTAACAATAAGGAACTTTAGTGAATTTTTGGGATATGGAGGGTTTCTAGCTCACTGTTCTAGCTAAAACCTTACACACAATCCTCATAAACGTGTAAATTCACGAAACTGATATTATTCACATTCATTAAACTCCATACACATATTAATTACATTAAAATACATACCATAAAAGATAATTTGCATGCCTATGAGGCTAAAAAGGTTCAATTCCACTATATTCATATCCAAAACTTGCATACAACTTTATTTTCATACAATTTTTGCACTCTCACTCAAAATATCAACTTCCTCTTGCCAATTACTCACTTATCTACCTCCCTATTGATAGAATTCAACCCCTCCCTACCTAATCTAGCTTTGAGTTAGTTGTTATATTCCTTTTTAGTCTATAATTCCTATCTTTGGTGAGATTTTCTTTCAACCATGCATGCTTGATTCAAGGAATCAATTCTGCCAACTTAGGGACAATCATGAATAGATCACTTTGACTTCACAATATTTTTGGAATTTCCCATCAACGTACCACACTCACAAGAAATTTAGCATACACACCTAACACGCCTAATTTCTAATTTTACACTCATGGTAAAGAACCTTTTACATCACAATTTGAAATATCTCAAACATAAAATTTGGAGGGAAACTTGACAACACTTAGTACATGATGTTCATGCCTTGATAAGGCTTACTGTGAACTATTTTAGTTTCTTGTAGCATCATAAGATGCTCCTGCATCCTAATTTGTTGATTCAAGACTGCACATGATTTATATAGTCCATATAGGGATTGCATGGTCCAAGAAAAAGATTTTATGGTGTTGGACCAATAGGTAGTGGGGCTCTATAACTTGATGGGTTTTTTTCTTATCTGGAATTGATGCTCATTATGTGTTTCTCTTATTTTCCCAACCTTGGGATGACTTATAATTATCTGTAACAAAGTAGAAACACTAATAACTTCTAGAACCCTTCATTAAAGCATTAACAAACCAAAGGAGAAAAACATATATGTGTGCTTGATGTTGGACCACCGTGGGCATTCAGAATCCTATCTATTGAACTAATCTTAGTGTTGCACTACTTATCCTTGATGCAATATCAAGCTTCATGTAGTTCTCCTAGATGTTCATGTAAGTGTGTAAATTTAACCATCCCCTAGGGGCACCCTTATCCCTCGTGACACCAAGATAATAGGATAATTATGTAATATAGAATGTAATCAGTGCAGTAGTAGTGAGAAGTGGTGTGACTCGACTATGCGACCTAACCCTTGTGCTGATTGAAACCCTCGTGCAATACTTGGAATGACTTTGTTCTTACTTAGGACAAGGATTTATGATTTTTTCATGTTTATAAATGGGTGAAACTAGAATTATTGACATGTTTGAGTGCTTCATACTTGTAGGGAGCTCCCTATATGATGTGAAAATGATTTGAGAATATTTAAGAACCCTTTGAGTTCTTTTGGAATGGTGTTTACAATAAGAGTTTGTAAGAATGCTAGGTGAGTTAGAATGTGATAATGACTTGTTTAAATAGTATTCCATAGACGATATATTATAATAAGGATGACCCTAAGAATTTGAAACAACCAAAAGACTGATATTACATCAAAATCATAGTCATTGATTGAGAAGTGGTAAGATTGTATAGGTTGGTCAAGGTCGTACATCACACCCCACATCTCGACCTTTCTGTATGGTTTCAAACATGAGATAAAAACTCCAAAGCTGAAAGTTGTGCAATGAATATCAAATATTTGAGGTCTCTTTGATCGAATAATATTTCCAGATTTGTCGAGAAAGGATGATGTAAAGATAATACAATTGTATAATGGCAAAAGAAATGATGAGATTGTATTATAAATGCGAACATTTGTCTTAATAAGGATACAAGGTCAAACTTGACATTGCACAAGGACAAGTTATCATATTTTATTGTATATCTTGACCTAAAATTCTCATTAAAATAAATTGAAAATGAAATTTGAATATAATGAAACTTTAGTGAGCTAGAAAATATAATATATTTGCTAATTTCCAAACAAGGGATTTATCTTAAGAACATAGTGTCTTGCTTTTAAAAAAAAGTCATTAAATTCCATGATTTTTTTTAAATTTTAGGAACCATTAATTTTGATTAAATATTAAAGTTTAGTCATGTATGAGCATTCCCTGAAGTTCCTAATATGTGGTCTCTACAGATGAAATTTGCAAACGAATAAACCTACTCCCAACTAACTGAAGCTAGAAAATGTGACACGAATCCTATGTAGAACTCTTTTAGTAGTTGTTGACATGCCATTTATCTCTTCAATCAATGTATATAGATCTAAAAGACATTGTATAGCAATAAAGAATAATAAAAAGTACAAACATATAATCGATTGTCTTAAATTATCTATACGAGTAAAAAGATTGGCTTTTATTTAAGTTTTACCTTTTGATCTTTGAAAATATTAGAGTCTTCACCCACCCAACCAAAAACAAAAAAACTAAGAATTATTTGAAACAGTTAATATTAAAAAGATCGGCTAAATTGATAATATGCTTGCCACCCTAATAAATACAAGTGTGTTTTAATGAGCTTGATCATTTGTCATAACGAATTTTAAGTAAAGATAGTGAAAAAGGCTTATGACAATAATTTTACATTGCTAAACACCGCCTTTCAAAATTTAATGGAAAACACTGAATTTTTAATCAGCTTTTATTCGAAAAAATGAGTAAATACACACGTAACACACTTTGCCTTCGGCGTTCGAACGTCGTAATTACACACGAAACCATGTCACCTTTAAAAATAAAAATAAAAATATACCACAGAAAGCCACTATCCAAAGCTCCTCTAATCACAGCCAAATATTCCCCAAGAAACACCCAAAACCACACCACGCAACCCTAAAAATATTCCCGCTCAAATATCTCATCACGGAGACGGACGTTTATATGACAAATTTCTCTCTGTAACTTCAATCGGACTGCCGGCTAAATTCTCCCCTCTAGAAAATGCAGAGACATTCCTCCTGTGCAGGGCTTCTTTACTGGTTGCAAATCGACGAGGTTGCAGATCAATTCTCTGTGCTGCATTGTCAAGCTTGGGAGAATCGCTGGGCAAGTTAGTGTACGAGCCTCCGGAAAATTTACCGCTGGAATCACACGATAAACTCCTGTATAAGTGGTGGCCTCTGTTTCGAATCACGGCTCTGTAAATAAGAGGTATCAACCCTTCCATTCTCAATTAACCAACGACCACGCTTTCACAAAATCTGAAGATGCGGAAAATTAAGCACTTGAATTAATTGCTGCAAGAAAAATGGCGATGAATGAGAAGAGCGAATAATGTGGGTATAAATAGGGTAGAAAACGAGAGAGTTTTGGCGAGGGGCGGCTGTTTTTCAGCTTTGCAGTTGGTCAAAATGAAAACAAGTCTTAACAAGAAGGATGATGATGATGATGATGATGATTCTTCAGTGGGTAATCAATGTTTTGCTCAGGGGCGGCTGTTTCTGCGATGTAGTCAGTCAAAATGAAATTGAGTTAGTCAAGTCAAGATTGCTCTCTCCAGGATAAGGATTTGAATCGTTTTTAAATGGGTTGACCCTTGATAAACGACAAATAAATGATGCTCATAATTACATTTAATGGTGACTGCGAGGTGCCGTGTTTTTTTAACCGCATGGTATCCGTAAAAAAATTAACCGCCGACAACAATAGGCTCAATCTGTGTATATATATATATATATTTTTATTTTTTTTTGTATATGTGCTGTATATGGATATGTATGCTTGTTTATTTGAGAAAATATATAATGTATTTGTATTTACATAAAGGAATCATAAAAAAATTGTAAAAAAGTTGGAATTTATAGTTATTTGAAAGAGTTAAGCCATCAACAAATTTTGATTTGACAGGTAGAGATAATTACACCGAAGGCCTTCCCCTATGGGAAAGGCTCTTCCGAACGTTTCTATGTGTTAAATTCTACGTCCTAGACGTTTTCGTTTTTTACCGTGTTTTGACAATTTAGACATGGGTTGTGACGTTTTTACTTTTTTTACGTTGTTTTTACTGTTTTTATCAGGGCGAACTCCAGTTGCATGCCCACTTTTGAGGAGCAGGGCGAGAATAAGAATGATGCTAAGAGCAAGGAATCCGGTCCGGCAATCTAAAAAGAAGAAGATCCTTGTAAAGTGCAGTGGGTAGACGGAGATAGAGATGGTGGGCGTAATGCAACAGAAATTGACATGGATTGCAGGAAATTTAATGGGTGATTTGCCTGACAATCAACGATGGGTTGTTGTGGGGACGTTGTTTAGTGGATGGATTTACGGGACGGCTCCACCTGGTGTCCTCATCAGTGCGTTGGACGCCTATATCTTTGCTCCCCTACAATTCCTCTTCGATCATCTTCTTCTCAAGCGTAGAAATTTCAAGAGGACAGATTTTGCTCTCGAGGAGCGACTGGGAGAAGGGTCCTTTGGAATTTTGTACGCAGGCACTATGCTTCCTTCCAATGTGGAAAAAGAGAGGGAACAGTTAATGGCTCACGAACCAAGCACATTCAGGAGTACCGTGGCTTTCAAAATTTAAACAAGGTCATTTTGAAGAAGGTTTCCCCATCCCTCTTCAATTTCTTACGCTCATTTGTTTTGCTTAATTTTCGACCTTACTTTTCTCTTTTCACACTTCAGCGCTATGGTTACACATGCCCTCCACCAAATTTAAGGGCTCTCCTTAATGCTAGTGGAAACTCTAGAATTAGGCAACGCTCATCGTAGATTAGAGTTGGGATGTGTTAGCTCCCAAGAATGCCTCGGTACAACAAAAAATTGATTAGTGAACTTTAGAACAAATGTTGCATATGGTAAAGATGGAACCTAAGACGCTGCATAAAAAAAATAGGTCTAATCAACAATCCCTTTAATACTACTTAACAAAAACCATGAATGAGAATGAGGGATTTTTGGTATCATTAAAGTCCCTTTACATTTTATGCCTTAATTTGCATGTGATCTTTGATCCTCTTAAACTCCCTTAATCTCCTAAGTGGAGAATTCCCTCGTCGTTCCCGCTCCTTCGACACTCCATCTCTTTAGTGCCATGCAACACATTAGGGAGAGAGCAATGTCCTCAGCAACATTTCCAGAATTCCATTACAAACATACAAACATCAGTCCAATACCAAGCAGTTCTATATCGCCTCTTTTTATGGGGGTCACCAGTCTTCGAGTCTTTTGGGTGTCATCACTATAGCTCATCATCTGGAACCTTAGCAGAACATCCTGTGCTTTATGGTATGATAGGGCGTCAGGCTTTTTGTACTTATATTTCCCAAGTGTGTCCATGCCCCCTTCAATTTTAAAATCATTGCAACCTCTTCCCACACCCAATGTTCAAAATAATGCTCCTACCTTTATACTGTCACACATGTATCTACACAATTGCCCAACACAGATTTCAAGCTCCTTTAGCATGAATTGGGTCTTCACACATCATGATGCATTGCACAGAAACCTTTCATCTCCAATAATATGGTAGAACTAATTGTAGTCCAGAATAACCCCCTTGGAGCTATTCTAACAACCCACATCTTCATTTTGGACTTAGCCCCCCCTTTTGGGCCTTAGCAGGCCTTTTATGAGAAATTGCAGTGTTACAGGTGCAAATTGCAACTGGAGGTCCGAGCCCCGAAAGCAGCTCCATCGAACTCAGGGAAGCAGTTTGCACCCTTGCAGTCTCGCAAGAACTACAAAATGCGTTTGGAGGTCCGAGGCTCGATCGCAACATAGACACATGGTGTGTTCTAGGAGCTCGAGAAGGAAAAAGTACCGATAACCATACCGAAATTTTGTTCCGATCCCTCGTTAGGGATCCCTTGCGTTCGAAACGTTGTAAAATCCCTTCCCGGGAAATCTGGTTTTTCGAACTTAGTCTTTTGAGCCTTTTTTGGCTGGGCGCATGAAATTGCTATGTAACACCAACTTTTGGTGCGCCCCCTTTAAAACCTTTGGCGCATGATTTTCAGTGTCAACACACCTTTTGGTGCGCCAAAGTATGTTGAGCCTTCCCTGCGTGCGCCAAGGCGCATGCGCCTTTGTGTTGGCACAACTTTTGTTGCGCCATGTTTTGGTGCGCCAAAGGGCGCACATAACTTCATGTCGACATAGCTTTTGGTGCGCCAAAGGCGCGCTTAATTTCCTGCTGGCAAACGTTTTCATGCGCCAAAGGGCGCACGCTTTTCCCTGTCGACAGCAACTCTCATGCGCCCTTTAAAAAGTGGGTGGCGCATTGATGACCAGCTCACCTATATATATGTGTTTGCGCGCCCAAATGTCATTTTCACTATTCGCAGAGCACGTGATTTCCTTTCTCTGAGCCTGTCAGCCCCTGCCTCGTCGTTTTCAACGCGTTGTGGACCCGTTTTCCAGATTTTTGCTATTTATCCGGGTAAGTGCTCTTGTCTCTTTCGTGAGTTTTGCTAGATAGTGCTTCTTGCTTGCTGGTTTGGTTTTTGATATGCATGTGTTGAGCTTTCCCCCCCCCCCCCCCCCGCATGCTGTCTTTCCTTATCTTCCTCTTTCCAGATCTGCTGGAGGAGGATGTCATCCTAGAAACAATGGTTTGTAACCCTCCTGGTTTTAACCATTTCATTTACCCAAATGACCTGTCAAAAAGGAAAAGAGGAGAAGAAGAAATCTAAACCATGTAAAGACCCCTTTGAGAGTGATTTAGTTCACTGTTTCTCTCTTGCCTTCGGCGCATCTGTCACCCCTGTTACATGAACAAAACCCGCGCCAATGGCGCACCTTTCATACTTGTTGCATCATGAACTCCTGCGCCCTCAAGGCGCGCCTCTTTCACATGCTGCAAGTGCTAAACTTGCGCCCCTTTGGCGCACAATCCTTCCTTGCTGCATCACATTTCCATGCGCCAATGGCGCACCCAGCATCCATGCAACACAAGCTTTATCTGCGCTAAGTACAAATCTTTGAAGGCGCAGGCGCATCCCCGATTACAATAACATCATGTTGTGTAAACCTTTCGTGCGCCGCGCCATGCTCCCTTTGGCGCACGAAAAGTTCTTGTTACACGAACCATCCATGTGCCAAAGGGCGCACCAAATCCCAATGCAACATGAAAATTCCATGCGCCAAAGGGCGCATCCTGTCACTATGTAACACGCACTTTTCATGCGCCCTTTATAAAATGCAATCTGCAGTATGCATGCGCCATGCGCCTTTGGCACCAGTTTTATCCTTGCAACACCCTCTTCCTGTGCGCCTTACCTATTTAGCCCTGTAAGCTGCAATTTTCATGCGCCCTGCGCCCTGAGCCTAAAAATCTCTAACTCTTTCTTCTGCTAACATTCCAATGGAAGATCAAATGGCTAATTCAACCTTTTCGGATTGGGTCTCGCTTCTTCTTCATGCAGATCAGCAACTGAGTTCGAAAGAACATATGTCTACATCCAGCAAGAGACCCACCAAATCGAAAGGAAAGGCTAAGCTTACGGAGGAAGAAATGAAATACAAATATCAGAGGGTCAGAATGCCCGAGTCACAGGCCGAATGCAGCATGGACGTCAGAGACTCAGAATTGGGGCATATCGACATGGAGGAATTCTGGGCCAGAACTCAGAAAGTTACAAGGAGTCCATGGATGGACAAACTAATAGGCAGTGCCCTGCACTTCGCCGGAGGAATCCCCGTCAGCGCCGTCAACAATGAATTTATGATGGTGGTTGCCCAGTCTTATAATAAAGACACAAGGTGTGTCGAAAACAGCAAGGGCGAGGTAGTCATTAACCTCACTGCCCGTCATTTTGAGATCATACTCGGCATCCCTCACCACCGGCACTTTGTGGCCGTTAGCCAAGCAGAGTGCATCAAGGCCTGGGAAGACAATGAAGACCAATGTATGCAGCTAATGAACGAAGTATATCTGAAAAATAAGAAGGTGGTAACCCGGTGGCCCCAAATCATCCACCGCAGTGACTTCTCAGAAGAGCTCAGCGATACCATTACCTTCCTGAGCAGGGTCTTCGGGCTTTCTGACGCCCATTACTTCCATAAATGGATGCTGCGCTACTTGGAAACAATGAACAAGAATTTTCCTGATCAGCGCTTTTGCTGGGGGGAAATTATAAGCAGCACCATCTCCGAGCAGCTACAACAATTCAGCACAACAGGGGCATTCCATATGAACTCCTACGTAGTCTACGCTGCAGCATCAGCAGAGGGACTATCCAGGCCTGACGCGGAGTGGAGTTTGGCCTCAGGTCAAGATATACGAGTACTACCCAGAGTTGAGGCTGGAGAATAGCATCTCCCAATTCACAAAAGTTAACGATGTGTTTTTCTATCACATCATCTGCCTACTGAGGCCGAACATGACTTATGGTCGCACGACCAAAAGCATAGTGGCAGCCACGGAGAAATGGGGAGCCCTGTTCACCCAATTTCCCACATTCACCTATCTGAGGGCTGCCAACTTTTTGGGAGAGCCAACCAGGCTACCAAGGTATGCTGGGCCTAAGCTGATTCTACTGGAACTGTCAAGGCAGCTAATCACATACCACGAAAAATGCCTGAAAAGGAAGAAGGGTGGAACTCCTTTCCCCCTCACAGTGGGCCGATACACATGCTCTACCCACCACAAGGCGAAGGAAATGTTTGCAGAGCTGGAGTTACTCAATTTGAAACACGACTTCCCAGCCAGGCCTACCTTCGACCCAAGGGGCTGCCTGCCAAGAGCAAAGCTTGATCCAATCCATGTTCCTCAGATCGAGGATATTTATATTGACGTCCTCCATGAGGTAGAGCTCAGAAGAAAGGATCATTCTCGCCTAGCATTGGCAGAAATCATCCAATACGGGATAGCCATTGTCCCCAAAGGCTTCCAAACTACAGAAGATGAAATAGACAAGGTATATAATGATACAGATGGGGACGATTGGCCCTTTCCGGCCATTGATAGAACTAAGGCTCCTCAGACAATTGAGGAGAGGGTCAAGGAGACTTTGCGGAGGACAGAACATTGGTGCCGGATGAACGGGCTAATCTACCTCGGGGTAGATTTCACAACCTCCCCATTGGGCAACGCACCTTCACGATCCAAGAAGCAGCTTAAAGGCAAAGGTGTAGAAGGTGAATCCAGCACCACCCAAGAAGAAGCCCCTGGGAGTCCTCCTTCCGCGGCACCCGAGCAGGTAATATCTCTGGTCACACCAGAGAAAGAAGCAGAAGAGGAAGTTCCAATTGGCCCATCCACTCAGGATGTCGGCATTGTTACAACAACAGAGGTCCCTTCTATCCCTTCTTCTTCTCTTCCTTCCCCTCCTCGAGTGACTCAAGCGACCATCCCTTTGGTCGTGTCCTCTTCCCCTTCTTCTACTCTTTCCCCTGCTTCTTCATCTATCTTCTCCTCCCTCACTGATCTGTCCTCCTCCATTTCTTCCCTCATCTCCGGGCTCCCTTCCCTTCCTATGTCTTCCGCAGCTGCAGTTTCCCTTCCTCCCGTGGACACTTCTTCGGCTATTCTCTCAATGCCGCCGCCGCGTGTCTCCACGTTTTTCCCCTCTTCTACTGTAGCTGCCTCCTCCTCTGTCTCTGGTCCTTCTTCCATAGGACCAGCCTGGATCTCTCAGCAGCTAAGCCAGCAAAAGAGGAAAGTTCCCATCGCTCCGATGGACTTTTCAGTGATCCCAGCCAAAGGGGCGAAGAAGCAGAAGCCTGTTACACGCTTCTCTAAAAGTGCTGCAGGTGAGAGAATCATGGAAATTGCATACCCCGATCCCCTCAAAGAGAAAAAGGATCTGTCTCCGACAGATTTTACTGTGACCCAAGTCACAATGGGGACATCTTCTGAAAGTCTCCAGGGGGAAGCTCTTTCCGCGGTTGACGCCCTCTGTCAAAAGCTTCAAGAGACAAAAGAAGAGAAAAGGCTACTAAAAGAGCAAAACAAATATCTGCTCCAAGCCTTACAGAAGATGGGTAGTGCGCCTCCCACAACTGCCGCCGAGACTTCTGAGCTTCTCAGCCAGGAGAAAATCAACGAATATGCAAAGATCGGTGAGCAGGGTATGGCCGTTTTTGCTTGGAGGAGCCAGATCCTCAAGGACAGTGAAAGAGTGATCACTGAGTTTGTCGATTTGTATCTGAACATCAGAAAGGCAAACAAGGATCTCCAAGCATTAGCGGGGCCCATATCAGAAGAGCTGAAACATGCTAGACTGCGACATGAGACCTTTCAACAAATGTTCGACTGTTCAGTCGAAGATCTGGTCAAGTTCGGCGTCTTCGGCCATCCAAGGGCCCTCAACAAAATCATGTCCACTCTGGACTACCGGGTGGATCAGCTTGAATTTGTTCTGGAAAAAATCGACAAGGTAAAGGAAGAGGCCCTGGATACAATGCATCAAATGGAGCGAATTGTTCTCAACATGTCTCCAGGGTTGCTCACTCCTTCCTTTACCTTAAGGTCAGCTGATGAAACCATCCGGATCTTCAAGGAGATCGCTTCTCAAGGAACGGGGCCAGAGGTCACATTTGACACTGAATCTATCAACAACCTGCTGGCCTGTAGGGACTTCATCGGGTTCCTCATTGAGGCGGAGAAGGACTTTTCCAAACTCCCAGAGAAGCTCATAGATGAGCGGGAGACTTGTGAGGCGATCAGCGATAGGCACAAGGATCCTTCCCAGGATCAATTTGGGCCAATGATTAACAAGTTTTTGGAATACCGCGCTCAGTTCCATATCTCATCACCTGAGCAGCATCAAAAGCAAGCTACCCCCTTTCGGCCGCAGGATGATGACGACGAGTAGCTGCTCCTTCTTCTTCTTCTTCTTCTTCTTCTTCTTCTCTCTCTTCTCCGACTTTCTTGTTGGAATGTCTAAAGTATGTTGGCACAAATGATGACATCATCCATGTTGCATCATGGGATGATGTCATCCATCAAGTTGTAAAAAGTCAACATGACTTTTAGATATTTTGTAAATATCTTTGTAAATAGTTGTTGGCTCCTTTTTGCCTTCTTTTCCCTTCTTCTTCTATAAATACTCCAACACTTGTAGTATTATGGATGCATGAGTGAATATCTTTCAGATAAGAAATAGGAGTAAGGAAAAGAGACTTTGAGCTTTTTGTAACAGAAGAGTAATTAATACAAATATTTAGACTTTGTGCTGAATACCTGTGTTATCGCCATTAGATCTTTCTTATGTCTGATCTATGTGCTTATTCTGTTAAATCTGCTTCTGTTTCATTGTCATTTATTCATCATCAGTATTGCTTTGTTTATTTATGCAAGTAGGTTTGGCTCTGTTTACTACCAATCCCAAAACATAAATCTTCTGACCTTTCTGCTTTGGAATTCATTTCTTTTCTTCCTTCGGACCTGCTCTTTCCTCATCCCCTCTTCCTTTCCTTTCTTTTCACAGTCGGAAACACCCCACTGGGATGAGATCCCAAACCCCCGAAGGCAGAATCTGTGAGACTTGCATAGATTCCTGCTGGTAGAATAGCAATAAACCAGTTTCGCTTTGCTGACTCAAAGAGGGGCTATGCCCTGCACACTGTTGGCTCGTTTATCCATAGATCTGCCCAAGCGACAGATTTTCGGACCAACAGTTTTTGGCGACTCCGCTGGGGAACGAATAGATCTGTCAGATCTATGATGGTGGTAAGATAGAAAAATCAGAAAAAATAAGAAAATCGCTGCCTGTTTGCAAATCTGAACTTTTTGATAAAAATCCAAAAATTTGCAAAAGTGCTCTGAATTGAAAATTTTCTTCTGAGATCCATAGATCTGGCCTAGTTACAAATCTTTAGTTCGCTGAGTTTTTATAAAAATTAGTATTTTGCCGTAGATCTGGATTTTTGGCTGTTTGCTAAAAGTTTGAAACCCTCTGAAAAAAGTCAAAATCAGATCCGAAAATCAGCTTGCTATTCTTCCCTGCCATCTTATCCTCGTTGTTATTTGTCATTAACCGCAATCGGTTTTCTGAAGAGGATAGTTTTAAATATTTAGAAAAGTATTTGCTGCTGGTTTTTATCAGAAAAACCAGAAAATCAGCAAGTACAACCAAAAAGAAAGTTTGAATCTGTGCCATAACGTTACAGATCTGGAAGGTACACTGGCGAGTGAACCTTTTACGCGCAGCAGGAGAGCCCGTGGAGAAGCTGATCCTACTTTCGATCTGCTTCAAAGGCACAATTTCAGCGTGACACCGGCGCATTTTTCAGCGCTAAGCTCGGCTAGCCGGACATCCAGGAGTGTCTCACCTTCACGAAGAAAAAGTCTTTCGCAGGGGGCATCCACATCCCTTTGTAGTGCCTTGCTACTCAGCGGAACCACACTTCCAGCTCGTGTTCTCTTTCCGGCTTTTCAGATGGCGGTACCATGGGGAAACGCCATGGGTCCTTTGGCTTTACCACATCCAGTTCACGCGCTCCCTCACGGAAACCGAAAGAATTTTCCCAAATTCGACGGGAGCGGAAATCAAAGCACGGATTCCCACATATCTGCATTCATCATGTCATGCAGTATTTTGGATGTAACTCATGAAGATGTGTCGGTTCACCTTTTTCTGGAAACCCTACAAGGACCTGCAGCTGAATGGTTTCAGCATTTGCCAGCCGGATCTATTACCAGTTGGGCCACCTTGCGGGATGCTTTCGAAGACAGATACAAGCCTTCAGAGGATGCATTTGCATTATTATCACGGATCACTCACCTGAAGAAAGAGGCAAATGAGACCATGCGCGATTTTATCACCCGGTTCAATGCACTAATCAACCGTGTCCCCGTTGCCATGCTTCCAACGCCGGAAAATCAAAAGTGTTTCTTCGTAAACGCTATGAGTTCGAAAGTTAGTTTCTTACTCCTTCAAGAGCGAGTGGCTACCTTGATTCTCGCCCAAGCCGCTGCCATTCGGATAGAGGATAATCTGATAATATCTGGCGAATTGAAAAAGGAATCAGCCAAGCCTAAATCTTTGGGCCCTTCGCCCACTACTTCGTCTGATCCAGCCTTTCAAAAGATGGCAAATGACTTGCTTGCATTGAAGAAGCAGTTGGCCCAGGCCTCCCCCAGTTCCTCGTACCGGGATATTCCACGGAGGAATTTCGTTCCCAACAATGTTTCACAAAGGCCGCGCCTACCTACAGCTGCTCCGCGGTTGGCGCTTGAGGCTCCTCCGGTCAACGCTCTGGCCGAAATCGAAGAAGAAGAGCAGTATTATGAAGAACCTTCGTCTCAAGGCGAAGATGATCAAGATGTCGGTGAACCGGCTGGCGACTCTACTATCGGGTATATGGAATTTGATGAGGAAGAATCTGATGAAGAAGAGGGTACCCAGGGATATGCAAGCGGACAGTCATATGCTGTTTTTACTCGCTCGCAAGGAAAAGAAGCGGAAGTTGCTGCCCATGTCCAGCAGGAGAAGGCCGTGTCAAACGCGCCTCCGATCATTGCTAAAAGAGGTAATCCTCTTCCTACTCAACTCCCTGGCAAATCTTTTACAAGGAAATCTTTTCCCCCTATCTCTCCTCCAAATCAATCCTCTCACATTCCTACCAAGGCCACCAATCCTATTCCATCATCGCGAAGTGAGGGACTCATTCCTTCACCAACGTAACCCTTGGCCGTATTTGATATCATAGATCATGCAAAAAAGACCAAGATCCAAATGTCTGAAGCTGAGTACCTTCAGTCAAACCTCGAACAGCTTGTAAGATTGACCAAATATATTCAGAGTCAAGCTGTTGCATCTAAGCAGGTTTCCCCAAAAGGAATCCTTTCCACTCCCCCTGAATCCCACATAAATGTTGCTTCAACATCGGCATCAGGCAAGATAGAGCCTTTCTATCTCTCTCTCCTGATCAATGGACACAAGTTGAGTAACTGCATAATTGATTCCGGGGCTTCTGATAACGTCATGCCGGAAAAAGTCACCCATGCTTTGGGCCTCACTCTTACCAAGCCTTTCGGCAGATGTTATTCATTGGAAACCAAGCAGGTTCCGTTGGTTGGCCAAATCAAGGACGCGCAATTCGCATTTGCGGCTTTCCCAGATAAAAGAGTAAAAATGATAGTCCTCGTTGCTGACATTCCGGCAGCCTATGGAATTTTGCTGGGAAGAAGTTTTTGCAGCGAAGTTGGTGGAGAAATTCATATGGACTGGTCTAAAGCTAGAATTCCAGTCAAAGGCGTAATGCAGACTTTGGAGCCGGAATCACAAAAAAAGTACTTGGTTACTAGTTCTGAGGACCCCAAAGCTCAAATCCTTTTTGAATCATCAGGGATGGGGAACTACTTCTTGTCTACCGAGTCTGATAAAGGGGTTGTTCTCGTTCAGGAAAAAGATCTTAATAAGATCTGGACCTTGCAGTTTGATGGCAGCTGTGCAACTAGTGGATGTGGCGCTGGGGCCGTGCTGATATCTCCCGAAGAGGAGGTAATTCCTCTCTCTTTCAAATTGCAGTTTTTCAACACAAACAATACTGCTGAGTATGAATCTCTCTTACTCGGTATGCAAGCCGCAAGGGAAAGAGGAATTAAAAATCTAAAAGTACAAGGTGATGCAGAGCTAGTTGTAAATCAGGTCAAAAGGATTTACCAAGTGAAGAATGAAAGGCTCAGGCATTACCGTAATGCGGTGTGGGACAGCATCGAAGAATTCGATGCTTTTTCAATAGAGTCCATTCCAAGGGCTCAGAATGACATGGCCGATTCATTGGCCGTTTCAGCGTCCCTCATGCTCCCACACCCAGGTTTGAAAACAAACAAGTACACCATTGAGGTGGTTTTCCGCCCGAGCGTGCCAGACAATTCTCAGCATTGGCAGGTGTTCAACGACGATAATCAACTCATTGCTTTTCTGGAAAAGGTGGAAAATTTTAAAGAATTGCACTTTGAGGGATCTACTTCCACTTTCCGTGAATCAGTCACCGATCAAGGTGACGAATCCGAAGGGAACGACGGCATATGTCAGCTCAAAGGAAATAAAATTCCAAAAGGCCTGGTTTCTCTGGAGCGCCTGTTCGACAGGCATGACCGTTTTGTAAAAAAGAAAAAGCGGGATGACCCTGACTCATCCCCAGAAACCGAACCGGTCAATATAGGTTCGATAGAGCACCCGCAATTTGTGAACATTGGCAAATGTTGCACGCCTGAGGAGAAACGGAAATTTGTCAAGTTGCTAAAAAAATATATGGACGTGTTGGCATGGTCTTATGCCGATCTAAAGTCCTTTAAGCCAAAGGACGTTCAGCATGACATTCCGTTGAAAGACGATGTCAAAGCCTTTCGCCAGAAGCAGAGGCACTATAATCCTAAGATCTCGGGTACCATCCAGGCCGAAATTCAGAAGATGCTGGATGCAAGGATCATCTTTCCTATCCATCACAGTACTTGGGTAGC
The DNA here is from genome assembly GCA_019776745.2 of Taxus chinensis. Taxonomy (NCBI): domain Eukaryota; kingdom Viridiplantae; phylum Streptophyta; class Pinopsida; order Cupressales; family Taxaceae; genus Taxus; species Taxus chinensis. The sequence goes on from CM034153.1 coordinate 191,769,162, forward strand.
AAATATTGTGCCAGTGCGCAAGAAAAACGGCGAGATACGCATATGCGTAGACTTTCGCAATTTGAATCAAGCTTCCTTGAAAGACAACTACCCTCTTCCGATAATGGATCAAGTTCTGCAAGCAGTAACTGGATCAGAGATGCTGTCCATGCTTGACGGTTTTTCAGGTTACAATCAGATTGAAGTTTCACCTGAAGATCAGTTTAAAACAGCATTCACTACTCCCTGGGGTACATTTGCCTACAGCAGGATGCCTTTTGGCCTAACTAATGCTGGTGCCACTTTTCAGCGGGCCATGGATTTTGCATTCAAAGGTATGATGGGGAAAGTCATTGTGGTTTATCTAGATGACTTAACCGTGTTCTCTAAACAACGAAATGATCATTGTGATCATTTGGAGCAAGTGTTGGCCAGGTGCCGAGAACATGGGATTTCCCTAAACCCAAAAAAGTCTGTTTTTGGAGTCACGGAAGGGAAGTTGCTAGGGCATGTGGTTAGCAAAGAAGGAACAAAGATAGATGCCGAAAGAGTTAAGGCTATTCAAAGCCTTACTCTGCCTACAAGCAAGACTGGTGTTCATTCTTTCTTTGGAAAGGTGAACTTTCTCAGGCGTTTTGTTCCTGACTTTGCTGAGAAGACCCGTCACATATTGAACATGATGAAGGGGTCACCAACTTTCAGATGGAGTGAAGAGGGAAAAAGGTCATTTGAAGAAATAAAAGCTTCCGTTGCTCATGCACCAGTCCTGGTATGTCCCGATTTCTCCAAGGACTTCATCATGTATAGTTACGCATCTGAGCATACTGTGTCCGCAATCTTAATGCAAAAGAACTCGGAGGATGTTGAATCTCCGATCGCGTTCATGAGTTCTCCCCTCAAGCCTCACGAACTAAAAATGACTCAACTAGAAAAGCATGCCTTCGCCGTTGTCAAAGCAGTGAAGAATTTCAGGTATTACATTCTAAACTCGCATACGGTGGTGCTGGTCCCTGACACGGCGGTGAAATCAATTCTAACTCAGCAGGAGTTAGGAAGCTTGCGAGGAAATTGGATCGCAAAGGTCCAGGAGTATGACCTGGATATTAAACCAACCAAGCTGGTGAGGGGCAAGGGCCTGTGTCAGCTAATGGCTGAAAACAAAGATTCAGGAAACCCTGATGACAGGGGTGACTACACCGACGAAACACAGGACCGGCAGGAAGAGCCTGATTCTCTGCCTCTGGTTCTATTTGTTGCAACTAGTGATGAATGGTACTCCGACATCGCTTTCTTCCTTACCTACGGCGAATGCCCAATGCACCTAACTGCAAAGGAGAAGCGCACTATAAAGCTCAGAGCGGCTAAATATGTCATCTGGGATGACGGTTTATATAAACGTGGGATAGATGGCATCTTTTTGCGATGTGTTGACAAACCCCAGCAAGTAAAACTACTGGAAAGTTTTCACAATTCAGCCTGTGGAGGGCATTTCTCTTCCTCCGTAACTGCACACAAGATCATTCGAGCCAGGTACTATTGGCCGACGCTCTTTCAAGATACAGCCATCTGGGTGGCGAAGTGTGAACCCTGCCAGCAATTCGTCGGCAAGCCCAAGTTGGCTGCCTTTCCCCTAAGGCCGGTCATTATCAATGAACCATTCAGGCAATGGGGAATTGATTTTATTGGCGCACTCAATCCTCAATCGAGTGCCAGACATAGCTATGTCCTTACAGCAACGGATTACTTCACCAAGTGGGTGGAAGCCATACCTGTCAAGCATGCCACTTCTGAGGTGGTTTGCAATTTCATTAAAGAAAATATCATTGTCAGGTTCGGCGTTCCAAACAAAATCGTTGCTGATAATGCTTCTAACTTCTCCTCACGAGAAGTTATTAGTTTTTGCTATGAATATGGGATAACTTTGGCTCACGCCTCAGACTATTACCCTCAGGGAAATGGTCAGGCGGAATCCAGTAACAAGAACTTGGTGACCATCATACGGAAGTTAGTAGATGAGAATCAGCGAATGTGGCACAAGTCTTTGTACGACGCTTTGTGGGCCGATCGTATTACTCCCAAGAGATCTCTCGGCATGTCACCTTTTCAAGTGTTATATGGCACTGATGCCGAGCTTCCCATTTCTGCGGAACTTCCTGCTCTGCGTTTGGCACGAGCCATCGAAGACGAAACTTTCCAAAATTCTCTTGAAAAGAGAATCATGTATCTGGCAGAACTTGAAGAAAAGAGAGTAAGGGTGGTCGACAGGATCACTGAACATCAGAATCAAGTTAAGAGGCTTTTTGATAAAAAAGCAAAGCAGAGGGATTTTCAAGTGGGAGATCTCGTCCTTTTGTGGGACAAGCGAAGAGAGCCAAAGGGCATGCACGGAAAGTTTGATTCCCTGTGGAGAGGGCCCTTCAAGATCAAGCAGCTCAACGGAGAGAATAGCTTCTATCTCTCATATCTGGATGGAACCGAGCTCCCGCTTCCTTATAGCGGGCAACATCTGAAAATTTTCAGGAAGTAGAGCTTGCTCTCTTCTTTGTACAGTTTGCTTTAGTTGTGTGTTTGCTTTCGTCGTGTGGTTGCTTTCGGTTTGTTGTGTGTTTCCTTTCTTCTCCCTCCGGTCGCCCTTGTTTTTGACTCTGTTACCCAATGGATAGGCACATGAGAACTGGGATTCTCTACCCCCGAGTTTGCTCAGGGATAGTCCCCAGAAAGAGCCAGCTGTTATCCCGTAAAATTGACAAGGGAAATTTTACCGATAACCATACCGAAATTTTGTTCCGATCCCTCGTTAGGGATCCCTTGCGTTCGAAACGTTGTAAAATCCCTTCCCGGGAAATCTGGTTTTTCGAACTTAGTCTTTTGAGCCTTTTTTGGCTGGGCGCATGAAATTGCTATGTAACACCAACTTTTGGTGCGCCCCCTTTAAAACCTTTGGCGCATGATTTTCAGTGTCAACACACCTTTTGGTGCGCCAAAGTATGTTGAGCCTTCCCTGCGTGCGCCAAGGCGCATGCGCCTTTGTGTTGGCACAACTTTTGTTGCGCCATGTTTTGGTGCGCCAAAGGGCGCACATAACTTCATGTCGACATAGCTTTTGGTGCGCCAAAGGCACGCTTAATTTCCTGCTGGCAAACGTTTTCATGCGCCAAAGGGCGCACGCTTTTCCCTGTCGACAGCAACTCTCATGCGCCCTTTAAAAAGTGGGTGGCGCATTGATGACCAGCTCACCTATATATATATGTGTGTGTGTTTGCGCGCCCAAATGTCATTTTCACTATTCGCAGAGCACGTGATTTCCTTTCTCTGAGCCTGTCAGCCCCTGCCTCGTCGTTTTCAACGCGTTGTGGACCCGTTTTCCAGATTTTTGCTATTTATCCGGGTAAGTGCTCTTGTCTCTTTCGTGAGTTTTGCTAGATAGTGCTTCTTGCTTGCTGGTTTGGTTTTTGATATGCATGTGTTGAGCTTTTTCCCCCCCCCGCATGCTGTCTTTCCTTATCTTCCTCTTTCCAGATCTGCTGGAGGAGGATGTCATCCTAGAAACAATGGTTTGTAACCCTCCTGGTTTTAACCATTTCATTTACCCAAATGACCTGTCAAAAAGGAAAAGAGGAGAAGAAGAAATCTAAACCATGTAAAGACCCCTTTGAGAGTGATTTAGTTCACTGTTTCTCTCTTGCCTTCGGCGCATCTGTCACCCCTGTTACATGAACAAAACCCGCGCCAATGGCGCACCTTTCATACTTGTTGCATCATGAACTCCTGCGCCCTCAAGGCGCGCCTCTTTCACATGCTGCAAGTGCTAAACTTGCGCCCCTTTGGCGCACAATCCTTCCTTGCTGCATCACATTTCCATGCGCCAATGGCGCACCCAGCATCCATGCAACACAAGCTTTATCTGCGCTAAGTACAAATCTTTGAAGGCGCAGGCGCATCCCCGATTACAATAACATCATGTTGTGTAAACCTTTCGTGCGCCGCGCCATGCTCCCTTTGGCGCACGAAAAGTTCTTGTTACACGAACCATCCATGCGCCAAAGGGCGCACCAAATCCCAATGCAACATGAAAATTCCATGCGCCAAAGGGCGCATCCTGTCACTATGTAACACGCACTTTTCATGCGCCCTTTATAAAATGCAATCTGCAGTATGCATGCGCCATGCGCCTTTGGCGCCAGTTTTATCCTTGCAACACCCTCTTCCTGTGCGCCTTACCTATTTAGCCCTGTAAGCTGCAATTTTCATGCGCCCTGCGCCCTGAGCCTGAAAATCTCTAACTCTTTCTTCTGCTAACATTCCAATGGAAGATCAAATGGCTAATTCAACCTTTTCTACGATTGGGTCTCGCTTCTTCTTCATGCAGATCAGCAACTGAGTTCGAAAGAACATATGTCTACATCCAGCAAGAGACCCACCAAATCGAAAGGAAAGGCTAAGCTTACGGAGGAAGAAATGAAATACAAATATCAGAGGGTCAGAATGCCCGAGTCACAGGCCGAATGCAGCATGGACGTCAGAGACTCAGAATTGGGGCATATCGACATGGAGGAATTCTGGGCCAGAACTCAGAAAGTTACAAGGAGTCCATGGATGGACAAACTAATAGGTAGTGCCCTGCACTTCGCCGGAGGAATCCCCGTCAGCGCCGTCAACAATGAATTTATGATGGTGGTTGCCCAGTCTTATAATAAAGACACAAGGTGTGTCGAAAACAGCAAGGGCGAGGTAGTCATTAACCTCACTGCCCGTCATTTTGAGATCATACTCGGCATCCCTCACCACCGGCACTTTGTGGCCGTTAGCCAAGCAGAGTGCATCAAGGCCTGGGAAGACAATGAAGACCAATGTATGCAGCTAATGAACGAAGTATATCTGAAAAATAAGAAGGTGGTAACCCGGTGGCCCCAAATCATCCACCGCAGTGACTTCTCAGAAGAGCTCAGCGATACCATTACCTTCCTGAGCAGGGTCTTCGGGCTTTCTGACGCCCATTACTTCCATAAATGGATGTTGCGCTACTTGGAAACAATGAACAAGAATTTTCCTGATCAGCGCTTTTGCTGGGGGGAAATTATAAGCAGCACCATCTCCGAGCAGCTACAACAATTCAGCACAACGGGAGTATTCCATATGAACTCCTACGTGGTCTACGCTGCAGCATCAGCAAGGGATTATCCAGGCCTAACACGGAGTGGAGTTTGGCCTCAGGTCAAGATATACGAGTACTACCCAGAGTTGAGGCTGGAGAATAGCATCTCCCAGTTCACAAAAGTTAACGATGTGTTTTTCTATCACATCATCTGCCTACTGAGGCCGAACATGACTCATGTTCGTACGACCAAAAACATACTGGCAGCCACGGAGAAATGGGGGGCCCTGTTCACCCAATTTCCCACATTCACCTATCTAAGGGCTGCCAACTTTTTGGGAGAGCCAACCAGGCTACCAAGGTATGCTGGGCCTAAACTGATTCTACTAGAACTGTCAAGGCAGCTAATCACATACCACGAAAAATGCCTGAAAAGGAAGAAGGGTGGAACTCCTTTCCCCCTCACAGTGGGCCGATACACATGCTCTACCCACCACAAGGTGAAGGAAATGTTCGCAGAGCTGGAGTTACTTAATTTGAAACACGACTTCCCAGTCAGGCCTACCTTCGACCCAAGGGGCTGCCTGCCAAGAGCAAAGCTTGATCCAATCCATGTTCCTCAGATCGAGGATATTTATATTGACGTCCTCCATGAGGTAGAGCTCAGAAGAAAGGATCATTCTCACCTAGCATTGGCAGAAATCATCCAATACGGGATAGCCATTGTCCCCAAAGGCTTCCAAACTACAGAAGATGAAGTAGACAAGGTATATACTGATACAGATGGGGACGATTGGCCCTTTCCGGCCATTGATAGAACTAAGGCTCCTCAGACAATTGAGGAGAGGGTCAAGGAGATTTTGCGAGGACAGAACATTGGTGCCGGATGAACGGCCTAATCTACCTCGGGGTAGATTTCACAACCTCCCCATTGGGCAACGCACCTCCACGATCCAAGAAGCAGCTTAAAGGCAAAGGTGTAGACGGTGAATCCAGCACCACCCAAGAAGAAGCCCCTGGGAGTCCTCCTTCCACGGCACCCGAGCAGGTAATATCTCTGGTCACACCAGAGAAAGAAGCAGAAGAGGAAGTTCCAATTGGCCCATCCACTCAGGATGTCGGCATTGTTACAACAACCGAAGTTCCTTCTGTCCCTCCTTCTTCTCTTCCTTCCCCTCCTCGAGTGACTTAAGCGACCATCCCTTTGGTCGTGTCCTCTTCCCCTTCTTCTACTCTTTCCCCTGCCTCTTCGTCTATCTTCTCCTCCCTCACTGATCTTTCCTCCTCCATTTCTTCCCTCATCTCCGGGCTCCCTTCCCTTCCTATGTCTTCCGCAGCTGCAGTTTCCCTTCCTCCCGTGGACACTTCTTCGGCTATTCTCTCAATGCCGCCGCCGCGTGTCTCCACGTTTTTCCCCTCTTCTACTGTAGCTGCCTCCTCCTCTGTCTCTGGTCCTTCTTCCATAGGACCAGCCTGGATCTCTCAGCAGCTAAGCCAGCAAAAGAGGAAAGTTCCCATCGCTCCGATGGACTTTTCAGTGATCCCAGCCAAAGGGGCGAAGAAGCAGAAGCCTGTTACACGCTTCTCTAAAAGTGCTGCAGGTGAGAGAATCATGGAAATTGCATACCCCGATCCCCTCAAAGAGAAAAAGGATCTGTCTCCGACAGATTTTACTGTGACCCAAGTCACAATGGGGACATCTTCTGAAAGTCTCCAGGGGGAAGCTCTTTCCGCGGTTGACGCCCTCTGTCAAAAGCTTCAAGAGACAAAAGAAGAGAAAAGGCTACTAAAAGAGCAAAACAAATATCTGCTCCAAGCCTTACAGAAGATGGGTAGTGCGCCTCCCACAACTGCCGCCGAGACTTCTGAGCTTCTCAGCCAGGAGAAAATCAACGAATATGCAAAGATCGGTGAGCAGGGTATGGCCGTTTCCGCTTGGAGGAGCCAGATCCTCAAGGACAGTGAAAGAGTGATCACCGAGTTTGTCTGATTTGTATCTGAACATCGGAAAGGCGAAACAAGGAGCTCCAAGCATTAGCGGGGCCCATATCAGAAGAGCTGGAACATGCTAGACTGCACACGAGACCTTTCAACAAATGTTCAACTGTTCAGTCGAAGATCTGGTCAAGTTCGGCGTCTTCGGCCATCCAAGGGCCCTCAACAAAATCATGTCCACTCTGGACTACCGGGTGGATCAGCTTGAATTTGTTCTAGAAAAAATCGACAAGGTAAAGGAAGAGGCCCTGGATACAATGCATCAAATGGAGCGAATTGTTCTCAACATGTCTCCAGGGTTGCTCACTCCTTCCTTTACCTTAAGGTCAGCTGATGAAACCATCCGGATCTTCAAGGAGATCGCTTCTCAAGGAACGGGGCCAGAGGTCACATTTGACACTGAATCTATCAACAACCTGCTGGCCTGTAGGGACTTCATCGGGTTCCTCATTGAGGCGGAGAAGGACTTTTCCAAACTCCCAGAGAAGCTCATAGATGAGCGGGAGACTTGTGAGGCGATAAGCGATAGGCACAAGGATCCTTCTCAGGATCAACTTGGGCCAATAATTAACAAGTTTTTGGAATACCGCGCTCAGTTCCATATCTCATCACCTGAGGAGCAACAAAAGCAGGTCCACCCCCTTTCGGCCGCAAGATGATGATGACGAATAGCTGCTCCTTCTTCTTCTTCTTCTTCTTCCCTTTCTCTTCTTCGTCTTTCTTGAAATATCTGAAGTATGTTGATGCAAATGATGACATCATCCATGTTGCATCATGGGATGATGTCATCCATCAAGTTGTAAAAAGTCAACATGACTTTTAGATATTTTGTAAATATCTTTGTAAATAGTTGTTGGCTCCTTTTTGCCTTCTTTTCCCTTCTTCTTCTATAAATACTCCAACACTTGTAGTATTATGGATGCATGAGTGAATATCTTTCAGATAAGAAATAGGAGTAAGGAAAAGAGACTTTGAGCTTTTTGTAACAGAAGAGTAATTAATACAAATATTTAGACTTTGTGCTGAATACCTGTGTTATCGCCATTAGATCTTTCTTATGTCTGATCTATGTGCTTATTCTGTTAAATCTGCTTCTGTTTCATTGTCATTTATTCATCATCAGTATTGCTTTGTTTATTTATGCAAGTAGGTTTGGCTCTGTTTACTACCAATCCCAAAACATAAATCTTCTGACCTTTCTGCTTTGGAATTCATTTCTTTTCTTCCTTCGGACCTGCTCTTTCCTCATCCCCTCTTCCTTTCCTTTCTTTTCACAGTCGGAAACACCCCACTGGGATGAGATCCCAAACCCCCGAAGGCAGAATCTGTGAGACTTGCATAGATTCCTGCTGGTAGAATAGCAATAAACCAGTTTCGCTTTGCTGACTCAAAGAGGGGCTATGCCCTGCACACTGTTGGCTCGTTTATCCATAGATCTGCCCAAGCGACAGATTTGACCAACAAGTTATAACAGTAGTAATTGAATTAGCTTATATAGGCATTCCACATTGGTTAACTATTTGCTCTTACCTTCCTGACCTAGGGAAGAAGAATCAACTCACATGGGAGACTGTTTTGCAAAGGTGCCCAGAAAAATATTCATTAGATTTAATGCATATTGTTGGTGACTTGCAACCATGTAATCCAAGTTTCCATAAAACTTTCCTAGAAATGTGTTGTACTCTTCCTAGAGAGGTAATATAGTGAGGTAAGAGCCATGAGCGCCAGGAATGATTCTTGTAGGTTGGATTACTGCTTTGGATAATTGTAATTTACTAGATGAATGACAAAGCGCTGTGGAGAAACAAGTGAGAAATTCAGTCCAGACATATGAAAACATATATTTCAATTGAGCTCAAGGATGTGAGAATTTGTTTTAAGGATAGGAACAAAGCCAAAATTTTCATTGCAAGCAAAGGACGAAATGGGAGATTGTCTTACAGAGGTGCTAAATAATGCTTATTAGAGTATCAATTTCATCTTGTTGACTGGTTGCATCGAGGCATGTGAGTTTCCCTAAAGGTAATTTCCTGATCTATCTCTCTAATCCTAAATACAATTTAATTGTCCAATGGTTCACGAACTTTAAGTAAAGGTTTTAAGAATGTGAAAATGAAAATTCAAGGGCTATAATTGAGATATATATCTTTATCTTATGAATTGTGTGCTGAAGGCCTTACCTTTGGAATCACAGAAAAATAGTGAGGAAAGTAATTTTACCTGTCGAACCTTAGACATTCTAAAGAGGGACTGAGCATCCTATAATATGCCATCAAACCCATGCTTCTTAGGTCCCTATTGTCTGCCCTAGCTTGTGAAAATTCTGATAACATAATAATGCCTCAAAAGACTAGTTGTAGGTTTGATGTTAAGAAAGCTGTTTTTCAACTTTACAGGATTTATTTTTATGGCTGATTTACATAGAGTGAAGCCCAATGGAAGTTTAAAAGTTGCTTTATGATTATATGGCAAAGCAAGTCTACCCTCTTGAGACATCATTTCATACAAACCTTTCCCAAATTGACATATGTCTGTCCTGCCAATTTATCCTACGTGAAATGTATCACATCAAAAAAATAAATTGAGAAGATTTCATTTTCATGCATCTCCTTCTAACCATGGTACATAATTAGTCATTAGAAAAGGAAATTTAGATATGTTGTCACCTTCTAAAAAATGTGCAATTTTTGACCTTCAACATGAATTTATTCACAAAAAAAGAGAAGGCATGCCTTCATCAATTAACCACCTCCAGTATATACTCATCAAAAAATGAAATTGAAATTACAGGAGTTAGTGACAAGTAAAGTCATTACATGACCATCAATGACGGCCATATGTGGAGTTAATGAACCTTGAACATGAGTAACAATATCTTGCATAAGTCCCATTCTCCTACATGAGGTATTTTAAACCACCTGACACTTCATTCGACTCTACACAGTAATGTCTTCGTTGAATGTTATCCGGAAAAAATATGGTATTTCCCATATACCTTTCAACACTTAAAACATCTTGTAAACATTACCAACATGTCCCCATCGGTATGAAATATCCCACAGGACACATCTTCAAACAAGCCAAATAAGTTTCTCATAATAGATACAAACATACACGACATACTTGATTCTAAATCAAATGGGTTTGCAAACCACTTGTATAAGTGCCTACAATCCTCAAGTGATTATATATTTCTCCGTTAGATATTTAAAAATGGACCAAGTGTAGATAAATGAGGAACTTCCGAGTTGGATCCAACATAATACCTTTCTCTTCAGAACAAAAACTAGCTCTTAATTATCTTATCATAATGCACTATTCACTCAGAACAGAATGGACTTCTACCTACGACTTAAAAATGATAATGACAAGGAACAACTGGCACAGGATTAACCTCATTTATATGATAGACACCATATCTAGAATTCAGTTACAGTAACATTGGCAATCACATCTCCCTTATCCATGTACTATAGGAACTGACAAAAATTAAGCCCCTACCAGTATCATCAACATTCAAGGGTCTCCGGACCCATAACTCTATGAACTCTCATGTGCAATTTATCAACAACTCTACAAGAATTAAAACCCCTTGATAGGCCAAGCATTTTCGTCTATTCTAAAGTGCAGTTCGCTATCAACATAGTGGAATAATGTGCCTGATATTGATCAAATGAGTTTGATTCGATTATAAATTGCTAGGAAATAATTGATCAGTAGGTTACGCATGAGTGCTTTTCCACACTCAGAGATTCTTATTTATGATATTTAGAAGACAGATCGAGTTATCCTCCTTGGCATTTTTCGGGCATTTTCCTCTCCCTTATGGATAGTCCTCTTTATGCAAGTAGATCCTATGGAGCCACCCTTTGGAAGGGATTTCATTGTGCCATCATATTATATGCATATATTTCAGCATATAAAGTTACAACTGAGTGCACAAGTTTCAACTTCCAGATTTTACTGCTCAACATGGATGCAATGATTTCAACCCCTCTAAGTTGTTCTAGTAATGGAAACTCCTAATGTATTTCATATTTACATGAACATGTGGAAAATCAACAAGAGCTCAATTATTTTATAGGATGCATCGCATTTTTTTGGAACCAAAACAATATTGTGGACTCCAACTAACCTTTAAATGCATAGAACTAAAAATGAAATTATCAAATTGCCCAATCCCTTCCTGAAAGTAACAGGTGGGATGGACCAAGAAATCCTGATGATGATCAGTTGGAGCACAAATTTCTACTTTGTAAACAACAAAAAATCAAGCTTATTGCAAATTTATGGGTTGACGTAGGCCTCGTAAATGGTGCTACAAGAACAATCACCGGCATTGTCTACGATGCATCAATTCTACCACCAGCATTACCTTTATTTTTTGTTGTCAAATTTGATAGATGCAATGACCCATGTTGGGATCCCTTTAACTCGTTAGATATTCTGATACCCCCTATTTCGAGAGGGAATCAAAGACAATTACCACTTAAAATGGCCTGGGCATTAACTATCCACAAGTCCCAGGGCCTTACTATGCATAGAGCAATTGTCAAGATTGGAACCAATGAAACGCAGAGTCTGACATTCACAGCTTTTCTCCAGAGTTGCCTCACTTACAAATATGCTCATTTCACCTCTTTTTTCATTCAAAAGGTACTCAAAAATGGCACACGTAGCAACACTGGGAGCAAGAAGAAAGGAGGAAGCAGGACTACTATCACTCAACCCTTCGTAAATACTACACTCTACTTTGATAACACCTCCGCTACTACTTTACTCAACACTTTTTCTATCCTAGACACCATTTTCATTCAAGGGGTATCAAATGTACTCATGTTTACCGAAAATAAAATTACCCTCAAAAGACTACCATTCATGATATAATTCTTCTCATGTTAAGTTCCAATAAAACAGTCCGCAAAATGATATCACTCATGATAAGAGATTTGTAAATGTATATGTACGAATTTGTAACAACTTTGAAATGAAGTGGTTCGTCTATATATCTATAATTACAAAATTACACGTTTCAACATACATGTTCAATTTTTCCTTTTTATCGTTTCATGTTTCTTTATGTTAACCAACAAAAACACATTTTTAATGTCTTCATCTGCACACAAATACCTAGAAATTTAAAATGTCGAGAAAGGACCATACAAATTATAGTTGTTTCCATCCAAAGCTTTGTACATTATATCACTTTTTGGCATTTCAAATATTTTTAAGGGTAAGACTTCGTGTTTGTGATTTTTAAATGAAGTGACTCATATATATCTCTACACATACAAAATCAATCACCCATAGTTTAAACAAACACAACTACAAAAAAAAACTATCCCTATAACACAAATAACATATACCATTTTTTGTTTACAAAATGCCTCAAGGAAATGTGATCTCATGAAATGCTATGATTGTAAGATATGCACTAAATAGCTCTAACGATGATGCTCTCAAAATCGTTGAGGTAATAAAGAAATTTGGAATGTACCATAACCATTTCAATTTTTTATATATATAATTGCATATTCTGTCTCTTTTTAGTTTCATGAAGAGATAATATGTTAAAGCACTTAGTCATTCTTTCAATCTAATTTGACAACACTTCACATTCACTACATTCTTGAGAGTGAGTTTTAGCAAACTTACATGTCTCACTTGTATTTGTATTCAGTTATTACATAACTAACTATTATCTAACATCCCTTCTAATGTATTTCACAATATTTGTTTGGACTTTAATAGAAAATCAATATTGTCAATCACACCCCTTATCAACATAAACTACAAAAGTAATAATTGTCTTTCTAAATCTAATAACATATGCCATTTGGCATTCACATTGCATTGTACACATGTGATTGCTAGTTTTAGATTTTGGGCCTAGTGAGGAGAATATTATCACAAAAAGGGATAACATGGCCATGAAACCATTGGGTTGAGTTTGATGGTGTCGTGGGTGTTCATATAAAAAAAGAGAATATGAGTAATAATGTCATACATATTTTGAAGAGTAATATTGAAGAATTATTGGACCACATAAAATTTTTTGATAGGTATAGGTAATTGATTGACTACAAATGTGGAATAATGGTAGTTAACCTAAATTAGGAACAACAGTAAATAAAAGCAATAGATACATATGGGAAGTGACTCAAGAAACTAAGTAAATGAAAATATGAAACCCTAATTAATAAGTAGGGTTAGAAAGAGCTTAGTTGATTCGATGAGCTTGCTGGATTGTGTCACAAAGATGGCTGGAGAAACAGGAGGAGGAAACAACTGTGCCAATGTCTAAAAAAGTGCAGATTCAGGAACGCTAAGTGGACTGGGATGCCTTGATAGCTACATGGGTGTCTGGGAGCGGCTCTTGTTGCATTGTTTGGTTCTTGCATTTCCTTTGGTGATTTTTTGATGATGGTGTCTTTATCAACTTTTGCATTAGATCATGTTGAGCCATTAACAACACATAATTACCACACATGGAAACCAAGAATGGAAACAATAATTAAGCGGAAAGGATTATGGGCTTTAACTTCTTCAGAACAACAGTGTTCACTTGAGAATATGAGAATTTTTCAGTACCAGTGCAAATTTGATGAGTGTATGGGTTTGATAGGAACTTATGTCAGTGACAGTATTTTATTTCATTTGGAAAAGTGTGACTCTCCTTTCAAAATATGGGGGAAATTAGAGGATTTATTTGGTATGGTGGATCATATGAGAGCCATGCAACTTGAAATTGAGATCACCTCTCTTAATCCTGAAGATTTTCCAACAATTATAGACTATCTTACCAAGTTCAAGCATTTGTTGACACAATTGAAGGGGAGTGGAAGAGATAAGAAAGAGGAAGAGTGTGTTTACTTGATTCTATCCAAGTTGAGAGGACCATTCCAAAAAAATTATTATACCTTATTTTCTAGCATGGATGCCTTAGGTGAGACATTCAAAATTCCTAACTTAGAAACATTTTGTGAAAGACTTACTAGGGAAGAATCCAAATTATCTCACCTTGAGTCTTCCACCTCTCAAAAGGCATTAGTTGCATCTAATACTAAGGGAAAGGGAAAACCAAATCCACACCTTCTCCATCTCAAAATGCTCCTAAACCCAAAGAAAACAACTCAAAACCCAAGGAGTCTTCTAAAACTAAGAATAAGTCTAGTTGTTCATGCTCTTTTTGTGGGGGTAGTAATCATGAAGAACATAGGTGTTATAAGCAAATGCAAGCCTTAGAGGATGCAGTCAAGAAACACAAAATTTCTATCTCCACGTCACCTCCTTCTAATCAACATGGCAAATCACTTAATGTTGTTGGGAGATCTCAGTCACCACTTGTAGACAATTGGGTTATAGATTTTGGTGCTTCTCATCACATGAATTCTTCCAAGGAGTCTTTTATTTCTCTAGGTTTAAGTTATACTTCCAAAATTGAGGTTGGAGATTCTTCCTTTCTTTCTATTAAAGGAAAAGGTGATATACAACTTGATGGTGGAAATATCCAAGATGCACTATATGTCCATAACATCACTACAAATTTTCTTTCTGTATATCAAATTTGTCATTCTGGTAAAGGAAAAATAGTGATTTTTAAACCACATGGAGTAGAAGTATGAATTTTGTTGGAGCCTCATTCACTAGTTGCTCAAGGTATTGTTGATCATTGTTCTAGACTATATCACTTTGAGGGTTTTGATGACACTTATTCTATAGGGACATGATTGGTTTCTCATGCAGATTTAGAGAGTAAGCTTTGGCATGAAATATTTGGACATCTTAATTACATATATTTACAGGAGTTGAGCACTCATGGTATGGTAGATGGTCTTCCTAGAGTTTCTTGTCTTGAGGGATTTTGTCGTCGTTGTGCATTAGGGAAACAACACCAAGATCATTTTCCTAAGAATTTGTCTAAGAGAGCTTCTTCACCACTTGAGCTTGTGCATAGTGACTTGATGGTTTTTCCTACCCCATCTTCAAATGGAGCTAAGTATGCACTTACGTTTATTGATAATTTCTCGAAGCATACTTGGGTTTATTTTCTCAAGTACAGAAGTGATGTTTTTTCACACTTCAAAGTCATCAAGGCTTTGGTCGAGAAATAATCTTCTAGTAGCATAAATAACCTTCTTACTAATAATGGGGGGGAGTACTTCAACAATGAGTTTTCTGACTTTTTGGCAACTCAGGGCATTGTTCACCAGCATTTTGTTGCTCATAATCCAAAACAAAATGGCTTAGCAGAAAGGAAGAATAGAAATTTGAAGGAAATGGATAACTGTATGATGCATTCTAGAGATATACCTCCTATCTATTGGGCATAAGAACTTAATTGTACTAACTACATTCAAAATCGCACACCACACAGAGCACTTGAGTATTTGACTCCAGAGGAAGCTTGGTCCAACACAAAGCCAGATGTCTCATTTTTTCGAGTCTTTGGGAGCCATGCTTGGGTCTTTATGCCAAAGAAGAAAAGGAAAGCTTTGGATAAGAAGAGTAAACCCTTTGATCTTTGTACCTGGTATTATGAGGACATGAGAGCTTATCGTCTTTTAGATCTTGATACACATGATATTATTTTTTGAACACATGTTCATTATGATGAGTGCTTCACTCCTCATGATTCTTCATCTTCTTCCATGCCTCCTTCTTCTTTATCTAATCTTGAGGATCCTTTCTTTGAGGAGATTGATGAGGAGGTTATAGATTACGTTGAGGATCCTATTCCCATTGATGTTTTCATTATGCCTAAGTGGGCTCGTACTACAGTTTCTAAGGCAACACCTTTCATAAAGGATCTTCCACCCACTAGGCATCATCACTCACATTCTACAGGTTCTAGACTTTGGTGTCAGACATTTTCTAAGGATCCACAATATTTTTCAAAGGCTCATGGGATACATGAGTGGGATGATGTGATGGAAGATGAGTATTCTTCTTTGATGAAGAATCACACTTGGGATTTGGTATCTCTTCCTAAAGGAAGAAAGATGGTTAGGTGTAAGTGGGTATACCAAACCAAATACGCAGCTGATGGGTCCATTGAAAAGTATAAGGCTCATCTTGTTGCAAAGGGTTTTTCACAAGTTGAAGGTATTGATTACTATGAGACTTTTGCACCCATTTCCAAGATGGATTATGTACACCTTGTATTTTATATTGTTGCATCACATGGGTGGCCCGTATACCAGATGGACGTGAAGATTTCCTTCTTACATGGAGATCTACAAGAGGAAATATACATGGAGAAGCCGACTAGATTTTTTCAAGATTCTTCTCTTGTTTGTAGGCTCTGAAGGTCTCTCTACGGTCTCAAACAAGCCCCTCAGGCTTGGTATGAGAAGATGGATTATTTTCTTCTATCTACTGGTTTTGTTCATACAGTGTATCTCCAGCATGTTAGTGAGGATATTGTGATACTTGTCTTGTATGTTGATGATCTGTTGCTTACTAGAAACTTTTCTTCCCACATCCAGACTATTCAAAGAGCAATTTCTACACAGTTTGACATGACAAATCTTGGGTTATTGCATTATTTCCTTGGTTTGCAAATTTCTCAAATAGATTCAGGGATTCATTTGAGTAAGCAAAAATACACCCATGATCTTCTTCGACACTTTGATATGGTTGATTGCAAGCCAAGTCCATATCCTTTTCATTCTGGAGTTACTCTTACTTCCACATGTATCACACCACTTTGTGATCCTACATTGTATAGGCAGTTGGTTGGGAGTCTCATGTACTTGAACCACAATCACCCTGATATTTCATTTACAGTAGGGCTTGTATCTCAATTTGCACATTCTCCTCATAGTAGTCACTAGCAGGCTACTAGAAGGATTTTGTGCTATTTACAGGGCACTTCCCAATTTGGCCTACACTACACTAGGGGTTCTACTCAGTTGGTTGGGTATATACAGATTCATATTGGGCAGGTTCTATTGATGATAGGAGTTCCACTTCTGGCTATCTTTTCTATCTTGGTTCTTCTCTAGTTGCTTGGGCATGCAAAAAGAAATAGGCTATTGCACTTTCATCTTCAGAGGTAGAGTACATGGCAGCAGTTACAGTGAGTCAACAGATTATTTGGCTTCACTATTTATTGACAGAGTTTGGATTCCCACAGGATTCACCAACCGTACTTTGGTGTGACAACCAAAGTGCAATTCACATTTCTCGCAACCCAGTTGAGCACTAGTGGACCAAGCATATTGAGATACACATCCACTTCATTCGTCAACACATTTAGGATGGATTTCTTTTCTTGGAGTACCTTTCGACTCAACAGCAAGTTGCAGACATCTTTACGAAACCTTTTGCATCACCTCACTACCTTGAGTTGCGTGGAATGATTGGGGTTTCACAATTTGTTCTTGGGGGTGTTCATGAGAACATCTTCCTTCTTCTTCTTCTTCTTCTTCTTCTTTCTCTTTCCATCTATCAGGATTTTTTCCTTTTTTTGGGTTGATATTTCTTCATGGATATATTGTACATGAGTACCTCATTAGGCCTAGTTGTCGAGACTCATACTGTGGACATGCCACTTATATTTTGGCCCCTAGCTTCACTTGAGGGGGGGGGGTGTTAGAGTAGGTATTTACCTTAACTCATGTTTACCCAGTACATTATTTACCTTTATTATATTTATCCTCACCCACTTATGTGTGTGGATATATCTTTTTATTTATTTAGATATTAGGAGATATTATCTAGTTGTTAGGTATAGTTCTTTCCTTGATCTATGGTATTGACTAGATCCTTGATTTCTAGTTCTCTCATAAATCTATGGACTTAACTAGTTCTTTCCGTGATTTATGGTTTGATCTACAACTTTGACTAGTTCTTAGATTATTATTCATTGCCTATATAAGAAAGGCCCATTCTCATTGTATTTCATTGAGTTCCATAATAATATATGATATTGTTGCTCATTTGTTCGCAAAGGTTTTATGTAAATTTATTGTTGTGAATTTCTTTCATCTTATTGATCATGGTGTTTGATTAGCATATGTGTTCTTGGTTTGGTAAGATCTGGTTATTGTTGCTTTTAGGATGCTCTTGTGCTAGACACACTTTGTGAAAGTAGCAAACAATAACTATGTGTAGAAAATGTAATAAAATGGTGGATGGAATACAATAAACTTCCCTCATATGTAGTGTGATGAAAATGAAACCTTTGATGGATGAAACCTTAGGTGATGATAATAGTGTTTAGTGCTTGATCCCTCATTATGGTTCCATAAATTTATATTTATATGGTTCTCTTGATCTAATTTCGTAATTAACCCCAAAAAGGCCGACCATAAGAAATATGAAATGCTCAAATGACTAGAAAGTGCCCAAAAAGTGGGAAAAGGATTAGGGCACCTTGACTGGGACTAGGGCACCTATCGGTGGCCCAAAACTAGCCTGAGTTCCCCAGTCAGAGATAAAATGACACCAAATGGAAGAACTGACTGGGTGAGTAGATGTGGGAGGTCGGTAGTGATGACAACAAACAAAGTAAAATGGCCAAAGGACATGGGTTAATTAGTACTTTCTTCACTCAAAAAACATATGAATAGTAGTATGAGACCGAGACTAAATAATGTCTAATTGCATGATTTAGTGTTTACATTTGTCATCACTTTATGTTGGTGAGTGGAATGCTCGGTAACATAAAGTAGATAGAGATGTGTACCTAATGTCCATGAAGATTATTGTAGAAAAAGTGTTGAAGGACTAGATAAAGCATGGAATGACAAAAAGATGATGGAGAGTGGAAACTAAATATGTAAAAGTACAAAAAAGTGACGAGAGTGAACCTATGGTGGAAAAACATGTGTAGTTGTTGATGTGTGTGATGTACCTACATGGTTAGTATGTTGTGTGTTGATGCAAAAATTTGTTGTTGTTGCCCCCATTGTTATAGTTGTTGTTGACTACTTGCTTCTGATACAGTTGGGCCTGCAAGGAGAAGATGATCAATTAGTCAAATACACATATATATGTCAAAAAAATGCATGTATATAATAAAAAAACATGTAATGGAAATGAAAAATGTAAAAAGAACATGTGCAGCTGATCCATGATGAGAGAAAGGGTGTAGAAAGAGGATATCTTGTCATGGGATTTTTTGGCTATCTGACACCATAGGTCGAAGAAGTATAGGGAGGAATTATGTTACATCCTCCAACATTTAACTGTTTCTTTGAACATGTATGAATAGATCTTTGTACTGCCTTGTTTTTTGTACGATCTGACATCACTAGATAAAGTAGTGTAGAGAGGAAATGTGTTGTATCCTCTAACATATAACTGCTCCCCAAAATGCTAAAGATAACCATTTCTTGTAAAATTTGTTGTGTATGAGGTTCGTAAACTAGTTTGAGCTCATTGGTTGTATAAACCACAATGTCAAGGGTGGAAACTGAACTAAACTGAACCGATGTAGAAGCATTGTATAGTATGTAAACCCCAAATGATGCACCCCTCTTTGGGTGCACATGTGATATCATTGATATAATAATGCGGCCCCACAAGAGGACCAACCGCATGAACTGTGTAACTTTGCATTGTAGGGGGAAGGAATGCGCTTGGTAGAGATAAAGGCATGATAAAACAAGAGGCTAGCCAAAGACAAGTGTTAGTACAAAAAAGCATACATGTATAAGACAATGTATAATCTATGCAGACAATGTATAAGCTACCAAGAAATATAGTAGTGTAAACACACAAGAAGACAAAGTAAGCCACACAAAGTGGGCTGCAAACATGGGACATCACTCATGATGTCGTAAGACACGCAAGACAATCATGGATGCATAAAAAAAATAAGTGTGTACACCAAAAAAAGGGCAAGGCCTGCATACAATAACAAAAAGTAGACAAGTAAGTATACAAAATAGATAACCATGGAAGCAAGTAATCCTGCAAACAAATGTTGTGAGAGATGAATGTGGATGCCCCCAGTGACCAATGCAGGATAGTTAGAAGGCGAGAATCCATATTGCATGCAAAATACCTATATCTACAATCATAACTAAGCAAAGGCATGAACACATATGTGTGTATGGTATATACAAATGGCATACAAGAGATCTAATTAGCATTTATAATAAAGAGACCATATATAAGAAAATGTAAGCAAGAGTAAAATAAACCAAGATTATGCAATATGTTGTGGATGGGTGGAATAGAATGCAAGATGGAATGATAGGATCCGCATGCCCCTCGAGTGAATGGAAATGTATGCAGTGAGGTTCATTTGGTTTTCCCCCTCAGCAGTCAAGAATGAACTATAAATGAGAGTGCATCATCAGAAAATGTTTGAATAATGTGTATTGCGTCTAGCGCAATGTGATGAATGTGTATGTGTGATGATATGCGACCTAGAAATGATGTGTGTGTGACCCTTATAGCCGAAGTGTATATCATGACAAGATGATAACAAGAGTGATGATGTATCCTAAAGCGTATATATCATGATGAGACAAGTAGAGGGAGTAGTGATCTAGCCTAAAGTGTGTACTAATACAATATGAAGGAATATGTGACCATTTAGCTTGAAGCATATGTCACTAACCTCGTAACATCACATGAGAGAAGGTCGAATAATGAGTGTGAAGTATGATAAGGTCCATTTGATTTGTAAACCTTCAGCAATCGATTATGGACCGAGGAAATAAAGTGTGCCATAGGGTAGTGAGTGCAGTGCGTAAAACATGATGTAGAATGGATGATGATAATAGACAACCATATGATGTGTGAGATGTGTAATACATGGTGAATAGTATGTAATACAATGTGTGTAAATAGACTAATAATGTAAAGATGTGTGCTATGTAGTATGTAGTATGTAGGTTGAGCAGTATGTGATGCTAGATGCAAGGAAAATAGTGGTGTGACATATGAATGATGAACACTAATATGATATGTAAAGTATGTATGATATGTAAATATGTAATGGTCGAAATGATGTAGCCTAAATGTAGGATGTATGACACAAGATGTGTGAAGAGTCACGATGTGTAGTACCTATCGTGTAGTGTTTGTGGCTCATGTGTAGTATGTATCCCTCAATAGTCAAGTGTGAACCGAATCACAAGAGTGTATCATCGGGTAATGGTTGCATAGTGTGTATTTGTATGTTCCTATGCTATGAGAGTGATGTGTGATAATATAAAGATTAGAAATACACTAATGCTAATGTGATGGGGATGCGATATGTGTATGCTATGTTGTGGTGGATGATGCTACTAGGTTGGGGGGCTTGTGTGCATGCGATGGCTCCCAAGTGTGGAAGATGAAGGATTGATGATGTAATATCATCTAATAGATTGCCAATTTCAGGGTCAAATTCATATAGATAAGCATTATAGACCTAATAATCAATAGTTTCCGGTTGATCATGTAATGAGCCATTAAGGTGAAAATTATACATATGGAATATTCCTCATTAGTGAATGGAGGAAGTGGAAAACCATGCAAATACCAATGAGTGAGATTATAAGTATAGAAAAGAAAGGAACTATTACAAAGATAAACACGAGCAAAGGGTATGGGAAAAATATGTCCGTATGATCAGGGTCTAGAGTTCCCCCAATGTAATCAAGCCATGATTGTCCTAATGTGAGTGGAGAAGAGAGAGGAACGCATGAAAAATAAACTATGAGATGTGTATACACCTATAATTTAGCACGAGCAATTTAAATACTTAAGTTGCGCTAATTATACCCTTTCCCGCAAATTGACAACATATCGCCAATAATGTTCATTTTCTCTTCTATCACCGTTAATTAGTTACATTAAGTTAATTAAGTAATTCTTATATCCAGCAAATTCGCCAATTAACGAACTTCCGTTAATTAATCCCCCTTTCTATCTAGACTAATTAATTATTATTAATTAATTAGCTTCCTCTTCCATTAAATCAATAAATCATCATTTATTTGATTAAATTCCTCTCATAGTCTAAATCATGCTAATTATTCATCTAAAAAGCTTCTATAAGCTAGCTCACCTATTAATTAATCACTTGGACTAAATAATAAATCCCCTCAAACCCCATGAGTCACTAAAGGACAAAATAAACTCTCCTAAGGTTGACTCAACCCCCTTTCAACCATCCTTATCCATAACTAACCCAACCTCTCTATTATCCCACATGTGAAGGGATGTAGAGATTCTTTTATCCATTGGGCTATTTAAGGAGCCCTCCTCCTTCCTTTCTTTTTTACATGTACACACATTTCACGATTATAGCTAATCTATAGACATTTTATCTTAGAGCATCTTTCATTTGAGCTGATAGCCTCATTTTTGCATTTCATTCATCCAAGCATTTGGGTCATATGGAGAGAATCAAAATGGTCTTGTAGCCATACTTTGATGAGCTTCCATTCCCAAAACCTTGAAGATCAAACAATCAAATTTGAATGCCATGGATATATCTAGGTTCATTTAGTGTTTTTGGAAAGCTAAAGAGTAGAGATTCAAATGATTAGCATATTAGTTTGATATCTATTTCAAGTTCTAATGCATAATTCTAGTATTTAGTATTGTTTAGATCTTAACATGATGATCTTTGTGTAGTTAGATCATGTTTTCAAACTATTAAGGTGTTAGTTCCAATTCCCATGGCATAGCTAACTAATACATTGATACATTTGGCACACCTGGTGGGACGGGTCCTTAGTCCCTTAGCATTGTAGCTCAAATTTTGTTGTTATTTCAATATTTTGCTAACCCCTAATATGCACATGTGTGAAATAATGTTAAAATTCTTATGATTTTGTTAACCTTACAGGTGTGGAGTCTTATTTAAAGATTTAATTTTGATGGGTTATTGTCAATTTTGAGCTAACATGTTAAACTTTGAAGATTTTTGAACTTGTTTGCATCATTTGGCCATATTTTAACGTTATCACGAGGTAAAGTTTTATAAAAGGGGCACGTGTACACAAAACCATGCACAAGCACATAAAACCATGCACAGGCACTAATCCTGACATGCACACACATTGTTGTAGTATTGTACCTTGTTGTTGTCAGAAAACTGTCGGGCTATTGCAGGCACCCTAAAGGTAGCGTAGGCATCCTAAATGTAGTACAGGTACCCTAAAGGTAGTGTAGGAACCCTAAAGGTAACACATGCACCCTAAAGTTGTGTATACCCTTCTTCTAGTGCACACGCTCTATCTCTGTATTAGTGGTGCATGTACCCTTTTTCTAGTGCAAACATCTCTCGACAAGAACACACACACTATAATAGCTTTTATACCTTTTTTTTTGCTTCCCGGGTGCACACACGCTTAAAAGGGTGCGCACACACTTAAATGGGCATGCATACACTCTGAAGGGAGTGCACACATCATTCTATGTGCATAGGCATACCTCTCACTATGTTGTTTTACACATGGACGTGGACACACTTAAAAGGGAGAACACATGCTTAAATGGGTGTGCATACACTTTGAAGGGCACGCACATGTTGAACTGTGTTCATTAGAAATCATCCAGAGGCCATAACATTTGCTCCCGAACTCAAAATGACTCCATTTTTTTTCATTGGAAAGGTATTAAAGTGAATTACGTCATGGAAACATAAATTTGGGGTTTTGAATTACCAAAATTTAAGGTTTTCATTTTCAGAAAACTAGTCATTTCTAACATGTCTAAATGCTTTGTAAAATTTTGTCTTTGATTTTCTAATACCTTGTAGGGTTTATTTGATACTAATTTCTATTTTTCATGGTATATTTTAACATAGTTTGTGCTAAGTTTTCTTGATTAAATTTAATGAATGTTGTATTTTTTTAGGAGAATAGGATCACGTATGTTCTTCCTTCGTACCTTTTAGGTGATCTTGGGAATCAGAAATGATTCTACACATTCTCTATTCTTTAGAAAACATCTTATTTAAATTTATTTTTGTGCTAAGGAAATGAATGTCAAGTTGGTTAGAATGAAATTTTTATGTGCTTTCATTAATATATACATAGTTGGGCCTTTTGTCGTGTTTTCTCTTTTCTTGCATCCTTGGATGATCTTGAGAATAAAAAATGACATCTTTTTCCCTTTCTTGATTGTGGTGAAATACTAACATCTTCATACAAAACCCAAAGAGACGCTTGCGAAAGAAAAGAATATAAACAAATTTCTAACATGTTTCTTACAGGTTTCCAAACAAAGTTCAACGAAACCACATTAAGATAAACAACATAAAAAACACACCACAAACATCACATTGTATTTTCAGGTTTTGGAAAAGGGTACATCCCTATCCACTCAACTAGAACATAACCCCTTTGGCATAATACCTTAAGATACAACAATGGGGGTGGTTCTAGGAACCCTAAAGTAGTCCATGTAAGACTGAACCTTGTGGACAAAATGGGAAGTGCTCTGCAAAATCTACTTGACTAGTATTACATTTGTGAGATTTAACGTCAAATTTATCCGTGTCGTAGCCCCAGTGAGAGTACATGATGGACACATTTATTGCCCACTGTGCTTGAAGGGGGTAAAGTAAATCCAAGATACTCTAAGAATTAGTTAGTGCGACTTTTCTTGGCAAATTGAGTTCTCTCTTAGATAACTGGCGACACCTAGTTAAATGAACCACCTAGGAAGCTATCTTTGACCAAGAGCCAACTTGGACCATATCAAAACCAATTTGAGTTGAGATCCATTATTCATCATGAAACATGTGAAGCGTTACTTTTTCTTAGTTTTTCACTTTCCCTAAGGTGAGGTGAAACTCTACCGAAGTGAGGCCAAAATTTTTCACCCCCAATTGATCTACTTCCTTCACTTTATTTTGACACTTTGTTGATCAAAATAAGAGTAACTACCTTTGCATTATCAATTGATTATTTTTTCCACTTTTGTGTTTGTTTACGCCCATCCATGTTTGTGGCTGGGTTGTTAAACGTCTAAACTGTGTGGACACATTTTCATATCATTAGTATCCTTTTTTATCTTAATACCCAAGTCAAGATCATCAATTATAGTTATTCTTGTTTCATCACTTGTTTCTCATTTGAAATGCTATCTTGCTTGTATCTTATTGTCACAATTTTGATACTTACGTCTTGTTTTTTGTAAACTTGGCATAAGTGTCTAGATTGTGACGTTACGCTACTCGTATTGTGACATTTCCTTGGTATACTTTGGCATTAGTTTTCTCTCAAACATTACTTCAATTTTGAAGAGTTTTATTGTTACCTTTGTGCGTGTCGTATCAATATCATTTTGATATCAATACCTTACTTTTCCTTAAAAGTTTGGTTAACATATCTTATTGGTATTGTTGTGTTTTTCATAGTCGTAACTTCCACTTTTTAGGATATAGGTCTTGATTAGATTCAAGCTCACTCTTAGTATACTTTGTTTGGGAAACATATCAAATCCTTGTTGTTACTTACACCTTATTCATTTCTTTGAACTTGACATAAGTGGTGACATTTTTTCGATCATCTTAAAATGTCAACTATCATTTTGAAACAAACATAGGAAGTATCTCATTTGTTTGATTGGTCCTAGAAAAGACATTTTGTAATTATGCCTTGTTTTTCATTTGTGACTCATTCATTTAGGACAATTTCTTTGATCCGTTGATTCTTTATCAAAGGAGACTTTTTTCATCAAATTGTTAGTCCACTCCTTTTTTCTTCTCTCTTTCTCTCTCTTTCTTCTCTCCCCCTTTCTAATTCTTCATTGTACACAATCATGGTAATTTGTCTTATTCACTTAAGTGACTTTCTAAGGTTGCATTGTAAAATTCTTTATAAAAACATTGTAAAATTCTTATTCACTCACTTGCTAGGAAGATGAAAAGTCACAAGTGGAACAAGAAACTGAAAAGTCATGTGGGGGGTAGATGAAGAGACAATCTGCAATGCTATAAATTGGAATGGCTTCTCCATTCCAAAGAGAGCTTGAATGTTAGTTTTTCTGTAGCAATTGTGGATTGTTGTAGATTCTTGAGCTTTGTATCATCGCTACACAAGAAATAAAAGTTGCATTTCTTCCATTTCCTTTACTTATGCTTTGCTCTATTGCCTCTCTATCCTACAACTTTGCAAGCATAGTGATCTTCAATAACCAGGAAGGAACTTTGTGTCCTTGATTGAATCTAAATAATTATGTCTTTATTTTTGTTAGTCTTGCCAGTTGCTTACATTGTTGTTTTCCTCTAATTGAATGTGGACCTACTCTGGTTATTGTGTGTGAACTTTGTTAGTGCCTACTCACAACAATAACCCCCTCTTTCCTAATTTCTCCAACTCTCCTTTATCCCTCATCGCTACAAATTCCTCCCATTGTACTTGGTACCAGAACTTTGCTACAGGTTATGTGAAGTGTTTCTGTGTGATCCCCGACCTATTGACCACCCCACAAAATTAGGATAGTTTACATTCAATAATGGGAGCCTCCCCATACCCAAGAAGGAGGGGCTTAGCCCCGTGACCGTTGGTGAAAACATCCAATTTGCCCACCCAACAAATTATTTCACCAACATTTCCTTAACCCACCCATATACGACTTCAACCATGGCCCAACGATTCTTTGACCAAATCTTCCACCTCCACTGTATCCCAGCCTCGAGTATCTTAGACTGTGATGTCGCTTTCACCAGCCATTTCTGCACATAATTATTCCGTAGGACAAGTACGCAACTGAGGGCGAGTTCAAGATATCACCCACAAATGGATGGTCAAAGTAAAATTGTTAACAAATGTTTGGAAACTTTCCTTTGATGTTTTACCTTTGCGCACCAATAATAGTGGGTCAAATGGTTACCTCTTGTTGAATGATGGTATAACACCTCATATCACATCGCCACTAAAATGACTCTGTATGAAGTAGTCTATCGTCAACTGCCACCACCTCTCCTCCCTTACACTCCTGGCAGTTCAGGTTGTCAACACCGCCCTCACCCAATAGGACCAAATTCTCTGCACTCTTCGGGATAATCTCCATATGGCGCAAAACCGTATGAAACAAGTAGATCAACACCGCTCGGAGTGCAACTTTCAGCCCGGGGATATGTTTTTTTACACTTACATCCGTACAAACAAATTTCCTTGAAACTCAAAGGGTGTCAAAAGCTTGCCCCTAAGTTTTATGGACCCTACTAACTTCTCCAGAAGATTGGTGCTGCTACATGCAAGCTTGAACTTCCATCCAACTCGCGAGTTTCATCTCGTCTTCCACGTCTCTTATTTGAATAAACTTCTAGGCCAATATATTGCGACACAAATAGTACTACCAGAGCTCGACAGTGAAGGATCCAAGTCATTTTGGAGTGTGCCGTAATACTCGATAGACGCTCTCGTAAACTTCGCAACCTCTATATCACCAAGGTCTTGATCCAATGGCATGGCATGCAACTTGAAGATGCAATTTGGGAGCCCCTTCTCCAGATTCAATAACTCCCACACTTATAGCTTTGAGGACAAAGTTTTTTTTACAGGGAAGGGGATGCTAAAGACCCTTCATCTTACCTTTCTCCGTTCATTAGTAATGTAATTATGCTGAGAGGAATATACATTTACATATATTGAGTGAGATTGTCTGATATCCTGCCTGTGTCCTTCCAATTTGTGCCTGTGAAATAAAAACCAAAATCAAATAAAAGAAAAATAATTAAGTGCCAGTGAGGATGAGACAACGAGATCGTTTAACTGTAGTTCTTGGTAACGTCGGGTAGCATTTGCGTGCATGCAACCGTTTTCATCTTCGTCCGTATCACAGGAAAGAAAATCAAATAGAGCATTGGGATACGAATCACATAACATTTTGAGAGCGGTGTGCAGAAGCTGGGAGGGCTTGTGGAAATACAATAAATCCTCATTCATTTTGCGGTGAATCAAAATTTAGTCTTGATAGGGGGGGGCTTGAATCACTACACCTTCCAGCGAACCAAAACTGTTTTCCTCAACGATTTTATCTCTTGCGAGTGGCGGTACGGGGGCACAAACATGTGGGATTTCATATATGACTACGCTTGCTCAGCATTGTTAGAAATATCATAGTGCTCTCATTATTTTATATTGTAATATTATTAATATGAGTTATATTATAACTCATTATTAATAATATAAGTTTGTTATACTGTTTCAACAATTTATCTTTGTTATACCCGTAATGATATTAACGGGTTGTTTTGTTGTGTGACTTCCTGGTTTGTAGGAGGTCAGTTTTCTATTTCCATGGCTATTTATTAGCCTTAGTATTATTTGTAATCATGCTGAATACAATATCAAACTATTATTTCCTGTGAAAAGTCTGCTGAACCAATAATTTCTAGGACAATCCTTTGGGTCTTTGATCCTCTTGATCTTCTTCTTTTTTCCTAAGTTCATGGTCATTTTTTTTACATATCTTTTAGACCTTGGTAAAAAAATTTCCTATCAATAAAATTTTACATCAATCAAACATCGGAAATATTTAATTTGTATCCTTTATGTTGCTAAAAATTTGATCAATCCTTTGACATTTACGCCTCCAAACTTGTTATCCAAACGTTGTTGGATTATCAATCTTAAGTCATCACGATGTATGTTTTCCTTAGCTTCCCTTTTGGAAAATCACACAAGCATCCCCATCTTTATGAAATGTCTAGTTGGTTGTCATTATGCTACCCAAATCAACATGAAACCTTCTTCACTTTGAAGGATTTTGATCGTACAATCTAGGTCTAGACCTTTAAATGCAACACACACCAAAAATGACTGATTATTGCAAGGTCCTTATACATAAAAAAATAAGGATTCAAAGTTTTGGAGTTCACATCAAAAGATGCCAATCATGACCAAACCTCGTTTGGTTCTTCGCGCTAGAGAACCCATCTGGGTAACCCATTCCCCACCTTCATCTCATAGTTGGTGATATGGTTTGGACACTTCTAATCCAAAATATTATTTGAGTTCCCCCCACTCTTCTTGTGATTCTAATCCAAAAATTTCCTCTTCTTCTGAGGATTCCAATCCAAATATTTCCTCTAATCCTTCTAATGATTCAGATCCAAACTAGTATTCAGATTCATCTAATTCAAATCCTAAGTCATGGTCCTCCCATTCTTCGCAGGACCTCTTTTATCAGTTACCTAAACAACATGCTCCTCTTCTAATTATTTTTTTCATCGAAAATTCTCTTCATCATTCATATAATACGACTCCTACAACGTGGTCCTCCATATCTTTGCAAGACCCTCTACATCATTCATCTAATGTGAATCCTAGGTCGCGGTCCTATATTTCTTCATAGGACCCATTTTATCAATCGCTTCAATGACATATTCTTCCTTTGAAGATACACATGACTCCAAATCCCTCCAATCAAACATATAATATAATTCTTGAATCATGGTCCTCTCTTTCTTCGCATGACACATGTTATTATTCATCCAATGTGATTCTTGAATCATGGCCCTCCCCTTCTTCGCAAGACCTTATTCATTAATCACCCGCATGAAGTATTCCTTCTTTTAAGATTCATGTGACTAAAATTCCTTCTAGTAAAAATTCAAAGTCGACCCATGCGTCGCAATTTACAGACTTTGACCTAGTCCTACTAGTTTACAAATGATATACCATTATATAGGTAGGTCCACACCACCTTATTCTACTCCTGAGACATCTAGCTCCACATCTTCTTTGTCCCCTATGTCATCTTCTTCTATCAGTCATCATCAAACATATTCTAAGTCTTCCATACTGATTGAACCTCTTTCTTCCAATAAACCCCTGGTGGTCGATCAACAACCCATGACGATTGATCATTTTCATAACAAAGAAATAATCAGGGCATTTATAGGGGCACACAAAGATATTCCTTTAGCAGATTACGAGCAAGGATTCTCTTTATACCTCTATTTGTTCGCGTATTATGTGGAAAAGTTTGTTTGCTTTTATCAAGAAATGGAGGAAGAGCCTCAAATCATGCAACTTGATCCTCCTCTTATTCTTCCATCTTCACATTCTTCATTACATGATGAAACTCCTGGGTCTTGCATTGATCCATGACCTATCTTCTCATCACCCAATAACTCTTTGTTTATCACAATTCCTCAATCAAAATATCTTATGGGGTCAACGAAAATTAGCCCTTCATCTTCGTCTAGGTGTGGCTCACCTTCTAGTAGCCATCCCTCTGCTATTTGTGGGACATTTTCAAATAGTCCACTATCTTTTATTCTTGGGGTACGTCCAGCTAGCCCCTTGTCTTCTATGTATGGGTCACCCCCAGGTATTCCATTATATTCTATTCTTAGGCCACATTCTAGTAGTCCATCATCTTCCAGCTATGGGTCGCGTCCTAACAACCCTTCTCCTTCTATTATGGGGCCACATCCTAGTAGCCCTTTATCTTCTATATGTGGCTCATCTCCTGATAGCCCATCTTATTCAATCCTTGGACCATATCATTTTCATCCATCACATTATTCTTCTATCAAATATTGTGGCAATCCCACTGTCATTTTTCACATTAATTCTAAACATCCATGTTCATCTCCCACTTCTCAGGATCAGACAAGTTAAGCATTAGCTTATAAAAAACCCAGACAAGTTCTTTATCAAGCTAAGATAAAAGCTCCAAAGAGCTCCAAGGCTCCCAACAACTCAAATGATTATAAAATTCAAAATCAAATACAATTCCAGAATGCACACCAATGTACACATCAAGTATGCAACAAAGTACAAAAACCTATGGATAGGGAACTCAAGCTCCCACATATGAAACCCATATTTCAAAACAAATCACAATCATTTTTTGAGTGTGAGATCACCACAATCATTGAGATCAGGTATAATATTACATTTGATAAGAAAACACGCTTGATCTTTCTTATCAAAGAAATCGTGAACATTGTTGTTGGATCCTATCACGTAGAGTGACATGGTTGGTCCCAATCTCCCAAAACACTGAAAAATTGTTTAAAAAATACAAAAATACAAAAATACAAAAACAATGAGAAAAACATTAAAAATCAATGGTACAAAGATCAAACCTTGTAATTAGGTATTGCATACGCACGTATGTTCTTTCTTCCCTTTCTTTCATATTCCTCTACAAGTCATCTAACATTTTCATCTCTTTGATGATATTTTGGTTAGCTTATTTCGTACATATTTTATGACATTTATCTCTATGGTATCCATTTGACCTTGGTATTTCATAACCTTGGTAAATTAAAGAATGATTGACCACTTAGAGATCCTATCACTATTCTCATCTAATAAACTTGTTGGGAAGAACTTTTGGACGTATTTGTTGAAACTAGCCAAACTCATCATTGTAATCACCTCCACATCCTTCCATCAAGCCATCAGTGGTTCTTAACCCCTTTCTAAACAGGAGAGATGAAATAAGTTTTTAGAAAGAAAAATAATCAAAATCAATCAATCAAAAAGTAAAAGCTAAAAGCAAAAGCAAATTGATATATAATCTCTCTTGGGGTATTTCTAATAATCTTTACCGAGGCTATGGATGCCTGACTGACAGTAGATCAATGTTGTGATTAGAATAAAATGCATCTCCGTCGGGGCTATGGACGCCTGGTTGGCATCAGAGTAATGTACGGCTCTCCTTCCATAATACATTCAAAAATCAACTTTCAAACTAAATCATTCCTACACATTGGCTAGTGTATTCACTTATTGTTTATCAACTCTTTCCTTCAAGTGGTAATTCATTTCCACGTGCACACACTGTATCTCTATGATAAAACATGATTAGTATGTTACCAATTGTTGCTTTCTGGACCTTGTTCAAACTCTTTCTTTAATGCATGTCTTGTCTCATGATTTGTGCCTTGGGCTAATCACTTTTTCATCGACCGCCTTCTAAATATCTTTGGAGCATCCTTTGTTCTTAGAAAACCATTTAGGACATCCATGTGTATCAGATGTCCTCTTTTCCATGTTTACAAGAACTTTTATCCCCTTTTAAAAAGACAATTTTCTACTTCTTTTCTCTCATGTGTTTATTGGCCAGCTTACGTTGGGGGCATCCTTTCTCCCTCATGATTGAACCTATTTTATATTGACCTTGATCCCCCTTCAGCATGTGAAGAGTTTACCTTTGAATACTCCCACCTAATCACTAGGGAATTTTCACATCTTCAATTTCTTGTGCATGCTTGTGACATCCTACCCTTGTACATCCCATATATCACTGGGGTAATCCACGCTTCTTTGTCTTCCTATACATAGTTTCAGAAAACTTTGAAAATCACAAAAAAATTCAAATATGTTTCAAGAAAAATTTAAAATAATAACAATCATCCTACAAAACATATCTCTTTCATTCTTGCATGTTCTTTTGCACGACTCACAGATCGTCTTGATCTATCTCTACAACAAAGTTGGTTTGCTTACTATGCCTGTACTCTGGGGCACAATGAATTACTTGGTACTGTTTCCTAGTGCATGATTTCTTTTCATAGGACCCAAGTTTCCTTCATTATTCCCCTTTGCTTGTATCCTTTCTTGGGTTAGCATCTTTTAACCCTTGTTGTTAATTCACACAGGTCGGAATCAAAGCTTGATAACAAAAACATTGCATTATGTTTCTCTGTTAGGTTAGCTTGTTTACTTTCTCATATTACATTACATTATGTATGTTTCAAGGAGTTAGGAATCTTTTACTTTCTCATATTGCATTACATTTTGTATGTTGCATGGAGTTGGTATTTTTAGTAATGGAAAATTATCTGTATTATGGCTTTTCATGTCATTTTACACGTTGGCGTATGCTTATATTTTCAATAAGGACCGATGATGTAGATCCTTGGCAATATGATGACACAAAAGTTTTTTTAAATACACTAGACGAAATCTTGTTATTTTCTCTTTGTCTTCATTATTTTTCTATATCATTCTCCTTTTGGTTCACTTGGGGCATCTACACCTCCCTATTATTCTATCCATTTATATCACCTTTTTCGATCGTCGATCGCCTTCTTTCATCACCCTATCGACGCTCAAGGGGTATCTCTCACTTCTAGTAATTTTTCTTCCACCCCTTAAAAATTTTATCTGTCCACCATCTTTGAAGTGGCATCACTTATGGCACCCCAAAGAGGAGCAAATGTAGACACTTATAATTTAGCTCGAGCATTTTAAATACCTAAACTACGTTAATTATACCATTTCCCGCAAATTGATGACATATCGTCAATAATGTTCATTTTCTCTTCTATCACCGTTAATTAGTTGCATTACATTAATTAATTAACTCTTCTATTAAACAAATATGCCAATTAACGGCCTTCCATTAATTAATTCCCCTTTCTATCTAGACTAATTAATTATTATTGATTAATTAGCTTCCTCTTCCATTAAATCAATGAATCACCATTTATTTGATTAAATTCCTCTCATAGTCTAAATCATGCTAATTATTCCTCTAAAAAGCTTCTATAAGTTGGCTCACCTATTAATTAATCACTTGTGTTAATTAATAAATCCCCTCAAACCCCATGAATCACTAAAGGACAAAATAAACTCTCCTAAGGTTGACTCAACCCCCTTTCAACCATCCTTATCCACAACTAACCCAACCTCTCTATTATCCCACATGTAAAGGGATACAGAGATTATTTTATCCATTGGGCTATTTAATGATCCCTCCTCCTAACTTTCTTTTTTACACCTACACACCTTGCATGCTTATAGCTAATCTATAGGCATTTTATCTTAGAGCATATTTCATTTGAGCAAATAGCCTCATTATTGCATTACATTCATCCAAGATTTTGGGTCATATGGAGAGAATAAAAATGGTCTTGTAGCCATAGTTTTATGAGCTTCCATTCCCAAACCCTTGAAGATCAAACAATCAACTTTGATTGCCATGGATCTCTCTAGGTTCATTTAGTGTTTTTCGTGATCTAAAGAGTAGAGATTCAAATGCTTAGCATATTAGTTTACTTTCTATTTCAACTTCTAATGCATAATGTTGGCATTTAGTCTTGTTTAGATATTAACATGATGATATTTGTGTAATTAGTTTGTGTTTTGAAACTATTAAGGTGTTAGTTTCAATTACCTTTTCATAGCTAACTAATACATTGATACAAGATGGAAGACACACAAGCCATAAGAAACAAGAATAGTGATGAAACCATAATATAGATGAGGAGTGTGAGTAGGAGGATAAAGGTCCTCAAAAGAAAAACCAAGTCGAGCTAGACCATTGTGTGATCAAATGGTATCATGACAAGTATGATCAAATGGAATATGTTCCCTGCTATGCACCTAGGGAAAGGATGTTATGATGTATATGTATTGATGGAGATGCCGACATGTGGCACACATCCCTTTATCTTATTATATCATTCATTTATGATTTATTATGCTTAGGAGGTCAGCCTTAGTATTGGCCATCTGTTAGAATGGTATATATAGGGGGTTAGAAGGTTGTAGTTAATCATCATGTTGAGTATTGGAGTGTTAATGTATGGTTTGGAGGTTACCCACCCTTGAAGTGGTATTGGAGGTTGCCCCCTCGAAGTGGAAAAGCTATTATATGACCATATTGTCATCATTTATCTATATTTTGGTATTCTCTCATGTTATTCTGTTGTATATGTTCTGATTTATACAAGTAATATCCTTACAAGTGGTATCAAAGCACGTCAACATGAGAGAAAAAATCATAGAGATATCCTAGGGCACATCATATAGCTCCAACCAATGGGGTAGCCTATACATCAGTGAATTGGAGGAATAATCACTTTATGGGATACAAGGGATGCAAACCCAAGCTAAGTCAAGCTCTACAGAAGCATGGAATGGGATATTATGGTTATACATGTGCAAATTTCACTTATGCCTCGATGGTTATGCATTTAATCCTTATGTTGGTTATGCATTTGGAATCCAAGAGATGATAAACTATGGTCACGAATGGCAACCTCATAGTAGCGCAACGGAATATGGATATTATGATGACAGATATGTATCATCGACCAGCTTTTTCACATCATGGATGCAATGATCCGATACCACTGGCGCAAACGTGTGTAACCTCCAAACCATACAATAACACTCCATTACTCAATATGTTTCTTAACTTCATGTTTCTAGGGACTATATATACCATTTCTAACCTATGGCCAAGGACTGATGCTGATGCACCTAGGGATAATAAATCATAAATGAATGATATATAAGTATTGAGGGGATGTGTGCCAACATGTGGCACACATCCCCTTATCTTATTATATCATATACATTTGTGATTTATTATGCTTTCCCGAGGTCAGCCTCAGTATTCCTTCCATAGGTTCGACATGGTATATCGTAGGGGTTAGAAGGTAAGTAGTTAATCATCATATTGAGTATTGGAGTGTTTTTGTATGGTTTGGAGGTTACACACCCTCGAACTGGTATTGGAGGTTGATCATCCCTCGATAGTGTGAAAAGCTGGTCGATAAGAGCATATCTGTCATCATTATATCCATATTCAGTTGCACTACTTCTGATTCCATTCGTTATTCATAGTTGTATCATCCTTCTGATTCCATGCATAACCAACATAAGGATCCTTACAAGTGCATAATCATAAGCAGCGATTCCATGTATAACCATAAATTAGGAGAACCATAATAAGGTTTCCATGCTTCATATTGTTGCTGAATATGATCCCTTGTATAGAGGGTAAATTGAATTTTTTTTCCAATTACCTGTGCATCTATAATGGTTGGAAACACTCTAAGTGCAAAATATCTGAAAATTTCAGCTCCATTGGATCTTTTTTCTCGGATGTTGATGTGGATGTTCCATAGGTTGCAGTTTTCAGTAAATCCTCAACCTTTTCAGGACCTGTTTCTAAACTTGTAGTATTTCTTCTAGCAAAATTTATATTTTCATAAAATCTCTTGAGTAGATGAATTAGTTAGGGTTTCCTTGTTTTTGTTTCATGTTCCATCTACCGAAATCATCCTTATTAGAATTCTTCTCCAGACTCTATATCATGATCATGGTCTATATTGACAATTTTCTTATGGAAATGGTGAGATGGATGCTAAAGAATGGTATCCTGTAAAGTCGACCTTCTTCTTTTTGTACCAAATCTTCATAAACTTATTTTTCATATTAATATTAATTGTCCCCAATGTCTCTAACCAAGGATACCCAAGAACAATATCTAAACCATCCATATATAAGGCAAAAAAATCTGAATGTAAAGTATATTTGTCCATAGTAAGTTCTAAATCTTCAAAAACTTGAATTTTCTTACCATTCACTTGAGCTTCTTTGATATTACTTTCTTTAATATGTAGATGTTTGAGCCATATCCTTGTCGATGAAGTTATACTTGTTGTTAGGGTTAATGGAAACAATTATCTTATTCCTTTGAATGCATCCATGAAACCTGAAATATGGTATCTTCCTTCTTGGGAGCTATAATATCTTCTTCTACATCAATATCTTGTTTTTATTCCTCTTCTTCAACTTCTTCTGTGTTTGACTCTTAAATATATGGTGCACCATCATCTTCCCTTGAATCTTATTCACCTTCCTCTTCATCTTCTTTTTCTCTTGATTCTTCAATATATTCTTCCGCATCATCTTCCATTGACTCTTCTTCCTCTCTGTGGTCCCATCTATCCATAAAACAGTTGTTCCATTTCCTCCCAAGACCAATCCTTCCTGTCATTTTTTAACTCAGAAAACTAAATCCATGCAAGACCACCAAGATAATGTGAAAACCTATTCCTTGTCATGAAATATGAGAAATATATATTCTTAAATTTTATCCACCATTCTTTAGCATCCATATCACCATTTCCATAAAAATTTGTTATCCCCGTGATCATGATTAGGGTTTAGGAATTCTGAAAATATTTCAGCAAATGGATAAAAAAACACAAATAACAAACCATAACTGAAATTTCAAGAGATTTCTAAAAATATAAATTTTGGTAAAAAAATACCACAATTTGCTTCTTGAAAAGTCAAATTTATGAAAAAAAACCTAAAAACACAAATAACATCCAAAAAAAAGATCTAAAGGAGCTGAAATTTTCAGATATTCTGACTTAGAGTGTTTCCAAATTATGATGAAAAACTGGGAAAAAATTTGATATCCTCTTCAAGATATATTCGAAACAAAAAATTAGGGTTTTTGCCCTAATTTTGGCCGAAATCACTGCTCTGATACCACTTGGAAGGATATTACTTGTATAAATCAAAACATATACAGCAAAATAACATGAGAGAACACCAAAATATAGATAAATGATGACAATATGCTCATATAAGAGCTTTTCCACTTCGAGGGAGCAACCTCCAATACCACTTCGAGGGGGTAACCTCCAAACCATACAATAACACTCCAATACTCAATATGATGATTAACTACAACCTTCTAACCCCTATATATATACCATTATAACCTATGGTCAATACTGAGGCCAAACCTCCTAAGCATAATAAATCATAAATGAATGATATAATAAGATAAGGGGATGTGTGCCACATGTTGGCATCTCCATCAATACATATACATCATAACATCCTTTCCCTATGTGCATAGCATTCCCAATATGAGTCATTTATGAAAAGTGTGCAAGTAAAAGGCGAGACTGTTAATGGAGGAAGTACATGTGAATTATGCATAGGTGATAGAGCTACATCCATGGAATGAATAGGACCCTGATAAGGAATCATAGCAGTAGCAGTAGTAGGTAGCGTAGAATAAACTACATCTATCACAAAATTGACACATTCAAAAGGTGGTAAATGAGGTTGTTCATCCATAGGTTGTGGATCATCTTTAATATCAATATGTGGAATAGGAAGAATAATATTAGGAGTGTGGTCATAGTACTGGAATGGATCATGGTCATAAAGAACAATAAACTCAATGCCCTCATGGAGGAATTTAACACAATGGTGTACAATAGAAGAAACTTCCTGCATGGCATGAAGCCATGGTCTACCAAGCAAATAGTTGTAAGAAACTGGGAAATCAATGATAAAGAACACTATGTTGATAGTATCGGGCCCTATAATAATAGGTAATGTAATGTGACCAACAAATGGAAGAACGGAACCATCATATTCATAGAGTGAGAGGCATGATGGACTAACATCAAAGGTGGAAAGACCTAACTTTTCAAGGAATGACATAGGACATAGATTAAGCTCAGATCCATTATCAATTAAAGTGCGCTTGATACCCATATTGAGAATGTGAATCATAATATGCAAGGGTGGGTCATTATCAAAAGTGTTGAAATTAGTGGGAAGATTAGATTTTAATGATAAGTGTCGAGAAAATGCATCTACAAAAGTTAGATATACTGAGTCAGGATATATAATAGCACAAATGTGGGTAGTATCTAAAAGATATCGGACTCGATACCCTACATTTGGGTGCGTAAGAAAATAATAAATAATTGAGATATTCATGATGGCTAGACTCTAGGATGATAAAAAGTGAGGATCCTATATGTGTGAAGATGGAGTTCAGGTTCACCAAAATGATTAACTAAAAATGTGGAATAATGGTAGTTAATCTAAACTAGGAACAACAGTAAATAAAAATAAATAAAATCATTAAAAAAATATAGAAAGTGACTCAAGCAACTAAGTAAATGAAAATGTGAAACCCTAATTAATAAGTAGGGTTAGAAATAGATTAGGTAATTTGATGAGCTTGCTATACTGTTTCATAGAGATGGCTAGATAAACAACGGGAGGAAATGACTGTGTCGAAGTCTAAAAAAATGCAGATACAGGAAATTTTAGTGGACCGGGACACCTGGATAAGTACAAGGATACTAGTGGGCACCCTAGTCTAAAATATGGACACCCTAGTCTATGAAAAATATTTTTAACCTTCCTCTGAGGTTTCACTAAATGGTTTCCTTCCTTCACTTCCTGTCGCACTAGCTTCACTACATTATTTCGTATCTCATTGGTAATCAATGATGAAGAAAATACCTACAAAAAACCAAGACAAACATCAAACTGTAAAAAAATAAATATGTGTGTGAAGGGGTCAAACTTTCCTCAATTTCCACAATGGTGGACTTACTAACTGATCATTGCAGTATATCTCAAACCCAATGTAGTTATATGTTCTTGGGTGTGTAATCATGCCCTAGGATGCTCTTATGTCAGTCGCACTTTGCAAAAGTAGTGAGTAATAACTATGTGTAGAAAATGTAATAGAATGTTGGATGGAATAGAAAAAACTTCCCTCCTATGTAATGTGATGCAAATAAACCAACCTAATGCCTTGTGATGGAGCTAGATGGATGCAAATTAATCCTTTGATGGATGCAACTTTAGGTGATGATAGAAGTGATTAGTGTTTGGTCCCTCATTATGGAAGGGAAATTGTTAGTGGTGAATTTTCATAATCTCGTGAAAATCGAGGATTATGGAAATTGAATTGGCGAATATTTTGTGATTTGTAGCCAACTTATTCACTTAAAAATTCAACTGACATGTCCCTTATACTATTCATTTCACCTAGATTTTACACTTATAAGATCTTATGAATTTAATTCACCACCATTTCAAATCATTTCATGTGCATATTCACTGAAGTAAACATAAGTAACCTCTTAGCCATCCAATCTCAAGCCATCCAACCCCTAACTCGTCCCACCCCTGAGCCATCCAAACCTGAGCCGTCTAACCCCTTAGCTATCCAACCCTGAGTCGTCTAACCTGGAGCCATCCAACCCATAACTCATCCAACCCCTTAGCCATCCAACCTTGAGCCATCCAACCCCTCATCCGTCCAACCCCTTATCCATCCAACCCCTCATCTATCTAACCCATCAGTCATCTAGCCTCTCAGCGGTGAGCATTCCAACCCTTAAATCGTCCAAACCTTTGCCATCCAACCACATAGTTGTCCAAGCCTTTTCCATCCAACCACTATCATCTAACCCTAAACATCCAATCTCAGAGCCTTTAAACATAAGATATGTCCCTAAGTAGTGATGAATACTAGAAATCAGGGTAAGAAGGCTACTAATTCAGCCATGGATACTAGAAATACTTTTCTTTGTTATTTTGGAAAATCACAAAAAATGAAGGGGGTTTTTGCATCAGTTGAAAATATTGGTATGTGGCATGTGTTATTTACAAGTTATTTGATCTTACAATATTTAATAATTATGTTTTTCATACTACTCTTGGAACTGCTTGTACTGTGTAAAAATTTACATATAGATAAAATTAATACTATAGATAGAATTATATGCAAACGTTTCAGAAATTACTTCACAAAATAATCAATTTAAATATATTGATGATCCATTATATGTTGAGGAAAACATTATGTCACTTGATGAAATAGAAGTATAAGAAAATTCATCGAATTCTCATGATATACCAGCAGAGGAAGCTTCTACTCCAAGGTCTATTTCGAGAAAAATGAGACATGAGAATCAAGATATTCCTGTTGAGATCCCAGATGCAGAAGTTGAACCCCAAGAAAAAAATAAAAAATGTCAAAAGAAAGAGGAAAAACTGGAAAATTGGAAGGAAATTCCAGTTCGAATGGGCTACAAAATATCCATTTATTGAACCTGTGTACACTGAAAATGGTAATGATGTTCCAACACAATGTCGATGTAAAATATGTGGTTGGAAATAGGGGAAGGATCACATGATGCAACTCAAACCAGACACAATTGAAAAGCATTGTGGGAAAATATACATTTCCCAAAAGCAAAAGGATGGCAGCATAGTCAAAGCATATAAATGGAAAGATGCAAAATATTGTCTACATGTCAAAGACGCAAAAGAATATGAAAAGGAACAAAAAACGTATGAAATGTGTGAATGAAAAAGGTGGGACCATAGTAGAAAGATTGAGCAAAGCTATGGAGGCATAAATGCATGCAAAAAGTATTCAGTTTGCTATCGTATTCCATATATTCAAAAGGGGAAGACCAATGTCAGATTTTGGAGAAAATAAAATTTTGTATCAGGTTATTGTTCTGCAGAACATTCCTCAATCTCATTGGTCAGATAATAGTGGCTAGGAAATTGCAAAATGTCTATCTTTAGTAGAAAATGAGGATATGAAATTGTGTGTTCAAAAGGCTAAGTATATTTCCCTTTCAATAGATGAGGTTAATGTAGTTGATAAAACTTCATGGATTTGTATTCATGTGTTATACATTTGCTAATGAAATAAGAACTCCACACCTCTTAGCAATTCATAAAATGACTGATAATTGTAATTCTAAAAATATTTATAAATTGGTGGTCTCAAATCTGAAGTATGTCGCCGCAATGGATGGCTTTTCCATTGGAACAAAATTATTTTGTGTCAGAACCGATGGTGCAGCTGTAATGCAGGGAGCCAGAAATGGTCTCTACATTAGACTTCAAATAATTGTTGCTTTGTATATTGTTTTTACCCATTGTATGGCTCACAAAATGAATCTGGCTTACAAAATTGTGAGCAAATTTGAAAATTTAGCTAGAGTGGGGGAATTGATACGTGAGTTGCATGCTTATTATTCTAGTAGTCCAAAGAGATTTTTGGAATTTCAAAAATTTACAATTAGACTGACAGAGGGAAAAAATCTTCTCAAAGATGTAGATACTAGATGAATATCTATTTATGAACCTACCTATAGAGTATTTGATGAATATCCTTCATTGACAAGATTTATGTATAAATACCACAGGGATGTAGATAAAGATAATGATTTATTGTGCCATCTAATAGACATAGAAAATTTAATCACACTCTACGGTATTCTTCCCATATCTTAATGAAACATGGACAAGATCGTTATTTATACATAACAGACTTCATAAGACTCAAAAGATGTGTGTGTTGGAGTCTCGAAAGTTTATATATTTATGATGGAAGTTTTCAAGGTGATGCTTTTGAAAACCAAAATGTATTGATAGATTTGAAAAATCCCAGGTGCTTCTTAAAATACAATATACATGATCATCTATGTATAACAACACATGGAAAGGAGATTCCACTTCATACATTCCAAAAAAGAGTTGATATGGTTGTCTCAGAAATAGAAGAAGTAAAAGTGACACATAATTTATATGATACAATATTAATCGAAACTAGGAATAAGTTGAGAAAGATCTCTAAATCGTTAGCTAAAGAGATCTGGGAAATATTCAAAAATGATAAAATTCTATAAGTGATATGAGTTGCAAATTCATAGTTTTGGAATTTTTCTGGGGGCAAACCTTATACATCTATCAGTCCTTTATTTTTTAAAAACATGAGTAATCTAATTGACCGTTTCTCTAAGATTAAAGA
Source organism: Taxus chinensis (assembly GCA_019776745.2). Lineage (NCBI taxonomy): Eukaryota > Viridiplantae > Streptophyta > Pinopsida > Cupressales > Taxaceae > Taxus > Taxus chinensis. Next base: position 191,811,511 of record CM034153.1, read on the forward strand.
GATAAACGGAGTTTCTATAGAAGGTATTTTACAAAGAAAAATACTTAGTTCCCAGTCAAAAGATTTTGCTAATACTATGATAAGACAAGTTCGACTTCTACAAAACCCATAGGATTATGGTGCCATCAAAAGGATTTGGAAGGATATTTGTTCCAATAGTATTCTAAGTGAATATTTGAGTGAGTATATTAAGTTGTATGAACTCTGTCAAAATATGATTCTAGGTTTTGTGGAAGATGAGAGTGTTTGCAGTGCTCTATCCTTTTTAAAATCAAAAGTTCAAAACAGATTGGACACAAATATAGAAAGTTGTCTGAGGTTGTATGTATCACATTACTCAGTGGATTCTTTCACTTATGATAGAGCACTCACATTATGGAATTCACTAGTAGAAAGAAGAGGAGTTAGTAATATTCTGCCTGACCCAGGGGATGGAGGCACATCCACAGATCATGCTACAATTGATTTCCAAGACACGAATGGAAGTGTTGATCCATGACTGTTTCAATTCACATAAATTTCATTATAATAATTTAATGTAATAAATTATAACTATTGATGTATTTCATACCGAGATTGCAACTTTCAATAAATGCAATTTTTTTTATATATTTGGTTTCTAAACTGAAATAAGAAAATATTTGTCTTTTATTTCTATTAATTGATTTATTTTCCATCTGCAAGAAATTAGAAACGTAAATATTTTAAATAAACAAAATCAAATAAATATAAGCAACATTTACATAAACAAAGCGACATAAACATCATTTGTATTATATAGAAATCAAATAACAATATATAGTTACAATTCCAATTCCCAAAGTACTCTTGAAATTGTTCTCTCATGCGGCAGATTACTTTATGAGTAAAAGTACAAATTCATAAAGCATTTTTGGTCAATATAATTAAAAAAAAGGGTTTGTTAATACATTTCAAAGCTTTCAGACAAGTTCTGTCATATAAGGACACATTACGAGGTCATCCTCTTTTCTGCCTATGATTCTAAATCATAATTGTCCTTACGCCTGCCTCACGGAATAAAAACAAAAAAAATTGGCTGGCCACTAACTTTTAATTCCTACGCCAATGTCAGAATTGTGACAACACACTTGTCACATGGTGAACTTCACTAACATATTGAATTTCTTATTTGGCAGGAGAAGCTTGATCTTTTTCTTGCGTTAGAGGTGGAGGAATTTGCTATGTCTGTAAAGAGCTATCTATTATAACTCTTGATGCCTGCAAATCTTGTGCAGTGGTATTGATATTTTTAAGAATATTTTGTTCCTCCCTCGCTTCATCTCCTGCTGACAAAAGTGTTGCATCTACGTCTGTATTTTCCTTCAGTAAGACTTCTAGATCCATCTTATGCTCCTTGATTATTCTTCTCAATGTATTATTTTGTTTATTTATTACTATCAGTTTTTCCTTCAACTATACAAACAAATTCAGGATTTTGCGGGAATTCTTTAAATGTGCTTCTAAAATAGTTGCTTCTTTCTTTAATTTTTCTTTTTTTTCCTGTAAAATAGAAATAACAAATTTTAGTCTATTAGATAAGTTAAAAATATATATTTTAGTGCTTATAATATTATGATTTTGCATGTAAAACATAAAGCCCACTCACCATAGCTTTTTATTTTTCATCCTTTGCTATGAAAATATTTGTCTTGTCTTTAGCCCATTTGTTGTAGGAAGTCTATGCTTCAGCATTCAAATTCTCCAACCTGTTTAACATTATGTCTATAATTTCATCATTGTAATTATTAGTATAGGAAATTTTATCTGACTGAGCTTTATTTAGAAAAACATCCTTCCTTGTCGATTGGCTCTCTACGACAGTGAAAAATGAATTCCTTTGAGCGTGATTATGGTATCTTGTATTTATTTCTTTTATCAACATTTTTTTCTCTCCCAAGACTATACCAAATCCACATCAGACATTACACCTCTTGAATTGTTGCCCCCATACTATCTGATATCATATTTTATCATATAAAACGTGTCTTTTCATCATCTTTTTGTGGAGCATTTGCTGGAGGAGGAGGAGATTCGTTGTCATGTACATCATGCACATTTTGTTGTTGTTGTGGTTGAGGTGAAGTAGATTGAATCATATGATGAGTGTCGAAATGGTTTCCCTTGTCAGCATCGCCAATATTGAATCCCAAATACTCCTCGTTAAGGCCGATGTTGTTGAAAAGCTATGAGGCTGTTACACTTAAAACACATCCTAGCGAGAGTCTAGGAAATTTTGTTGTTGCAGGATGAACTGTTCCAATTGATTCTATAGGAAACCTTATATTCTTGCTTGCAAATATTATTTTTGTTTGGACTAAACGTGTTGGCAGTATTGGTGGCCTCCTTACAAGTGGAATATGCTCATAAGATATATTACCTGCAAGATGAAAACAAAAAAAATTTAGAAGCCATTATACGGTTAGGCCTTGTAAATTCTAAAAATTAGTACCATAATAAACATGCTAAATATTAAATATTACAATTTACCTTACACGTTTGGAGACGCAAGTGTAAAATTTTGATCTTATGCATCATAATGAGTTTGATCATCATCACCCGTTTTAATAGTTTCTAAATATAATAAATGTAAAAAAGAACAATAGAAATATTAAAATACAGTACTACCTACATAATTTATATTAGTTTTTTGAATTAGTTATTTATATCAATAGAAAAATTCATACCTGTAGTTAAATGTGATGGTAAACATGATGCACATAACAACCCCCTAGGTCACTTTTGACAAGGAGCTCTTATTGGTGTTGATTCTGCTGAATCCATGTCAGAATCAGTAGAGACCTCTGCAGGGGCTTTACCTCAAGCAATTTCCTCCTTATGAGTTGTTGCAACAATAATTATTCTCTGCAAAAGAAAATATTACACTTATTATTTTATTTTAAAATATTGAATTTGAGATTGTTATAACAAGAAAACTGTAAAAGTAACAATTACTTGTTGTTCTTCAAGAGTGAGACCAATAATTTTATCATTAATTACAGTTGGAATTTTAGCTTTCTAAAATTCATAGAATGCTTCCTGATAGAAAGAAATAATAAAATTGCAATAAGAGAATACAGTCTTGGATTTATCAAATTGGTTGGCATTGCGGGAACGAGAGACATCTATTTTTATTCGGTTGGACAAATATGTGCACCAATGGAATTGTTGACCTGTTAGTGTCTGCAATAAATATTGAACCAACCAATATGGAATGTATGTAGATATTCCCTGTAGTACAATCCTGGCCTGAAAAAGTGATGCAACTGTAAGAAAAAATTGGTTTGTAATACCTTGAAGAAGTAGGCCTCATGATGAATGATTAAGAGGAGCTGCAATTATAGAAAAAATGTTAGAGGATTGGGTGGTGGAAAAATGTTAAGAGAAAAAGAATTTGAAAATAATAAACTTACCATTAACCTACACACTGTAATGAGACTCCAAAAACTTATTATCTTTTTCTGTGAGGACATCCATTGTAGTAACAGGTAACTTATTTTCGAATGGTAACCCAGTTAACCTATGTACATCTGCAGGCTCAATTATGAATGAAATTTAATGATGTCTCGGATGCACCAAGAGAACAATTTTTTTTCCATCATTATCATTTTAAGAGGCAAGAAGGTAATCAAGCACTGAAGTATCAGTATCAAATTGGGGCATGTCCACAAGCCCGGTAAATTCTAATTTTTTGAGCCAATCATTTTGTGCATCTTTTACTTTCAGAAGGGCTACAATCTATGGGCACATGAGGTTTTTGTATTGGAATTTGGGTGTAGGAGTAGATGTGGTGCTTTCCATTGTTGAAATTTGGGAGAAATTTGAAAATTGGAGAGCTCAGAGCACTGGCAATTTTCTTAGAAAAGTGAAGAAATAAACCTTGTAGGGGTATTTATAGGGTTCTAAATGGGTCAAAGGATGCCTGGCTGAAAATTATTGGCTATCCAAGGTGGCCACCCAACCCATAATTAATAAACCCATCCGATACTCAACCATCCAACCATTAGCCATCCAACCCCTCAACTATCCAACCCACTGTCCAACTCTTTGTCATCTAACTCCTTAACCGTCCAACCCCTCAACTATCCAATGTCTTAAATCATCCATCCCACCCATCAAACCCTGAGTCGTCCAACCCCCTAACTATCCTACCAACCCATCCAACCCTTTGCCATCCAACTAACCCATCCAACCCGCCCGCCCAAACCCTTAACCATCCAACTGACCCGTCCAACCCCATAACCATCCAACCTAGTCGTACAACCCTTAACCATCCAACCCACCCATCCAACCTACCCTTCCATCCCTTTGTCATCTAACCCATCTGTCCAACCCTTAGCTGTCAAACCCTTAGTCATCCAATCCCATCAACCATCCAACCCACCCAACCAACCTTCCCACCCAACCTACATGCTAACCTACCCTGCCTACTTTATGAAACTAGGGAAAATTTCTCTCTATGAAATCGCCTTTGCCATGAAACATTTTTTCATAAATTCGCCAATGATTCAGAAGTTGATTTTTGAGATTTTCCAAAATTTCTAAACTAATTTTTTAGAGGGACCTTCTTAAAATGAACCTTGGATTATGGTTTCATAAATTTATATTTATATGGTTCTCTTGATCTAATTTCATAATTAACCCCAAAAATGCCGAGAAAAAGAAATATGAAATGCTCAAACGGCTATAAAGTGCCCAAAAAGTGACAAGAAAGTGGGGAAAGGATCAAGGTGCCCCGATTGGGACCAGAGCACTTGTCGGCGCCCCATTACTAACTTGGGTGCCCCATTCAGAGATAAAACAATGCCAAATGGTAGAACTAACTGGGTGAGTAGATGTGGGAGGTCGTAAGTGATGACAACAAACAAAGTAAAATGGATAAAGGACAAGAATTAATTAGTACTTTATTCACTCAAAAAGCATATGAATAGTGGTATGAGACTGAGACTAAACAATGTATAAGGTGCACGATTCAGTGTCTATAGTTCTCATCATGTATTTAAAATCTATTATTTCCCATCAAATGTTATGTCATCCCATTCTAAAAGAATATATATATATATATAAATCGTTAACTTAGGTGTGCTGGTGTAGGTGTTAGGCCAATAGGATTTCATTAGAATTTAAAAAATAAAATTTATATTTTAGTGTTATTATATGAATATAACTTATTATAAATGATCTCCCATATCAAAAAATAAATATCACATCCTTTGATGCCTCATTGATGTTACCATATCCACAATTCTATTAGGAGGTTGTTTCCTACTTGATCTTGAAGAAGAAACAAGTTGAATAAAACAAGCAATTCTTTGGTACTACTAATTGAAGAAGTAGAATCTCTAGCCAAATGTTGGTCAAGACCGAACATCTCTCAAAATAAAAAATCCAAACATCTATGGTTCTCATTAGTCATTAGTTCTTGAGATAATTATATGAGTCTACGAAGAGGCAAACTAATCTCCCTCTTATCTCATAAGAAGGATAACATTAACAAAAATGGTCCAAATTTTTAGGCTCCAAATAGAAAATTTAAAAAATATGATGTTTAAAATTTTTGATAAATTTGGTGGTCTATTTATATGCAAAGGTGATGTGAAAAAATATGAATTATTCCATAGAAACCCTAAAATTACAAGATAATTGGAATTGAGGATAACTTGGAGGTCGAATGAGCTCATCCTAAATGTGTATACATTAACTACAATAATGTTGAATCTTTGAGGAAAGAGGCTGACAAGTATCGATCCATTTGGGAAGAAGGTATGCTTTATAGATCTCATCTTCAATACCATTATTTATCTCTTTTTTGGAAACACTTAGTGCAATGAATTAAAATATACGAATTCATGTATTATATGTCATCCATTTCCCATTTCAACATCAATCTTAGTTGAAAATGGAACTACACATTATTCTTACTACACACAAGTTTATAGATTCTTAGACATGTCTTCATTTATTCCAAGCATACACTACCAAGAAATTCCTTTCAAAAGATTAAAAACCATGATTAAATGTCACCTCAATGAAAAAGGGTTTACAATATTTCCAAACACACATTTTTACAATTTAAACTTATCAATATGTATGATAAGTATGATAGTGTTTAAATTATCATAATTTTTTTTTATCACCAAACTCACCTAGACATCTTGTTATGAAATAAATGAAATTTGTAATTTATGTCAGGAAAAATTTTAGTGGCTAATTTTCATAAACTCGCAAATATTAGGGATTTTGGAAATTGGAAATGGCAAATTTTTAGTAGTTGGATGCCGCCCAGTTCACCAAAACTTTCAGTAGACAAGTCATTTGTATGGGTGAGTTCACCTATTATTTATACGTAAAAATTAATTTATACATGTATTCACTGAGGTATAATACATCACCTGGGAGTTGTAGGGGGTACTCGTTTAATAATGACATCCATCAAAGAGAGACTGTCTGTCCAATTTAGGTTAGACTAAAAACCATTGTAGGTCATCCAACCTAGGTTTGATGACAGATGATGGATGACCGTCTAACCTAGGTTGGATGACAGATAATGTACAACCGTCTAACCCAGGTTGGATGACTGGGTTGGAAAACATATAATATACGGTCGTCCAAACCAGGTTTGATGGTTGGGTTGGACGATTGATGATGGACAATTGTCCAACCCATGTTGGATGGCTATGTTGGATGATAGATAATGTACGACCATCCAACCCAGGTTAGATGACTGGGTTGGACGGAAAATAATGTATGGTCATCCAACCCAGGTTGTACGGTTGGATTGGATGGAAGATGATGGACATATGTCTAACCCAGGTTAGACAGTTGGGTTGGATGGTAGATAATGTATGGCCATCCAACCTAGGTTGGATGGATGGGTTGGATGACATATAATGTATGGTCATCTAACCCAGGTTGGACAACTGGTTTGGATGACAGATAATGTACGGTCATCCAACCCAGGTTGGTAGGCTGGGTTGGATGACATATAATGTACGGTCATGTAACCTAGGTTGGACAGCTGGGTTGGACCAAATATAATGTATGGTCATCCAACCCAGGTTAGATGGTAGACGATGGATAGTCGTCCAAACCAAGTTGGATAGCTAGGTTGTACGGGAGACAATGGATGACTGTCTAACCTAGATCAAACGACCGTCCATTGTCTTCCATACAACGTAGGCTGGATGTTATCCAACCTAGGTTATACAGAAGATGATGGATGGCCGTCCAACCTAGGAAGGATGGCCATCCAACCTGGGATGGACGGCCATCCAACCTGGGATGGACGGCCATCCAACCTGGGATGGATGACCATCTAACCTGGGATGGATGGCCATCCAACCTGGGTTAAATGGTCTTTCATTGTTTGTCATCTAACCCAGCCATCCAAGCTGGGTTGGAGGGATGCTATCATCTACTGTATATTCTGGGTTGGATGGCGCCTAACCTAGGTTGTATGGAAGATGAAGGATAACCATCCCATTTTGTCGTCTTTGCCATGAAACAATTTTTTAGAAATTTTCCATTGATGCGAAAGTCAATTTCAGATATTCACCACCAATTATAAACTAGTTTTTTGGAGGAGGGTCTTAAAATGAACCCTAATTTATGTAAGGAAAGAGTTTCTTGAGGAGGGGAAATTTGACTCACCAAACGCAATGAATATGTATCAATTCATCTTCACCATTATTCTCCTTACGTATTTCAAACTAACATCTATGACACGTGATTGCAAATCAATGGTGTTGGAGAAATTAATATGATTGGGGATATAAAACTACTATGTCCCCTTAATGTTTATAAGAATTTATAAAATAAATAAAGAATTTCTATATTAAAAATATTGTCAAAAATATTTAAAAATTAGTATTTGACACAATTAAACAAATATTCCTAAATAGTTATGAATGTATGTGTATAGTCGTTTATGGTTATTACCAAACCTCTATGAAAAATTATGGGATCCTAATTCCGGGTACACACATGACACATAAATGACACACAAGACATTACAATATATAATATGAAAAAATTGTGACATTACTAGAGGTGTGAAAAAGTGAGAAGAAAGTATTGAATCTAGGTTCTCGTGATTTATAATTGTCTAACATGATTATAAGTGTGTGAATAAGTGAGAAGAAATTACTAAATCTGGGAACCTATGATATGTAATTGTCTAACAAGATTAGAAATTTTCTCATTGTGGTTAATACAAAGGATGATGCATTTATATCATGGGGTTTTTTACCTTTAAAGGTTTTCCTTATGTTAAATATTTTGTTCAATACTCTTTTGTCATTTTTGTGCGTTTCTCTTGTTATTTAAATTTGTACATTTATTCAATCCTTGTCAACATTATTATATAAAAAAATGTTTAATTGATCCTACTAACCTTGGAAAATGTAAGAATCATTAGATTTTGATTTCAATCCAACATTACTGTGATGAATGCCTTGATATACATGTAGGTAAAATATGGCCATGTATACAAGGAAAGTGAGTTATTTGACAAAAACATTGAAGAAAGTGTGGTTTTATTGAGAAAAAATCATTTTTGTACATATACAAAATGACCTTGTTGAGAAGGCCATGGATATTCTAAAGAAAATGTTATTGACAGTTGTAGATTCAAACTGAACAACCTTTTCCAACATCCTTTAGATGTATCCTAGAATAAAATCTCTATAGTTTGGCATGGCGATCCATAAATAATAATTAGAGGATTTTTTTTATATTATAGTCGTGGATATCCTCATATACATGTACACAAATTGTGGAAGAATGCAAAAATAACACATATTCTTTGACCAAATGAAACATCTAAATGTTGTTTCACATAAGGATATGATCGTAGCCTATACACAATCCAAAATTATTTATAAAGTGTAAGAGTTATATAGACAAATGGATTTGGTAGGTATAATGCCAAAATCCACAAAATATTCTAATATCCTCCCACATTGTAAAGAAAATTAGATCTTTAAAACAAGGTATAAAGAGTTGTAAAAAATTTAAATGTTACACCCTTGATCTGGGGTCATATATTGAGATATGTATGGGACAAATATGGCTAACATAATCTCTTATCATGTCATATCTCATTTACTTATGCTTAATAGGTCGGACTACATGGTTTAACAACATAATAATGTGTATATAGAACTTAGTAACTCATAGATAATCATCATTTGAGAACTTGATTCTTATTGTATGCTTTTGAGGTCACCCCCTCGAAGTGGCTAAATCATTATACTTGCATATTTTTATATTTTCTCTATTTTGGTATTCTTTTGTGGTCTACTGCTTCTAGTATTCAGATATATCTAAGAAATTTCTTTACAAGCAGTTTTAGTGCTTCAATTTAGGCCAAAATTAGGTCAAAACCTTAATTTTGAAGATTCAACTATATCTCCTAAATTTTGGAATTTTTTTATGAAATTTATTAAGTGAAGTGGAAAACTTAGTCAACTAAGAATATCTCTAAAATTCAAGATTTTTTAACCTATTTTGCAAAATTTATAGTCATTCTACGTTTTTTCATAAATTCACTCCATAAGTCACAATTTTAGGAAAATTTCTAATTTCTTACATTTTTGGAATTATTACCAAAAATTAGTTAGGTTTTTTTTCTATATTTCTCTTTATTTGGTAAATAACTATATGAAACATCAAACCCTAAATTTCTACCCTAATCCCTATACCCTAAGAACTAAACCATACATTAGAATAGGGAGATCAACTAGAGAGGAATGACTCCAAATATAAGAAAGATATGGATTATGAGTCTTTAACTTATTTCATATGAGAGGAAGTCATCCATCTTCATGAGAACATAATTATAACCTCACTAATGTGAAGGAAAATATTGATAATATTTTGCACTTAGTGAATGTGAAATGAAGGTGGAGTTTGATAATAACTTGCACTTAATAAATAGTGAAATAAAATAAAAAATGAATCAATGAGGGATTTGATTTTCATTAGATCATTCATGACTACAATCATGAATTCACATTTAAATCACAAAGTTTCGTCAAGCAATGCACACTCAAATTTAAATTAGGCCAACAATGGTGGATCTTCTCCATAACATAGTGGATCTTCTAATGAATGGTAAAACATGGTTCCAAAAGCATAAATGCAAAGGAATTGATCCATTCACATAGATTAACCAAATGGATTTTTTATTTGCATTAAGTTTCATGTGGACATAATTTCATAATGACATCCTTGTATATGGAACTAGAATAGTTCATTTGGTATAGATGGATGTGCGAGAAGAAGAAATAAAAGGGTCTCCCTATTACATAGTAAATGTTCACCTATGAGCTCCAAACACACTACATGAATAGTTTCAAAAGTAATTATCATCCAGATAATACAACTATGAAAAATAGGGACAATCAAGGATTATATGCAATAGTTCTAAAATATGTCCTTACATGTGTATGTCATGTTAAATGATCATCTAAATGATCTATTTGTGGGTGGTCTTAAAAATAACATATAAATTTATGTTCTTCTTATTAATCCAGGTTTGATATCAAAATCCATGATATTTTCTTGTCATTTGGAGGAAAGATAACTAGTAAAATGGAGGGTAAACACTACTCACATGAAGCACATGATTCCAACACAATCATTTCCTTGACCTTCCAGATGGAATACTCAAAAAATTGAAGAGACATGATTAAAAGTTATATGTTACTAAAATTGTGATAGAAAATGAAGGAAGGTACATAATGTGTTGAGAATAAATTTTTATACATTGAAGGTCCCATTGAGGAATAAGATAAGGATGAAGTAGCTAGTGAAGAGGAAGAGGTTCCTGAGATCAAGGCTAAATAATCTCAATCAAATATTTATTTCCATGTAATTTAAAATATTATCATTCTAATACCACTCAAGGTATTTGGGTTCATGAATAAATAAAGGGTGACAATATAAATTGACTTTAGAATTACTCACAAAATCATCAATCATAAGTTGTCCTTGTACTTAAATTGTTATATTTATCAATCCCCATAATTTCAAGTCATGTTTGTAAATGGAGGTAAAGTTAGTGGTTCATTAAAGTTTCATACGATTAATATATCCATGAGAGATTACCTACTAAATAACACTTGATGTATACTATTTTAATGTGGGATACAAACATCTTTGTAGGATACATTGTCTCGAAAAGGGGCATATTATGAGGTTTTTAAACACATTCATGTAGATTTCAAATACAGTGCTTCAAATGACATTGTATGATGATATACAAATAATTATTACAATGTAATATATACATGAATATTACATATCATATTTAAATGGATTCACTCAGTAGGAAAAATTACTGCAAATGGTTACATACGAATTCACTTAGTAGGATTTATTCTTTTGGATGGTTTATAGGATTCAGTTAGTACACCCAATTGCTATGGATCATTTACAGGATTCAAATAGTAGGTCCAATTGCTATATTCTAATTTATATTTAGTTAATCTTACTTGAATATATGTGTATGTATTTCACATATTTTCACCTTTTAAGTTGACTTTCCCACACATTCAAAATAATGGGAAAATATGTGTACACATTTCATGATTTTATTTTTCATTATATTTTATTTACTTATTTTGTATTAACACATTTATTGTAATTTAATACATATTTTGGCATGTGGCATGTATGTTCACATGCACATCTATACACAAAAATAAAGGGGAAAAAATGATAGTCTTATGCATGCATTTTCTTCATGGGAGGTTTATGTTTCATTTATATTTTAATAGAAAAAATTAAATTACTAGATTAATATGGGGGAAAACAAATAGTATACCTAAATACGGATCTATTGAAATTTGGAAATCAATCCTTGGAACTTATCTTAATCTATAAAGTTTTGTGTAATAGTTTGACTAATTACTACATGCCTGTCTTAATAAATACTATGGGAAATGTTGACACTAAAATTTTCCTCCATAATTTCTATTTCATTAATGTATGTATTAGGAATAGGATGTTGTTAAGTGTAATTAGTAGTAGCGTCCGATGGAAGATAACGGCGCCGTCAGTACGATGACGCCAATAATGTAGAGTACGGTAATAGTCAAAGTACAATAGGAATGTTGTAAAAAGTAAATATTTGTTGTAAGTGGTCTGGTAATGTTAAAATGTCAAAGTTGGGATAAGTAGAGAAGTAGGGTCTACATGATTAGGAATTAGAAATATTATATTTGTAATAAGGACAAAGAGTGATGTCATAAATATTTTGTGTATTTTATTTGTGGAAAAGTCTAAAAAGGTGGAACCCATGTGAAATGATAAGATTTATCTTATCTTAGAAGATAAGCCTACATGTAAAGGCAAGAGTTTAGGCATGAAATATGATTGGCCGGAAGATATTTCCTATCCTATCTTAGAGATAAGGTGGATAAGCCTAAATTCCTATAAATAAAGAGGCCACCCCCCTCATTTAGCATATAGAAGGAAGTAGTGAGAAATATTGTAAGTGTGTAAAGGAAGCCATCATTTTGAAGGTGTAAGAAGTGTAATTGTGAAGTTTCTCCCATAGTTATTGTTGGAAGGAAAGTGAATTCAGTAACACTTGAAGTATCTCATGGGTGAGATTGTAACAATTTCATGTTGATATTATAATTTACACTTATATTTCAGATTTATCGTCATTCCTTCTTATCATAGTCTATGGTATTCTTGTGTTATGTTTGTTGTGTTTCCAGATTCCATCCACCAAACTAAAAGCTATGCTTTAGTAAATAATCATAGCACAAGGAGTTCCCGGTGAAGAATTATCATAGTTCCGGATTGGCGATGACAGAAACTAGGTCACACTTTTTATCAGCCATCAACAAGTTAAAACCTCATTCTCAAAATATAATAAACATCTTTAGACATCTAGCTACCATAAAAAACTGAAATATAGTATTGTGCACTCTTTTTGGATTAAGTTGGATATAAAAAAAATCATCTAGCCAACTTTCTATAAATATAATGAATTTTTCGTAACAACCCTAATAGCCACATTTTTTAATCCACAAACTTCCGTAGTTAGCTAGTTTTCATTTGAGTGGTAAATATTGTTGCAACGATCACCTTTACAAGAAAATTCATATAACCCATTATAAGGCCTCACACCTCACATCATATGGTTATCTAGGAGATAAAAACTAAGAACCCAATTTCTAAATCAATATTTGAATCATATTCTACTAGCTCTAAGTCTACACACATCATCAAAAATTATTGTAGGCCATATATGAATTTGTTCCACATGCCAAATATCATTCATGTGTTCCATATGTCTTAATAGGTCCTTCATTTTGTAAACACATTATGATAAAAATATTGCAACCATATCACTAGGTGGGGAACTATGAGAGTTTGATGCCTCTTTATATATTTCTACGTATGAATGATGGGGTTCTACACAACCCCAAAGGGGTAAACCCTTTATGTTCCTAAGAAAATAAGAAGAATAAGAATCCATGATGAGAAACATAAGTGCAGGTCTATAAATTAACCATAGAAAAAAAGATACATACATAGAGGAAGACCATGTTATAAGAAATATTTAGTCATAGTCAATAGAAGATAAATATATGAAAAGAGGATAAGGTCATTGTACGCACCCAAAATTGCACGGTGCTACATTGATGGTCATGGTAAAGTATCCAATGATGATGTATTTATTTTATAGAATAATGATGAGATCCATATCCTCTCCCTTTATGTTTAGCATGCATATTTTGCCTCATTTATCCTTGTTTCTAACTTTTCTAGTTTTTCAAGCCTTTACGAGCAATCTTTTATTCATTTTGTGGTTGTCGTGACTTTAAGTCATGTAACCACAATGGTGGTTATGTAACCACTGGTATGTCTAGAACGAAGGTTGTGTAACTGCCATGGAAGTTTTGTAACCATCAGTCTGCGCAGACTGACGGTTCTGTGAATTTTATCTAAGAGTTCCAACTGTGTGTTTTTGGGTTCATGTTTCAAGTTCATGAATGATTTTCTCACACGTTTCTTGACCATTTCACTTGATTTTTAGCTTGATGATTTTATGTTGAATTTACCTTCTCAGTTTACTATCTTTAGATTGTGAGCTCCCTCTTTCCTTGATGATTTGGCACTTCTTGATTGCCACTTGTTCCAGACTCTTTCTTCCTCACATTTCTATAAAAACAAAATTTTTACCTAGATGATGGGTTGGAGATTTTTCATTTGAATTGCACTGTATGCTACCAAAATATTGTTGATAATTACAAAGACAACACATTCCATAATAAATTACTCTGTTCCTTCCCAGTATTGCTTTTGTGGCTAGTCTACCTACAACCAACCACCTCCAACACTTTTCTTGATTTCTTCTTGCAACAAGATATCATTACATACCTGGATCATCTGAATTTTCATCTCTAGAAGAGAAGATGATTTTTTTTTATCCCATCACCATACTTGGGAAGATTTCATTGTACAAAAGTAACCAGGTTGGGGATGTAGTTATATTTCTTTGAATCTTTCATCTAAACATTGTTAGACTAAATAAACACATTTGTTTTTAAGAGGTAGAATTACAATTTCTTCATTTCTACGATTGTGTGCATATGAGAAAGATTTTGCTAATATCTTCTTCCTTTCTTATCCTTATAGATCTGCAAGGGAAATAATTTGGAGGAAGACTCTATGTCTATGCTTCCTCATTTTATTTCTTCGTTATTAATTGTACGCACATGTCATTTTGTATTTTGCTAGGGAAATAAGAAATTGCTTCTGAGAATATTTCCTTTCTTCCTATGAATATGAGGTAGAATAATTTAGAGAAAGTAAATTTCCAAAATTATAAATTAGAGTAAATATTCTGTTAAATTAGATTTAATTCCACACCCCGCAATATAGGAATAGATACATCCAAATATTCACTATTTGTTTTGTTTTAGTGTAGAATTAGATTGTTGTTTAGATTAATTTTGTTGTCTATGTCTGTAAAATTTATTTTATTTAATTTGTTGATAACTAGAAAAACTCAAAAATATAGTTTAGAAGTTAATTAGATTCATTTTTTTATTTCATGTAAAATCTTCATTGGAAAATACAAAAATAATTAGATAGTTTGCTTTAATTTCTTTGATTAAATACTTGCAAATCAAACTTAATTAAATTTAAAGAGGAAATAAATCATATTTTGTTTAGTTCAGGTTTATTTATTTATTTATTTAAAGTTAGGAACATAAGGTAATTTATAATTGAAAATAACACAACTCATGTTTCCTTACCAACCTAGGCTACTAGAACTTAGCTTTCAGTCCCTTTAGATCCTAGCTTACTTGTTTGTTTCCATTCTTATCACTTTGGTACCCACATGACCATTTTGGGTCCACTGCTACCACTTGTGAAATTATTTGATCCAATCATCAACCAACCAAATGTTAATAGAAGCCAAGTAGACATTGACCAAGGCTTATGCCACTTAGTCTTCAAAGCCACACCTATGCCACCTAAAATTATTGGCCAACTCATTTCCCTTAATGACGAAGAAGACCTTTCCAAAGAATTATGGGCCAACCAAGTAGATAGGGTTAGACCCCGTAAAACTTTATTTTTCCTTTACCCATCTCCTCTTTCATTTACATGACCCTCTTTAGAGAGGAATACTGAGAGGAAGAAGGACAATTCCACCACATCCATCAACCGGGCCAGGCTATCTTCAGTTCCACTGACATTGACCTAGATCTATGAACGTGGATCATCCTTGATTATAGCATCACTCCCATATACGTTAGGCGAGCATTCATATCTCTTGATGAATAAATATCAAATTTTACAGTTGAGAACCTTTGATTTCCTTGACCTATTATCATTATTATCACCTATCCCATTTATATTATATCTATCCACCACATTGTCATCCCATTTATCATATTTTGACTGTCCTGACACGACCTTTGGAGGTCGCATGTGTTTGAAATCATGTTTTGATTTTCAGGAGTACAAAATTGGTGAACTCGATGTGAAAGGAATAGTTCCTTTTCATACCCTCTTTATTTTATTTTCTTTCATCCACCATTATCCTCTCCCATTATTCTGTAGGTGTTTCTACAACCCCCAAATATGTCAATTCAAGAATATACTAGAACTATTTTAGGTCTGGAGTTATATTACAATAAAGGAAATCCTCAACAGTCGCCCTTGTTATGAAGGTAGGCTCATAACTATTCACAAAAATTGATATATCCCCAAAAAACTAGTTCAACCATATGAATTGAGGAGATAGACCAACCCAACCGTAGCTCTCAATCAGAGTTTTCTAACTCTAACAATATGACCTTTAGAGGAGAGCACAGTTTTTATCCCCGGGTTTTTATCAAAAACCAATATAAGCATATAGTCTGATTTTTTTCCATTGCATTCACAAGAACATGAGTAACTCTTAGCAGGGTTTTCCTATAGCAGTATTTTTCTTGATGCTTTGGATGGATCCTTATAAAATATATGAGCATACACTATTTTATTATTACAAAACAATGTTTCCTCGACCCCTCCCAAGATAGAGGAAACACTAAAAAATGGGGATCCAATTAAGGATCAATTCATAAGGGGGTATCATACACTCCCTGTTGATGAGAAAAATTTTCAGGTGGAAAAATTGCTGGTTATGTTGCCATCACTCTGGGAATCTAAGTCCTTCTACTTGAATGGTGTAGCTTCATGTTTATATGTGCAGGTGAAATTTATTTTTGTGGTAGCCTTACAGTCAAGAATCCAAAAAGGGCACTCCACTAACCCTGTGACAAGATCTTGTAATTTCTTACAAAAGAGGAATTTTCTAGGAGAGAAGGAAAGGGAGTGAGAAAGAGAGAGGGAGATTAATTTAATAGGTAAAATATCAGATTTTTATACCCATTAACTAGAAAAATATTATACAAATGACAACAAGATCAGTTAAGATTTATAACACCAAGTTTCATAAATCTCCCAGTCAAACAAGGAATCAAAATCCTTCTTACTTCATTGATGCTTGAGAAAAATTGTACATAGAAAGAATGGG
This sequence comes from Taxus chinensis, assembly GCA_019776745.2. Lineage (NCBI taxonomy): Eukaryota > Viridiplantae > Streptophyta > Pinopsida > Cupressales > Taxaceae > Taxus > Taxus chinensis. The sequence continues at coordinate 191,828,582 of CM034153.1, forward strand.
ATGAACATAGAGATGAGAAGTAGAAGAATTGCTATCTATTTGTTTCTTCACAAAAAATACTCTCTCATGAACACACAAAATTGACAACTCTTAAGAATGAGGGTGTCATCACATTATATAGAACAAGAACTGACTCTTCATCTACCCCCATGTGTCTTTTCACTTGTCTTTCCCACTTGTAACTCTTGGTATTTGTAGGAAATAACATTAAGTCCCCTTTTTATAAAATAAGGGCGACTTATTACATTTTTATACTATAGTCACATTAATGAATAAGAAAAAAAGTGAATAATATGAAAACAAAAAGTTTAAATCCCCAGAAAAAAATTAGAACATGAAGGAATAAGGGAGATGAGAGAGAAGATGAAAAGAAGGAAGAAGAGAGAAAACACTATCTTGAAGAAGATCTCGCCACTGATGGACTCTTGGAAAGCAATACTGGTGACATATCAATTCCCTTGAATTATTTACTAAATCATTCCTTAGACCTCTTGATCACCACCTCTATTCATTATTTGATGTCCCCAGATTCACGAACACTCTAAACCACCTAAAGAAGAGGAGAAGCCTTTACTTCGGAGTACCCTTGATCAAACATATCTAAACCATCTTCTTAGAAACCATCATGATACCATTAAAATCTCAATTTTATCATTTGATCCACTATCTTTATCTTATGCTCACGTTCTCTAACCTCATATTCATCAATACAATTTTCCCAGAAATATTCATTTTAGGATACATGGCGCAAGTCGGGAAGATGAAATGAATTTGGGTCCTCTATGATATCAAAGTCCACCTTGGCATTGTATGAGTGCATACTGATATGAGATAGATCATATTCAAAAATTTTGGCATCATGGGAACTTTTTCATGTGAAAATCCCTAGTGAGATAGGGAAAGAAACCCTCTTCTTCTTTATACTCTTCAACTTGCCATTTACCTGTACCAATTTTCTGCACAATTCCACCAGCAAGAGTCTATCACTTGGATAACAAGGAAACCTCCATGAAACAAGATAAAATCCTAACACCCTAATGTATGAGAATGCTAAGAATTGAATGAATCATGAGCCATACTTCCTGACCAAGGAAGTGGCTTGTGAAGACATCCTCAAGTGTTGATTTCCTTTAAGCAACTTGAAAATGAACATTGTGAATGTATCATTCAACTTGGCATAGTGTTGATTCCTTCAGTGATAATTACAGGTACTTCTCGAATGTAGGAGATTTATGGGAGACATTCTGATCAGGTGTCAAACCCTTAAATGACATTGTGTTCTCCAAGGCATAGACAAGATATGATGTCATGAATAATTTCTTAGAAGCAGGGACCTGGAGTAATTGGAAATGCAAGTTGACGCAATTGAGATGCCCCCAATCAATCACCTACTTACCTTAGAAGATCATGAGAATGAAGAGTGTAATCCAGTAATGAAAATTCTTTATGCTCTCTTATCCCATTACCTGACTTAGAAGAATGACAACATCAAAGAAAGCATTGTGAAACTCAATGCAAGAAAGAACATTTGGTGTACGAGAAGCTTTTCTTTCGTGCTTCTACCAAGCTCCAAGGGAAAGGCCTTAAAGGTAAGAGTTAGTATTAAAACATTTATAATATGAAAATTATTTGGTGATCATGACCATATCCTTTTCAGTTGGGATTTACATACCTTGTGATATGGCCCTTGGAGTAAGCACAACTAAGACTAAATTGTCATCTTCCCCGATTGTCATGGTGTCGGGTTCATAGTGTTGGACACATGCCAACACTAACTCAATGTTTTGAAAGGAAATGGGATGGCCATCTACCACATACAACCCACTAACAAATATATTTTCTTCAATAGGTTCCCTTGGCCCGCTGAACATTATGTGTTTGAGCTCCACCAGGTCCATGTGAGCAACATTGTTGTCACCCACACTTAGGAACTTTGATGTGAGAGAAAAAACGGGATTTGGGCCAATGAAACTAAACTTCATGAAGGAAAAAATCTACAATATAGGTTAATATGGATGCGATATCAAAGTTTTTCACTTGGAACCGAAAACTACTATTTTTTAGGTTATGTGTCCCAGGAGCTACTATTTTGGGCAGGGTTTTTTTCCTTATTGTCAACACTGAAAGGTTATCCTCACAGTCAAAGCATGTTCAAAGATGTTTTACGGCCAATTCAAATAAATTTCTATTTTTTTATTTTTATTTTTTGTTTTTTTGACTCATGTACCCTAGTTTTCAGTTTCTATGATGTTTTAGTGTTTTACTCTTTTGGATGGTTTTTCCGTTTTAGGAAAATTACTAAAATTAACTAGCAATACTTATTATTTTTGGAATCTGATATTTTGGGCCTTGGTTTGACTAAAAAACTCTGGATTCTTTATGGTTTTTTAGTTTGAGGCTTCATGCAAAGCTTCATGTTTACCCGCTTCCCAGATTGACGACAAATGACAAAAGAACGCTTTAGGGAAAAAAATATTTGAATGGATTCCGTAAAAAATTGAAGACATTTCAAGAAATTATATTTCATGCAACTTCAAGGTGCATGGGAGAGGAGGATAGGCCCACTTTTTTGTTGGATTTCACTCACCGGTTTGTAATATATGAGTGTTTCTTCGTTTTTATTCACAAGGGTTTTTGGAGAAATTCGAGCATGGTAACATCTAGAAAATTGAAATTTTTGAGTGGTATAAAAAATAGAGGATGGATAAAATGTGTAGAAGGAAATGGAAAATGCAAAGGGGCAGAAAAAATGGATGAAAAATTAAGTTTTGAAATTGAGGGTTTTCCTTGTGCGTGCATGCAGGTAGAAGTGAAAGCACTAAGAAACAACACTAAATCAATAAAACTTGAAAATTTAATCAATAAGGGAAGGAGTGGAAATTATTGTCCCAGAATTTTGGGATGGTTGGTGCAAAATTTTTTCCCCCCTTCCCATTGGGCTACTTGTCATGATGTGATTTACAATTGAGGATGAGAGGGGGGTTGTAAAGATAACACTTTAGCACTTGCCAAGGTCATGTGTGTGATTAGGGGCTTAAATGGGAGGGGGGAAATTTTTGTGTCTCAACAATCCCAATTTTTTTGGATGTTTGGTTCACAAAAGTGTTCCCCTCTTTGATTGGGATATGTGGTGTTGCGTGACTGGACGGAGCTGGGGCCTCAAAATCTATACACGAGGGCTTAAAATGGCAAAAGGGGCTCCAAAACGGTTACATCATGACCCAAGGGATTAAATGGAAGGGGATAACATTTTTGTGCACAAAAACTCCCAAATATTTTGTACCATTTGCACACAAAACTGTGCCACTCTCTTATTGGCTTAAATTTCCAAGCTTGAAATGTTTTTAACTTCTGAACTATACCTTAGAGGGCAACTTGTCGGGTGAATAATTTGAGCTCCCAGACATATTTTCACACACGTATTTATATGAAATTAATTGGAAAATTCCTTTTGAACACAATGGTGATGGTATCATACCTTTATTATTCCTTCAAACCACTGAAAATAGGAGTTGTCTTCGGGCTCAAAGGCTATACATGCTGAAAACTGGTTGTGACCAAAACGACACGATTCTTGTGAAAAAAGTGAGACAACCATCATCTAGAGATATGAATTATATTTTTGACAATATTTTATTTTTCTTATAACTCCTTACAAATCTTCCAAAATTGCTTCCTGAAGCTCAAGAGTTGTTTTCGTATTGTGCACTACTTCACCCTCCAGGACCCACTTTTGTTGAAACTGCTCCAAAACTTTCGAAACTTCCAAAATTCTTCCAAAAATAATTGAAAAACATTATTATCTCTATGATACAAGTCCATGATGAGTTTTAGTCCTTTTTCCTGATCCGGGGGGTGTACCAGCCTCAATAAGATCAGAGAAAAACCCTTTCCAAAGCTTCTTAGAGAGCTCGTCTTGAAAGATCTAGTTTTGAAAGTTCTTGAATAGATTGGATATCCCTAAATCACCTACATACATGATGAAAAAACACATGAAAAATTATAACCTGAGGGGTGTCTGTGAAATGTGTAACATTGAAATTTTTTGACACTGTGCTATGGTTGTCCTATTTTATAGTGAATTTTACCCATGCAAAAACTCAAGAAAAAAGCTAGCTCTATATTGGGGACATGTTATGGGCTGATCATAGTGAGGACATGGCATTATAATCCTATAATATCAATTCACAATACGTTAACCAGTACCTTATCTATTGGGCTTCAAAAATTATTTTGCTATAGATAACTAGGAGTACACACACACACACGACAAAAAAAGAAACACACAACACACGAAAAGGAAATAATACACACAAAAAGAAAGGGAAATATTCACCTTAAAATCACCTATGGTACAATGCAGGGGACAGCCCACTTTCATTCCTTTTACAATTTGAGATAGTGCCCACTGCGAGGAAAATCCAATGGTGTTCTATCCAGATATGATAGATAGAAATATTTTTCTCCACATGGTTCCTGAATCTGGAATGGTCCAAACCACAATGATTTGAACCTCTTATGAATACCCTTCATCTCTCTTCAATTTTCCCATAGTATAAAAAGATCTCCTATTTTGAATTCACAAGCCTTTGCCTTCTTGTTGAACAATCTCTTCACCTTCAACTGATGAGATTTGATTCCATCTACCACCTTAGACCTACCTTATTTGAGATTCTCAAAAAATAGAATTCTTTTATTAATAGCATCACAGTACTGCCCATCATCCACTTTTTGAAGTAACTTCAGTGCTGGTATATCCACTGTAACTGGAATCTCTACCTCTATCCCATAGAGTAATTAAAATGGGGACAGGGATATGGAATTCTTTGGTGTTATTCTATTTACCCACAACGCATCATATAGCTTCTTGTGTTAGTCCCTTTTATTCTCCTCTACCAACTTATAGATGATGGTCAAAATGTTTTTGTTGTTGGACTCTCCTTGTTACCTTGTAGGTAATAGTCGGATGCGTGTGATAGTGAGATCTCGTATCCGTAACAAAACTCAGTAGGATCCCTTGAAGAGAAATATGTAGAATTTTCCACCAGGATATTCTAAGGCATACCAAAATGAATAATAATATTCTCCTTGATGAAGTTGCAAATTGTTTCAGTATTTTCTTGCTTTATTGGAATGGCCTCTACCCACTTCGTGAAATAATCCATGACAGTGAGTACATAGGAGTGATACACACTCGAATGAGGATTCAAAACTTCGATGAAGTATATAACCCTCTGATGGAATAATTCTTTGATCGTCACTAGCTTTAGAGGAAGAGAAGTGAGCTGTAGTCTTTCGACAAATTGCTAGCATGCCTCACACTTAGACACCCATTCTTGAGTATCTACAAAGAGAATTGGCCAATAATACCAACCACCGAGGATATTATGAGTTGTTACCATTTTTGAAAGGTTTCCTCCACATTATTGTTCATGATAAGATTGCAACAATTGATCATGTTTTGCTTTGTCTACACACATGAGACAAAAACCATCAAGTCCCCTCTTATAGTGTGCATGATTCCAGATGACATAGTTGGTCGCCTTAAACTTGAGATTTCTCCTTTGTTTGTAGTCTAGATGGGGTGGGAAATAAACATAGGTCAAGAAGTAAGAAATTTTGGTAAACCATTCATATGTTGTATTTACCAAGAGGACTTGAGGAAAGTCTTTGAAACATTCAGGGAAAAACATTATTTTTCACCCTGATGAGCTTGGAGAGCCTCATCTTCAGGCATCAGCCTACAAAAACCATTGCCTCTGAATAAGTTGGAGGGATGGATCTCCAAATCATACTCCTAAATCCTTGCTACCCAATTTCCTCTTTTCGATCTTGGATCTTGTTGAGTGAGAATGGACTTGATAGTCGATGTTGGTACCATCACTATAGTATGCAAGTTGAGGATATAGAACTGAAAATTATTTACCGCCTTGACTACTACATAAGTGTGCTTCTCCAACTAGTTGTACTTTAATTCATGATTCTTCAATGGTGAGCTCATGAAGGTAATGGGGGCTTCTATTCCTTCTTCATTCTTTTGCACTAAGATAGTCAATATTATATGTTGCAAAGCATAACAATATAAGATGAAATATTTATCAAATTTTGGTCTCACCAAAGTGGGAGCCTTTGCTATTTCTTCTTTTATCACCTCAAATGCCATATTTACTTCTTTATTCCATTTGAAATTAGCTTATGACTTCATCATGATTGTTATGTGCTTGGTCAATTCGGTGAAGTCTGGTACAAAGCATCGAAGGAAATTGAACTTAGAAAAGAAGGAATGTACTCCCATTTTACTTGTAGGTAATGTCAGCTCTTGAATAGCCTTTACTCTTTTAGGATCATTTCTTTCTCCATCCTTATTCATTATGTGTCCAAGGATTTTACCTTTAATGACTACAAAGATAAAATTTTAGGATCTAGGGAGATACCATGCTTTCTACACCTCATGAGTACCTGCTTCAGATGATGAATATGATCCCCTCTTTTCTTTTAGAATACAGTGAGGTCATCAAGATATATAATGTAGTGCTTCAAATCTTTAAACACCAAATCCATCACTCTCTGGAAAAATTTTCCCATGTTGATTAGACCAAAAGGCATTCTATTGTATGCAAAAGTGCCCAGAGGTGTAGTGAAGGTCGTCTTGGTTATTTCTTCATCTGCAACTTCAATTTTATTGTACCCTAAGAAGCCATCAAGTAGCAAGAACATTTTAGATCCTGTGACCACTTGTAGAATGGGATCCATGATCGGGATTGGATAATTATCTTTCAAGGAGGCTTGGTTTAAGTTGCAAAAATCTACACATATCCTTATTTCCCCACTCTTATTTCACACCAGAATAATTTTTGCTAACCATGTTACATGATGGATAGGGAGGATGATTCTCACATTCAGCATATTTTGTATTGATGGTATCTACTATCTTTGGGTTATAGGGCTTATTCTTCTACTGGAAAGGATTTTATTCTAATTTCATGGGAATGGAATGATGCATTTATTTTGGTTTGAAGGAATTGAGCTCATCATATGAATAAGCCAAGAGATCTGAGTATATATTCAATAGCGAGATAAATCTTCTTTTCTATTCGAGGGAGAAACATTTTCCAATGTTCACCATTATGGGCTGCTCTGGGGTACCAATGTTCTCTTTCTTGAACTTTTTGGTGCACCTTGATGATTCCTTGGCTCTAACTTTAATGAATCTATCATGTTTGTCAAAAAAATATTCAATAAACACTAGGATTTTCAGAATCCTATTCCCTTTCAATTTGATCACTCCTTCGATTCTTAAATTCTCTTATTTTAATCCCTGTGAGGATTCTAACTTCCTTCAAAGAAAAAAAATATGAAATTATCTTTCTACTCTAAGAAGGTGAGGAGTTGGTTATCATCGTTAAAGACCTACCAATGATTCACATTTTTTGGCATACGAGGCTTGAACACCATTTTCACAGCCACCTTATGTTTGTCTAAAGAAGGATGCAGAGTCACCAAGGATGTTGACACCATAAGAGAATCAAATCTTTAGTTTTTCTCTCGAGGGACAGATTATATAGAAAAAACATCAAAAGATTCATTGCAATCCCATACTCTATTTCTATAATGTCAAAGTCTTGGGTTATTTACCTAGTACTGGTCCCTTACTTGTTTGACTATTAATTCAGCATCTCTAAGACACTTTAGCTTCTTGTGTTGGGGTGTTAATGTCAAGTGGGGATACCATTTGGTGGACCACCACTTAAACAACCCCTTGTCTTAAAGATTATTTTTAATAATATTAGTCAGTCTCCATAGCTAAAAGAGTGGAATGGTATGACCGACCACCCATCATATTTATATAGGATGACCTCTCATGGGATTGGGATCAATTAGATCCATCTAAGTTGATTAAGCTAATATTCAAACTCAAGATAATTAGTGTGAAATGCGAGGCATAGGTCTGTTATTGTTTCTATGAGACCGAGTGAAGTGGAAGTGTTGGGTCAAAAACCTATATAATTCTTAATACAGATAGTGCTTTATCACTGGAGTTTTTTCCTTCAGGTTTCTCTACTTAAATCTGGTGTTATTTGTGTCTTTACTTTCATGTTATTTTCTTTCAGCTCTTTCTCATTAAGATTTGTAATTAGCTATCTATTTTAAACTAATTCAATCTATAATATTTGGATTTATAATAGTGGAATTATAATTTGTCAATTATATTTCCCTTAATAAATCTAAATGGTATCAGATCTAGTGATTATGTGTGTGCAGGGTCAATACGGAACATTTTAATTAGCTAGAGCGAAGAAGCTTGAAGTCTATTTACAGATCTACGGAACCCTAAAATTTCCACAATCATTTTCAAGAAAACCAAGTTTAAATTTCCAAATCACGCCTAATTTTTTTTAAAATATTGATCAAATGGCTATTTAGATCTTGTGTGATTGTTTGCATGCTTAGATATGTGCTTCTGCAATTGGTTTTGATTGTTTACAGTTCAAATATGTCGTCTACACACTTTTTTAAGTTTTCACGTCATTTATATCTATTGGGGATATATTTGTCTGTGGATCTAAAAGGATTTCCTTATATCTAGTTAGTTTGTGTGTTTAATTTTTCCCCATCTTTATAAATCTTTATTTTTCACTAGATCTACCTTTTTGAATCCTGATCCAATCATTTTGCACCATCTGACTTCGTTGTGTCATTTTTTATATAGATCTTATCATTTTTCAAAGCTTGAGCTAATAATATTACTTCAAATAGATTTTTTGTTCTTCTTTTCATGTTTGTGAACCTCGATCCACTCATAGAGTGCCAAGTGGATTTGACACATCATCCTTTTGTTCAATTCTTTAATTTTCTACGACATTCTATCTTTGTGAATCATGATCTAGTATTTAAAATCCATCTGGCTTCAATCTGTCAGTATTTTATTTACTTTTTTGTTTTTCAAAAAGTTTTATTGAATGCAAATCTCGAGCCAATCAGAAGTCTCCAAATTACTTCATGTTGTTATTCATTTTGTTTATCTAATTTTCAGTTGTGAAACACGAGCCAATAAGGAATTTGTGCATGTATTCACATTGTCATACTTAGGTTAAGCTTTCCTCCATCATTTACAAAATCATATCCAATTAGAAAGCTCCAAGTCACTTTATATTTCACATTTTCAAATCTTTTGTTGTTTTTTTTGTCTTTTATGAAATATGGACCAATATGATTACTCCATATTTTACATTGTCAATCCCTTGTTATCTTTTTTTGACATTTGTGAAGGTTGAACCAATAGATTTGCTATAAGTATCTTTGCAATTTCACAATTGTCATTCTTTTTCATACTTGGGAAGTGTGATCCATTTAAGAGGATACACTTGTGTTCATTCTTACCTTAGTCAATTTGGTAAGCACTGCGAAGTGTGAAACAATTGAATTTGGACATGTTTATTAATTTTCTGTTGTCTCTGATCTACAACACATGTTCTTAGTTTTTTGTGGTGTTTTTTTTTGTGCCACATGTTTAGTTGTGGATTTTAAATTTTCTTCATTCTGCAGGTTTCTAGTTCCTGTCTACTTTGGATTGTGAAGTTTATTTGTATCGCGGGTTTTCTAATTTTCTTTTTACCACAGGTTTTTTAAATTTATTCATTCTGCGGGTATTTAATTTTTGTGTACTGTAGATTGTGAATTTCTTTGTACCACGGGTTTTCTAATTTTCTTCATTCTGTGGGTTTTCCAATTCTCTTCATTCTGTAGGTTTTCAAAGTCTATGTTCCGCGGGTGCCTAAGTTCCCTTGTCTCATGAATTTCAAATTTAATAAAGTTTAGATCTTTTCTCTACAGCCTTCCACGACTTGTATGTTTAAGTGATAGCTAGTTTTTTATATGTATTTATGCTAAAACTATTCGTAGCTTGTCTTTTACCTCTGTTTGGATTCCTTGATTCATTTTTTAGCTATATTTATCTCCATTGTTGGCTGAGCATTAAAAATGGCTAGTTTTGTTAGTTTTTCATTGGATAAGTCTCAATTGTTGAATGGAACGAATTATAGAATTTGGAGAGTTCGTTTGAAATTTTATTTTATAGCTAAGAAGCTATGGGATCTTGTGATTGGTGTTGAAAAATGATCCTCACAAAGACAAGAAACCCTTGAAAATCTTAGCTCCTTCTCTCAAAGATTTCAGGAATCTCTTTCCATCCTTCTACAAAGCATAAAAGAAGAATTTCTAATGAATATAGGTCATATGGACTCGCCTGTTGATGCTTGAAATAAATTACAGACTATGCATGAAGGCAATTGTTTGTCTAAGATAATTAAGCTAGTTTTAAAGTTGTTTAAAACTCCTATGAAAGGGTATGAGAAAATAGTTAATTATTTATATAAAATTAATAACATTAAATCTTAATTAGATGGTTGTAACTGTGTCTTATTTCAAGATAAGATTCTGTACTTCATAATTCAAATAATTATTCATGAAAATTTTAGAAATTATATATCTATTCTTAATTCTAAGTATGAGAATAAGAATTATCTACCTAATTTAGATACTTTTTCTTCTCTATTCATTCAATATGAGCAAGTTATGGAGAAATTTGATTCAAAATAAACTTATTCTCAAAATTTGTTATCTCAAAATCACAAGTCTTCTCATAATAGCAATAATAACAATTCTAATCAGAATTCTAATATCATATCAAGATTCAAATCAAATCCTAAGCCTAACTCTGCTAAGTTCAATTAGAATTTTAAAGTCAAATTTAATGGAACTTGTAATAAGTGTGGAAAATTTAGGTAGAAAGAATCTTATTACAGAGTAAAAAATAACAAGTCAGTTAAGAATGCTAAGAACAACAAGTTTGAAAATCAAAATAAAGATCAAAATCATTAAAAAAATCATGTAAATTTTGCTGAGTAGTCTATTTCCCTATATATTACCCTTTCAACTGCAAATGACAATGAATGGATTCTTGACAGTGGTGCATCTAGGCACATCACTTGTACTCCTAGTATCCTCTCAGATTTGATTTAAATATGAGGAAAATATCTACCTAGGAGACGACTCAATTATTAGATCTGAAGATTGTGGCAATGGTAAGTTGTCAAATGGAGTGATTAGGAATGTCTTGTATGTTCCTCAACTGAAAAATAATATTTTTTCTTTCTCTCAGCTAACTAAATAAAATTGGAAAGTTGTTTTTCTACAAGATAAGTGGTATGTAAAAGATAAGTTCAGTAATATTATTGCTTATAGTATTCATAAAAATGGATTATATATCTTTGATGGTTTTTTATCCGATTTTTTTTCTTCCTCTTCTAGGAATGACATCCAATTGTGGAAAGAAAGACTTGGGTATGTTAATTTCAAAATTTTGTATGAAATGTCTAGACTAAATCTTGTAATTAATCTTCCTAAGTTGAAATTAGATCATGAGACTTGTGAAAGTTGCATATGTGGTAAGCAACATATTGAACCATTTCACAAATATCATGATCCCAATTATTCTCAATTATTAGAACTGATTCATAGTGATGTGAGAGGTCCAATTGAGGTTCCTTATTTTAGTGGAGATGTGTATGTTGTTTTCTTTATTTATGATTTCTCTAGAATGACTTGGTCTTATTTCATTAAGAAGAAGTCTGATGTCTTGTCTAAGTTTTAGGAATTTAAAGCTTTAGGTGAAAATGCTTCTAATCTGAAAATTAAGAGAATTAGGACTGATAATTGAGGTGAATATGTCAGCAAAGAGTTTGATAAGTTTTGTGGGTCATGTGGGATACAAAGAGAGTTGACTACTCCCTATTCCCCTCAGCAAAATAGCATTGCAAAAAGAAAGAATAAGACTGTCTTAGAAATGGTTAGGACTATGATTCATGCTTCTAATGTGCCTAAGTTTCTATGGGCTGAAGCTATGAACACTATTGTCTATATTTTTAACAGAGTACCTTCTAAAGCTCTTCATCAAGCTACTTCTAATAAGTATGGACAAAGAAAAAACTAGATATTTCTCACTTAAAAATATTTGGTAGTCCTACTTTTATCTTTATTACAAAAGATAAAAGGAAGAAGCTTGATCCAACCTCATTTTCTTGTATTTTTGTTGGCTATGGTTGTATAAATAAAGGTTTAAGAGTCTATGATTATTTCAAGAATGACATAATAGAAAATAAGAATGTTCTTGTCTTGGAAAAGAAATTTTGTGATGCTTCTCATGAACCCTCATCTACTACTCCTGCGATAGATCTTGATAATCATTGTCCTAACAATATGGAAATAAAATTTTAAGACATTGATTATCCTGATCTAGATATGATTGAGATTGAGGGGGAGTCATCTCAAGATGTCTTGCATCACAAGGTTCCTAAATGGGCTGAAAATATTTTTCAAAACTCTCATCCTACTATTATTAGAAAGTTAAATTGTAGTCAGCATTCTTATCATGCATTGATGACCCTCCATGAGGTTGAACCAAAATATTTTGAAAAATCCTGTTAAGATGATAAAGGGATTTAGGCTATGAAAGATGAATATAATTCTTTGATCAAGAATAACAAGGGGGGACTAGTCCCTCCTCCTTATAAGAGCAACATTATAGGATCTAGGTGGTTGCATAAGATCAATTATAAATCTGTAGGATAAATTGAAAAGTTCAAGCAAAAGGCTGGTAGCTCATGGTTTCACTCAGAAACTTGGTCTTGACTATGTTGAGAATTTTACTCTTGTAGCTAAGATGAGCACTGTTAGAATTATTCTTGCATTGGCTACCCAACATGGTTGGGAGATTCACCAAATGGATGTTAAAAATGCCTTTTTAAATGGTGGCTTAAAATAATAAATATATATGAGTTAGCCTAAAGGCTTTGAATAACTTGGTAAAGAACTTTAATTTTGTAAGCTCAAAAAAACATTGTATTATGTTAAACAAGATCCTAGAGCTTGGTGTGATAAAATTAACAGTTTCTTTCAAGATCTTGGTTTTTCTAAATAATTTTCTGATAATGATCTATTTGTCAAATTTGAAAATAATCATATTATCATTGTTGTTTTGTATGTTGATGATCTCTTGATTACTAGCAGTGATAGAAATTTAATCATTAAAATCAAAGAAAGGTTAAAACAATATTTTGAAATGAATGATTTAGGGTTGCAAATTCATTTTCTTGGCATGGTTTTATTTCAAGAATACAATTCTATTGTTGCATCTCAATCTCAGTAGTCTCAACAACATCCATCCCGAGGAGGATAGCCTCGTATTATGCAATGTTATTGGTATTTTTCGAATCGCAACTTGTATGAAAATGGAAAGAATTCACCTGAAGGAGAATTCAAGACAACACCGACTACAGAAATTGTCTTTGAGTGGATTCAATTAAACTATATGGTCCATAGTTTATATTATTCATCTTCAGTGAGAAAAGGTATATTTTCATCCCTTTCCGATGTGAGGAAATAATTCTCCATTCCACTATCTTAAAACAAAATATTTTCTCGTGGTTCATTTGACTTTCAAACTATATATTTCATCTTACGCATAGGCAATATATTTTTCATTTATCCCATCACTGGGACGATCGCATAAGACCAATCTATTTTAAACTCTCCACCCAAGTCTCTGTAAAAACTTCTCCTTAACAACATGCCAAAATATGTCAAGATGTCAACCACTAGAATTGTGAGAAATAACTTCTTCTCTAAAAATTTGGTCAAGGCCACATGTGCATCTTTGATTATGATCACACATGGTAATTATTTATATTCCATAGAATAGAAAGATCCATTTCCATGAGTCATGATAAGTCTGAAGGCATTTTCTAATGTAATAGGCATAACATTATCAGAGGTTCTGGAATCTATGATATAATTATTGAGTTGGTAAACTTTGACTAGAAGGGATAGGTAGAAGGGTTTTACCTTGTTAGTTTTAGATGCATTAAGGAATAACATGTTCTGTGAGGGAGGTGTAGGTGGTGTAGGAAATAGACCTTTATATTTGGGCTCTGTAGCATTAGGATTTGAGCTACCACTTTTTATGGCATCTATGAATCTTTCGAATTGAGCTGGGTGTGGCTGCATGTATTCCAACTAAGTATTATTAGCATGCTCAACATAATCTAATGGAGTGATTGAAATTGATTTTGAAATTTCATGGATGATTTTTTTTTTCACTATGAGGATGGTGCTACCTTAGAAGTGTGATTTTCTTTGAAGGATGAGGTAGAGGGTTTATAAGGAGTGGTTGATTTTTACTAGACCTTAGTATATTTAGCATGACTAGCATTGGGTGAAAAATTAGTTGTAGAAACAAATTTTGAATTAAGAGAGGCACCAGAGGACTTACTTGCAGTGGTAAAAATATTCTTTCTTACTAGGGGATCTGGTTTCTCCTTAGCCGGATCCATCGATGGTGGCAGTGGAGATCCCTTACTAATGATTTTGTTATGTGGAACTTCAATAGGAGGGTCATCCTTCATTGTTCTAGCTACCAAAGATGAATATCCTTTCTTAGTGAACACTGTGCACGAGGATCTTGGTGCTTCTTCATCATCTTCATCCTCACTTTCTTCAATGTATTCAATGATTCCATTATGAGTGTCACCATTAACCTATTTAATTTCAAGAAGGCTTCCATCATCATTCTCTTCTTCTTCTTATTTTGGTTCTTCCACTTCTACTTCCTCCTCTTGTTCTTCAGTGTTGCATGTTGTGTTGACTGGTGGTGCTTCAAGGGCCAACCTATGAGGAGGTGGAGTTATCCTTGGCATGTTTGGAGGATTATTATTCTTTGACACATTCCTCATAGTGATTAGGGAGAGTTACTTTTTCATAGCAATCATATAATTTTCCATTTGTTGAATCATTGGATCAGTGGTTGTAGAGCTAGAAATTTGGCCCTTTTGTTAACTATTGGGATTCTTTAATTTTCCATACAAAATCATACCTTCTTCCATTTAAATGGCACAATATTGATCTTATTTCAAATCTCTGGATTGAGATATTTTGAGGAAGAATCCAACTTTGGGTTATATAGAACTAATAAAGAATCTCTTCAAGTTATTGTCTAAAGGCATGACATTCTCAAGGATTATTTTGATCAACTAGTTGTATTTCACTTCGATATCTCTCATAGATTTAGTAAAATCCTTCTTCATTTACACTAGTTGGACCAAGAGATCTTGACAATATTATGTACATTTAAATCTATCTTCAAAACATTTCCTTATATCATCCTAGAAAGTGATTGACCTTGTTAGTAGAAGATAAAACCATTTGGCATCCTTATCTTTCAATGACTCTACAAACAATCTAATAGAGACATATTCATGTTTGATACCCAACACTCCATATGCAGTGATGAAAGTTGCTACATGTTCTTCAGGGAGTTGGGAACCGTATCCTCTAAACTTAGGAAATATTTTCCTTGATCCTCATGGTTGTTCATAAAGAAGTTGTGGAAGTGAAAGTGGGCTGGTATTCCTTCCCCATGGTACAATCAGTCTGGGTCTATCTTGGTCTTCAATTTATTCCTCAACTTATTATTCAAACCTTTCTCAGGTTATGGATAGGGCTATGGCTTTTGTGTCTGCTCTTACTTGATCTCTTTTTATTCTTGCAATTTTAGCTCTTATCTCGGCCTCAGCTCTTGATTCATTGTCTACCCTTGCTTGAGCTTCTTCGTCAGTCTCTACGTTAGTGAAGTCTTGAAGTTCTTTTTTTATATATGGAAACTCAATGTCTAATGGATTAACATCACTTGGGTTGCTTGTGAGAGAAGTTTTTGAATGAATGGGACACCTTGAATTTCTGATTAGCTCTTGTATTTGCTGAAATTCTTCAAAAATGGGGTTGGTATGTCCTCCTTTTCTTTGTGAAAGTGTGTACCTTCTATTCGTTAGCTTGGATATTTACGACCTTCCTTTTAGTGCTGTAATTGTTATCGCTCTTTCCAATTCATCAACACATTCTTCTTCAAGCTCCAATACTCTTGTGGCTATAAAGTACTGTGTAAAAATTTATCTTCTATGCCAAATAAATTCTCTTGAATCCAAAGCAATGTCTTCTTGAATGTGGAATAAAAAATCAAACTTTTAAAGAGGAGGGTTACCCGGAATACCCATGGTTAAGAGACATAGGACTCATGTGACTCTTAAACTTTCAAAAAAATTTTTTTTTTATTTTTGTTTTTTTTTGTATTTTCTTGAGGTTGTATTTAGGTGCAGATGTTGCTAAGTCTACCCCATTGTGAGTGCCAAAAAATTTTAGTGATAAAATTTGTCGAGTGGAAAAAATGATGGTTATATTTCCAATGCTCTGGGAATCTAAGTGCCTCTACTCTAATGGTGCATCTCTATGTTTGTATACACGTATGAAATTTATTTCTATGGTGGCCTTATGTTCAGAAATCCAATAGGGGCAGTCCACTGACCCTACAAAAAGACCTTGTAATTTCTTGCAAGGGAGTAATTTCCTAGGAGAGTGGGAAAGGGAGTGAGAAAGAGAGAGGGGGATTTATGTTATAGGTATAATATTAGATTCCTATACCCATTAACCAAAAAATTCTAACACACATAGATTAGAAGAAAAAAATTATGCAAACGACAAAAAAACAAGTTAAGATTTAGAACACAAAGTTTCATAAATCTCCCCATCAAAAAAGGCTTGAAACTCCTTCTTTCTTCATTGATACTTGAGAAAAATTGTAGATAGCAAGAATGGGAAGAACATAGAGATGAGAAGTAGAAAATTGCTATCTATTTGCTTATTCACAAGGAATAATCTCTCATGACAACACAAAATTGGCAAACCTTAAAAATGAGGGTGTGATCACATTATATAAAACAAGAAATGACTCTTCATCTACTCCCATGTGTCTTTTCACTTGTCTATTCCACTTGTGACTCTTGGCATTTCTAGGAAATAACATTAAGTCCCATTTTTATAAAATAAGAGTGACTTATTACATTTTCATACTATATTCACATTAATTAATAAGATGAAAAGTGACTAAGATGAAAATAAAAATTTCGACCCCCAAAAAAATAATTAGAACACGAAGGAAGAAGGTGGAGGGGAGAGAAGAGGAAAAGAAGGAAGAAGAGAGAGAACACTATTCTAATGAAGATCCCACCACTGATGGAATCCCGGAAAGCATTGCTGGTGAAAAATCAATGCCCTTGAATTATTTACTAAATAATTCCTTTGACCTCTTGATCACCACTTCCATTTGTTCTTTGAATTTCTCAAATTCATGCACACGTTTTAAACCACCTGAGGAAGAGGAGAATCCTTTACTGTGGGGTACCTTGGATCAAATATCTCTAAACCATATATTTTGACACCATCCTCATGCTAGTCAAAGCTAAATTTTATCATTTCATCCGTTTTCATCCTCTTATGCTCACATTCTCTGACCTTGTATTCATCAATACAATTTTCCTAGAAATATTCAATTTGGGATACATGGTGCAATTCAGGTAGATGAAATGAATCCGAGTCCTATCTAATATCAAATTCCACCCTAGATTTTATGAGTGCATACTCATAGGGGATAGAGAAGTTTCAACATTCATATAATCATGGGAACTTTTTCATGTGAAAATCCCTGGTGAGATAGGGAAAGAAACCTTCTTCTTCTTTCTACTCTTCAACTTGCCATTTACCTATACAAATTTTTTTACACAATTCCATCAACAAGCTTCTGTCGCTTGGATAGCAAGGAAACCTCTACGGAGCAAGATCAAATCCTAACACCCTAATGTATGAGAATGTTGAGAACTGAATGAATCATTGTAACACCTTGGACAAACTGTTATATTTCTCTGTTGCATTACAAGCGTTGGCATGTGATTTTCATGAGTTGTGTTTCCTTGATTGTTAAAAATTATTCTTGTTATGGATAAATCATTTCTGCTCTTGGATTCATTGGACTGACATTTTATGGCTTAAAATAATCCACTTTCACTTCTTATTGATAAGTTACAATTTGGTTTTGAGAGTTGCAAACTTATCTCATGTACTGACTCATCCTTGGATCAATTTTAGTGATCCAAGGAATGTTTTAAATATTCTTAATGGACTGAATGGTAAATTGACATTCATTGGTTGAGAGACATCATGGACTAAACCTTGTATGTTAAAAGTTATTTGGGATTGAGTGATCATGTCTTCATTCAGTTGTATGTTTGTGCTTAGGTCTTTGAGATTGATCTCTGCAGGACATTAAAGGCGTAAAAAAAAATAGTCTACTTCATGACTATGAAGGGGATCTTAATCCTAAAACTAAGGGATTAACCTAATGACATCCTAAACTAGGTAAAAGCACCTACTCCCTAGCTATGTCTATTTAATTGGGTTATAATCTAACCTAATATTATTATTCTATTGTGTTGGGGGGATGACCTAACCTAAACTCTTGTGCTAAATGAATATGGGAAAGGTAGATTACTATAGTAATACTAGACTATATTAACCTAATGCCTAATACTATATGGATGTGGATTTAATCTGACCTAAAGTGGGTATTACCTAGGGAAATGTTTTAAAACCTAAGGTCATTTATTGTTAGACTAACCTAAGTCTTGGGAAATCTAGCCTAAACTATTTAAAAGGAACCTAAGGGTCGCATGGCACTGTGGTGACAGTTCCAATGGCTTTGATTTGATTTGATTGGGTATTAATACAAGGTGGTACTGCCAGTTTTGGAAAGGGATAGTTAACTTTAGTGGGGTTTATGTGGAGGCTTCACTAAGTATGGAATTGCATGTTGATTTGGAATTGGTATTTGCCAGTTTTGGGAGGTGGTGGTAAGGAGAGAGAAGCAAGAGAATTAGGAGTTATGGCATTAATGGATCTCGGTTTTTGTGTGCAAACCATCTTAGAAACATGGGAGGTGGGTTTGTGAGGGGTTTTTTGGTTTTGCATTCCTCGCAATTTTTTCTCTTCATGGAGCTATCTAGTTATTTGAACCAACAATTTTACTTCTTGGCTATTTTTGGTTTCTCTGGTCTATTTTCGATCAAGGGAATGTATAAGAGGCATTGGAGGAAAAATTGTTTGGTTGTTGATTTGTCATGGAGAAGAAAAAGAGTTGGAAGCTCGGATAGAAATCTCCTTCAAATTGGTAGAGGTACTATCAAGCATGATAGGCTCTACTCATTAAGATTTATTGCTTTCTTCTAAATGAATCATTAAAACAACTCTGCTCTCATGAGATAATTGTTTGTTTGATTTGTCTAGTTATTTACTTTTGTATTTTTATGAATCTATGTGGTTTTTGGAATGAAAATCCATTGTTGGCAATGAAAGTTTTTGGAAAACTTTATCTATGTTAGTTCTATGGTGGCATGCATACGAAACTTGTATTGGAAACTCTATTCTTCATTCTGAAACTTGTTTACAAGGCTGGTGTTGACTGAGCGGGCACTCGTTGCCTTATTTTTTCATTCTAAACTATTATGTGTAGTCTTGTGTTTCATTTGAGCTAGTACTAGAGCTTGTATTATTGTGAACTTTTGTTGAAGCTTTGTGATCGAAACTGTACTCATTTTCAATACTTATGTGGTTTGAACTTGTAGTTGAATCGATGAGTTTTGTTCTGTACATGTACTTTGAGCTGGAAGTTGTATTCTTATTTAAGGATTTGAAAATGCGTGAACTCGTATTAGAGCATTGGTGTTTTGTTTTGATCTTGTATTTAGGGCTTCATGTTTCGTTATAGGCTCGTATTTGAACTTCGTGTTTTTATGAGCCAGTATTAGAGCCTTACGAGTTTCTGAACTTTTGTTCGAAGCTCGTGTTCAACAATGTACTAGTATTCCATTCATGCATGTTTTGAAATTTTGTTGGAATTGACGTGTTTGATTCTATACTTGTATTCTGAGCTGGAGTTTTGTTGGTATTAAAGATTTGAAAAGCTTTAAGCTCATTTAAGGACTGTCTGTTCAAAAGGGTCTTGAGAGATTTGTTTTGTTTAGAAGTAGACCTCGTAATATCTTTGAGATATTCTCCTTGTAGCTTCTTATTAGAATGATTATGAAACTTCTGTTTTGGAGATTGTACCACCTTCTTTGAACTAGATAGGGCGAGTGAATGCAAAGTATATCTTTCCTTCTCTGCCCTGAGTGAACCCGCGTCTTGTTGAAGCTTGATTGTTTTGTTCATGGGATTAATGGACTGGAACTATGTCTTGTTGTGGGTTTGGTTGATTTTTTTTAGTTTGTTTGGGACAGTCGTAACAATTTTAGAGTGTTTATGGAAATGTAGTATTCATTCTCCTTCTTGTAATAGATGTCAGAAACAATTGCCTTCTTTTTCGTAATCTTTTTAAATGGAACTCGGGAGTCCTTGTTGTGATTTTGTTTCAGTCTTGTTGGAGGTAAGAATGGGACATCTCTTGACTTAAACATTATTGGACTCTCTTACTCTCTTTAGTTCTTTTTAATTGATTTCTGGGTTTTATTAAAGAGATGGATTGAGTACCTTAGTGCACTAAATTTTGCATGAAAAGATATATATTATCTCTGTTCAGATAGTTTTGTATTATTATTCTTATTGGATCACAAAATACTTACTTCTTTGTATTGAGCTATTGAAGCCTTGTAATGGGATTTCAATTCTTGAGTTTGTGATTACTTCTGAACTTGTATATCTTTTATTGTTTGTTGATTTCTATTCCTTGTTGGATTCATTGAACGAATCTTTGGTTTTAAAAAGAGAATTGATTATGTTCTCTCGGGGACAGTATATTGTTAGGGACTGTAATGTGTACTTCATTCTGAGATTTAATTTTAACTTGAGCTTGGTGAATGCAAATAGGTAAACCAATTTGTTAGATTTGTAAGGAAATTTAGAAGTGTGATTTCTTTAACTATGCATTTGGTTTTGTGTTCTCTTTTGGGAACTAGATAAATAATTTCTAAGTTTGAAATAGAAATGGGAATTCATTTCATAGTATAAATGAAATGAATTATAGATTGGGTCCTTTTCTATTTGAGATCCTTCTTCTATTGTTTGGATAAGTTCATTTGATTGAACTTTTTTGTTTTTGATCTTCTTCTGAGATGGAAAATTTATGGTGGAATGTTTGGTTTCAGATATTTGAATTACATCCTCTAACATATGGGAGTTAGTTTTTACTTGCGGGGGGGATTGTATTGAATATCTACCCTACTTGGATTGATTTGGGTTTCTTGTTAGATGCTCTGCCTTAATGTTGAATCTTTATATTGTTGTATTTAGATTGAGGTAGATTAGTGTGTTCTAAACCTGTATTTGTCTTTCAGATTATTAGTGTTTGGGGAATAGTATGTAGTAATTCTTCTTCCTTTGATTATGGAAAGATGAAGCATTCTAATATGATCTATGCAATAATTAAATTATTTTTCTTCTTAGTAAATATAAATGTGTATTTATATTCTTATAGAACTATGAGACAATTAGATGACAAGACTTGTTGATTGTTTTAAAGTAATTGATAGGATCAATTAAACCTTGTGATATAATTCTAATGTTGCGGATTATATTAAGTTCTTTTCTTAAAAGTAAATTCAGAATTTTTTAATGTACTTCTTTTCTAGATGTTATTACCTTTGATTATTTGTATGATATATTAATTGTTTCATTAAAGCAGAGTTGTTTTAATGGAACAATTAGTGGAATGCACTTTCCTTTAATGCTTAGTGCTTATCATGCTCAGTTCATTGAACTGACCCATGCTAGAAAATTTTGTAGCTGGACATCATAAGTGATAAAAGAAGATAGAAACTCTTATGATGCATTGGTTTATTTAATTCTGGATCTTATGTAAAGAGTTTTGAATCATTCTTGAGATGTATTGGAATGGGAAAGTGATTTTCTTTTAAGATCTTAATTATGAATGACATGTTGAATGTCTAAAATGCATAGTCTTATAAATGTATATTTATCATCATAAATTGAAAGGTTTGTGTTGGACTACAATTTGTGATGTGAATACTTTTGTACTTGTATGATGGAAATAATAGTGATATCTTTGCGGTATTCCTTATATCTGTTGTATACTATTGTTGTTATAAGATAATAAGTTGGATTAAGGAGATAAGTATAATCTACCTTATTATAATGAACTTGTTAAATTGCAATAGTGTCGTTCTCTAACTTCACAATAATAGTTTAATAATGAAATATGTTGGGGACATACAATTAAACTATATAAGTAACGAATGATAAAAGGTTATGTTAAACCTGACATCTAACCATGTAGAGGAAGACTCTTCCTCTCTCATGGAATGAAAGATAAAAGGAATAGTGGTTATGATATTTAATCTTTATACTAAAAGGTAAACACTAGATGAATCTAGGAGGATGACACACTTTATTTGGACAGCTAGGTGACATTAAGAATTAAATGTTTGATGTTTGTTGTCTTATTTTTGGGATAACTTCTTGTTATGCCACGTTAACGAATAAAAATGCAAACATGAATTACTGAAGTTCTCCATATCTAATCAGGCTAGTGTTGGATAAAGAACTTAAGGAATGTTGGAACTCGGGTTAGGCATGGTTGTTGTAATCTGAATCTTAATCTAATTTAATTATGATTAATGACCACTCAGGGGGTATGTAAATCTTGATGAATCATTTCTCACGGATGTTGGCACACGCCAACTGCAGGACTGTACCCTCGATAAGTCCATGGACTTCTCAAGGATACAATGTTGCAGTTGACATGTGGAAACACCCTTTCGTATTTGTTCATCTAGATCCATGCACATCCAGACTTGAACTTAGTTTCTCTCTAGGTCAAGTTATTAGCATATTTAGGATAGGTAGTAGCTTTCAATGACTCAGGGTACCTTGACACATCTGGTTGACTTTGGTTAATCGAGTATGCCCATATATCCTAAGTCATCGTGAGCATCTTCCTATAATGAATTATGTTACTAACCTGGGCTAGGGTCAAACCTTGGGCAAGTGGACTGACAGTAGTCAGTAAAGACCATTCTAGATAACAGAAGAGTGAGGTGAAGGATGTATTCCAGAAAGATGAGTATGCCATCTAGGAATAGTAACATGAACAATATGTTGAAAATATTTGACCAAAGTATCTCAAGCTGTTGGTTGCATTTTCCTATGTCACCTAGTTTAAAGCAACATGATGTCAAATGAATATTGGTAATAAATATTTAGATAGGTTTTTTAAATAGATCACTCAGCACTCGGAATAGGGTAGGAGAACCAAGTATACGTAGTATACATAAAGTATTATATACTTTAAGTTAACATGTGAGATCGGTTGGTAATCGAGTCATGAAATGAGAGATCGGTAGTATACCGAGTCACTACATTTGGATATGGTTATCTATTATGAGATTGATTGGCATGGAATGTTTGTTCTAAATGATGTTTTATTTAGAACAGAGAACATTATGTTTCAAAAAAAAAACTTCCCTTGTTTCTAAATTCTTAAAATGGGAATGTTACAAGCATGAGCCATATTTCTTGACCAAGGCAGTGGCTTGTGAAGACATCCTCAAGTGTTGATTTTTTTCAAGTAAATTGACAACGAACATTGTGAATGTACCATTCACCTTGGCATAGTGTTGATTACTTTATTTCAGGGCCAAATGTGTGTACCTCTACAATGCAAGAAATTTTTGGGAGACGTTCTGATTAGTTGTCAAGCCCCTAAATCGTCTTGTGTTTTCCAAGGCGTAGAAAAGATATGATGTCATGAAGAATTTATTAGAAGCAGGGACCTGGAGAAATTGGAAATGCAAGTTTTCACTGATGAGATGCCCCCAATCAATCACTTGCTTACCTTCGAGGATCATGAGAATGAAGAGTGACATCCAGTAATGAAAATATTTTGTGCTCTCTTTGCCCACTACCCAAATTAGAATAATTATAGCATCATAGAAAGCATTATGGAACTCACTACAAGAAAGAACCTTTGGTGTAGGAGAAGGTTTTCTTTCATGCTTCAACCAAGAGCTGAGGGTGAGGATTTAAATGTCATACCCCACTAGTTCACCTCAGAAGAATGCATACTTTGTATGGCTATATGTGATATTGTGTCTAGTTATCATACTTGGCTTGATGAATATATAGTAAAAACATTTATGTTTGTTGTAATAATCATGTTGATTTCATTATCTATAAAGTTTATAATAATTGCTTGATTAATTTTGTTGGCTATCTTCAGTGATCATCCTTACAATTTTGTTCTGATTTTACTGCTGCCACGATGTGTAGACATATGATTTTATGATCCTAGTGATTTTTATTATTACAAATACCTTTGTTTTAAAACAATGGAGATGAATGTAATAGGTACATAAACCCATGTTAATAAGTAACTAGAATATAAGCCATATAATGGCCTTTTGAACCAATTATTTTTAGGTTCAGGAAGTATGAATAAATATGGTAATATTGATTATGATATATACATATAGATACGTATATGCATATATATATATATGCACTATGGTCTTAGATTTTAATTTACATTAGAACTTAATAAGGTATAGGCTATATTGTTTTGTGTAATGTTTAATGTTGAGTGGTGAGGGTTGTCATCTCAGTTGAGCCCTACCTGAGCTCTAAGCGAGGGAGATGTCTTCAGTACCACTCGAGCCATGTTTTAACAGAATAATCTCCTTTGCTAATGAGCCAGTAAAGCAGATGGTGGAGGGTTGAGTTAAAACGGTTCTCAATTGTTAGATGGCGGATAACTACCCAAACAGATTGTGGAGATTTGAAGGCAAGAAAATTGGGATTGCCAAAGTTTGCAGTCGGCAGTTAACTTGGAGTTGGAGAGGAAGATAGGGGGAAATGGTCCTTGAAGAATTTAATGAATTTAATTCTACTCATATAGCCCTTAGGAGAAGCAAGAAGATTCTCAAGAAAGCTACCACCTGAACATTAGTGTTATTTTTGCTTCATTATTTCTTGTTTGGTATTTTTTCGCCATGCAAGCTCTACATGTAAATTTGGCATGGTTATTTTCTGGCAAGCATGTTTTTAGCTCCTCTTGTATTTTTAACAATCTTATTTTTTAGGGAAATATTTGAGGTTGTGTAATGTATTTAATGGAGCTCTTGGGTCAATTAGAAGAGATATCCTTATTTGGTTTTATTATGAGTTTATGGAAGTTGGCTAGAAGAAAGAGACATGTATGATCAACTGTGAAGAATTGGTTAAGGAGAAACTTTGAGACTATTTTTAGGCATGGAATCATTCTCCCTATCATCTTTATCATTTGTAGAATTTAAATACTTTTAGTAGCTGTAAAAATAAAATTGGTCTTATGTGCTTTTTTTTATCAATGGTGATTTGATAATGGGTTTTTCTTATACTACGTCGATTAGCTTCGAGTGATTACATACCCAAGTGTGAATACCCGGTCTGTATATGTGCATGTATACATACATCTTTAATTAGGTGTGGTCAATTTATATATTAAGGATGACTTGATAACTTGGCCATGATTTATGAAACTGTGTATACTAGTTGTGTAAACCCAGTCTGCATATATTACTTCATGCATGTTATCATAGCTATGTGTGGATGGTTTTTTACCCATAACTGGCATGCCTGGTTTGGTCTATGAAAAGGTGACTATGCATTTAAATGGATTCATTCTCACAACTCGTATAGCTTAAAGCTTAAAGTTGTTTATTGTTATCACCAGTTCGTTAGAACTAGGTATTAGCTGTAAATACGGAAATAGACCACCTACCTTGGTTTCAGTGGGGATTAAGATTTGATACTGGGTTTCAGTATTTTCCTCTTGAATAACTAATTTGAGGGAAGTTTTGATTAATGGGTGTTGT
Organism: Taxus chinensis; assembly: GCA_019776745.2. Classification (NCBI taxonomy): domain Eukaryota; kingdom Viridiplantae; phylum Streptophyta; class Pinopsida; order Cupressales; family Taxaceae; genus Taxus; species Taxus chinensis. The sequence continues at coordinate 191,854,384 of CM034153.1, forward strand.
TTTTAAATATACTTTACATGTATCTAATTTATTATTTCTTTAACTATAAGTTGGTTTGATCTATGGTTGTTATATTTCTTTATAACTACATTTAAATGGTTGATATAACTAGTTGAGATATCGACAATGGAGGTCTATTAAGTTTTAGCAATATTTTTACCCTTCAAACAAACCCATCTAGGTTTTCAGTTGTGCATATTTGTGACACGTTATGATTTAAATGCTACCATCCTTTAGACTATGGTTACTATCTTAAAATGGTATCTGAATGGCTTAATCCATGCCAAAGTTTAACACTATTAATTCAACTTATGATTGTATGGGTTTCTTATTTGAAACTGACCACTCTATGGTCAATTTTCCATATTATTTTGTTATTCTAACTCTCTTTGAATCTTTATATTTGATGACAAATGTTGATGGCAATATGGTTGGGTTACAATATTTTGGGTTTAAGGAAACTTCGTGGACTAAGTTGAGTGGTTAAGACTCTAAGTTGACCCTTAGACTTGGTCAAATCCTTCATCACGAATGCTTTACAAGTTTTCAGGTTTTTTTTTTTTGAATGTTTCAGATTAGTTAAGGTTATTTGATAATATTAAGCTACTTGATTTCAAGTAAATCATTGTTCATGAAAATAGTGCTTGTACTTTTATTTCTATGAGAAGGAATAAGTGTGATTCATACTAGTTAAGCTAGTTTGATAATTTTAAGATAATGGGTTTTGAATAAGTTATTAATAACATTACCAGATATTGTCTCTTATTATTAGTATGGACTGGAGTGATTTTATTCTCCTCTTCCTAAACAAGTGTTTAAACCTTGATTCAAGGTGTTCGGATCGATTGACATATTGACTAATAAATGTAATACACTATGATAGTAGAAACATGATGATTTGTTGAATGTTTACTTCATTGATATTTTATAACATGTATGGGTAGAAAACATAGTTAGATATGTTTATGGAAATTCATATTATGATATGTTAGTATTCTAAATTATTCTTCAAATAGTTTTGAATTTGATAAATAATATGCTCCTTTTCAATGGTTTATGAAAGAAAGAAAAAAGAATAAAAAGGGAAATAGATTGGTTGTTCTCTTTTATGGATTTCAAAATATTTTGGTTAGCTATATTATGTTCATCTAAATATTTTAGTGTTATAAATCGTAAAGATAAGAAGGATGAATTTTTCATGCCAGTTCTTTCGAATTGATCGTTGCCTAAAATTTTTACAGATGGTGGAATTCAATTCTTGGCGGATGATATTAAAATGGCTTTGTTTATTCATTGTTGATTATGATCAAAAGATGTATTTATTACTTATCTGATTGTAAAAGTGAGCTTACGCTTCACTGTATAACTTGTTTGGAAGTCATTATAGCATCTAAATTTATTGTATAGTTTTATAAACAAAATATAAATTTTGTATTCTTTTTTTTGGATATTGATGTAACAGAGATCTTATTTGATCGTATAAATCATTATAGTTCTTTTTTAATAAAAAAAGAATTATATTTTGATAGACTTAAACAATCTGAATTAAGGAGTTATGTATAATTAGATAGTTGATTGACGAAAATTTATGAAATAGTTAATTTTATGAATTAGCTTTAAACAAAAATGAATGAATTAAAGTAATTTGAAGTTTATCGAGATACAAACTATTAAAATAAATAAATGAGGGTTGTTATTTTGTAGTTATCCACATGAACTCATTCTAATATGGTAATTGAATAATGGATAGTGATTATATAATCATAAGTATGGGAATGATACTGTTATGGATGAATGTTTTATATCATGTAATGAGTTCATGTAAACAAGTACTTAAGCAAGTTAACAACATTTTCGTAATTTAAATAAATTAGGGACGGTATTAATGATGCAGTTTGCTTCCATAATTATATTAATGATGCTTAATGAATGTACCTAAATAAACTTATGGAAATAATTGTGATTAATTATTGAAACTGAGTTATGGACCTTATGACCGAATTTATTAGTGCAATAATGTATTGCTGTGGAATGAAATCACACATGTCATAAAATTAATTCAATGTAATGATTAAGTTTGGGTTTACAACACTCCTAATGCATGGGACTCGGCATGCCAACTTCAGATGGCTGCTATAGTGAAGTGTTCATCAAATGGCATAAGTCATTCAATGAATACTAACAATTATCCTAAGTTTTCCCTCGATATCTATTTATTATGCATGGCGTAATCACAAAGGAATTAAGTTATGCTAAGATGTGAAGGTATTTTTTCTATTTGGTCTAGTCACCTCGGTACCAACTTATGTTGGTTAGGGGGAAGAAATTGGTCGTGTGACGATGCAAGTCATTATGTGAGCACTTTCTCTCCCATAGGAAACCTAAGTTAGCCAAGATGTGCTTCACCACATGGGTTGAACAAGTTTTATACCTTGTGCGTAACTTGAAATTAATTTAACTTAACTAATGGATTCAATTTTGATAACTGAACCAAGTGACATGGTGATGAGACAATTTTCTGTTGGCAAATGTGTCATCTAGAAACTGAGAATGCAAAGAATGACTCTTAAAATTTGGCCAAAGTAGTGTAAGTCATTGAACTATCAAGATGCACCTAGTTCTAACAAAAGTGTGAGATGCTGGATGGGATTTAATTGACTAAGTTCTAGGTAGATACTTAGAATAACACTTGTCAATCAATAACGAGAAGGGTTCTAATGTATAATCTGTATACAAAATCGAAAGATTAAATTATGGGGGATCAATGGATTTAGTTAACCCATGGTTAAACACATATTAAATTTATTTTCTATTTGATGAATTTTATTCCAATGTTGTTGGATTCAAATCTTATTTTGTACATTTAAATCATTGAAGGAAGATGTTAGTTTTGGGAAGATAAAAAAAATTCCCGTTATTTGAAGTAATAAAAACTAGGTGTTACATTGAAGGTAAAATTTATTCTAGAACTATTTAGAAGATTAAAATTATTTGGCGACCATGACCATATCCTTTTCAATTGGGATTTGCATACCTTTTGATATGGCCCTTGGAGTGAGCACAACAAATATTGAATTGTCATCTTCCTTGATTGTCCTGGTATCCGGTTTGTAGTGTTGGGAACATGCCAACACTAACTTGATGTTTTTCAAGGACATGGGATGGCCACCTACTACATGCAACCTATTGGCAAATATTTTTTCAACGGGCTCCCTTGGTCTGTCAAACATTTTGTGCTTAAGCTCTTCCAGGTCCATGTGAGCAAAATTGCTATCACCCACACTCAAAAACTTCAATGTGAGAGAAGAAATGGGCTTTGAGATGGATAAATTGAACTTCATGATGGAAAAAAGAAATAATATAGGTTACTACAGAGGTGGTGGCAACTTTTTGCGCTTGGAACCAAAAACTACTATTTTTAGGTTCTAGGTCCCAGGAGCTACTATTTTTGGGAAGGGTTGTTTTTTGCCTTGTTATCAGCACTAAAATTTTCTCCTCACATCCAAAGCACGTTCAAAGTTTTTTTAGGTCCAATTCGAAGAAATTTATATTTTTATTTTTTTCTTTTTTTCTTTTTTTCTTTTTTTGAACCGTGTACCCTAGTTTTTAGTTTTTGTGATTTTCAGTGTTTTGCTCTTCTTGAGGGTTTTTCTATTTTAGGAAAATTAATAAAATTAGCAAGTGCAAACCAAAAACACTTACTATTTTTGGAATCTATTATTTTGGGCCTTGGTTTGATGAAAAAAATATAGATTCTTCTTGGGTTTTTGTTTTTGAGGCTTCGTGCAAATGTTTGTCTTTACTCGCTTCCCGGATTGACGACAAATGACAAAACAATGTTTTAGGGAAAAAAATATTTGAATGGATTCCATAAAAAATTGAGTACATTTATGGAACTTCTATTTCATGCAGCTCAAAGGCATCTGGGAGAGGAGGATATTCCCAACGTTTCGTTAGATATTTCTCACCGGTTTGCAAGATAGGAGCATTACTTCATTTTTATTCACAAGGGTTTCTGGAAAAATTAAAGCATGGTAATAGCTGGAAAATGGAGATTTCTGAGTGGTAGAAGAAATTGAGGATGGATAAAAGGTGTGGAAGGTAATGGAAAAGGAAAATGAGTAACAATAATGGAGGAAAGAGTAAGTGCCGACAATGACTCTTTACAGATGATATGGCCTAACAGTGTGCCAAAAGGTGTTGCAAAGATGCACTTCTGGATATTTAATGATATACTTAACTACCTGCATCTTTAAAAAATTAGTCTTAAACAGTCAAAATGATCCTTAACTACACCATACATGGTCCATTCATCAAGATACACCTGTAAGAATTTGTGGATAAAGTATTTGAATGCATGGACCTAGACAATGCATGAGATGCACTGCTGGAATATTCTTTAGTCCAAATGGCATAATTGTATATAGCATAAGCACCCCACTCTATGTAGAAAAGGTTGTCTTATGCATGATCCTCACACACTATACTTACCTAATGGTATCTGGAAGAAACAATCTGTACAAAGAGTAAATCACATGCCCTACCACACCTTTAAGAATATCTTTAGTAAAGGGTGTATAGAAAGGATCAATGACACAAGAGGTATTTAGTATACTGTAGTCCAAAAATATCCATATTCTACCTTATTTTCTAATGTTGATGACCATTGGAATAATCCAATTTGATTCTTCTATTTCCTTCTTTGAGAATATTTTCTATCTCATCTTTTACCATGATGCACAATTTAGGATTCATATTATATGGCCTCTTTCATACGATTCGTACACCCTCCCTTGGCTTGATCTTCATTTCCCCAAGTGAAGGATGAACTCCCTTAAATTTATGGTATCCTGAAGGAAATAGATCGTAGAAGTTAGACAGTAGTTATATAATCTTCACAAATTTATACTCTTACCAGTAATCTCCAATCATTGCCTCTTTAAGTGCATTCTATATTCTAATGTTAACTTTATTTGTCTTCAAGGGCCGGTGATATGTCCTTACCTACTCATTTGTAGTGGCCAATACTTTTTTCCCCCCATAAGTGTGCTCAATATCTATATATTCAACATTTTCATCATTAATCATGTACACCAACTTACCTTTATATTTTTCCTTTCAGGCGTGCTCTAGGAGATACTCATCAGAATTCATCTAGTTTCAATCATTCACGTGCTCATTTAGAAGAGTCTCACCTCATAAGTGAGTTACAAGATATTCTACCTTTTTACTATCTCTTAGAGTGATGTGCTTCATCAAGTATAAATTTTTATGCATAAGAGGTTTAGTAGATGAGTAATCAAAGATATGTATCATACCTAAAGTCATTTCCTTCTAGTTTGCAGTCTCTTGTTTCAACTGATCATGTATGTGCCATATACATACACACCTGCACAATGTGGAATAGAAATTATGAACTATTAAAGATCATGGTAATGCATCAAATCCCACAAGCTAGTTATTTCAACAACCTTGAACATGAGCCATTAGGGAAGACATCCCATCATAACTTGATACATTTTTATTAAAGGTTACTCCAAAAAACCCTAATCTTGTGTTATCCTGGCAAGTTAATTTTTTTCGTATCCCACCAATGTGTTGTTATTCCCCTGAGATAATAGTAAATCAGATTTCTCTTTCCACCCTCATTGTGTAGTTGCTCCTCCATGATGCACAAAAATGTATTCGGTTTCTTTTCTCTAGTAAACTTTGGTATCTTGGTCTTCTTTAATTGCCTAACTACGAGAGGCCTTATTATTCATGTGACTCTTTTGTGATACTCATTGTCAACCATTTCATACATACTATGAGATCAATTTTCACATGTAATGCTAGTAGTATCACTGATAGGCTACGCATCTCCCCACTTGAGCATCCCTTCCCTTGTTGGCTAAATATACTCTGGGTCACACACGATCTGCGCATATATCTGGTTAAGATATTCTTCATTTATGAGCTCAATGTAGGGCATGATATTTGTACCATCCAGATGGATCACTAACCGTTCATCTATATTTTTGACATTGACATAACGATTATTAAATCATAGGTTTTCATTATTTACATAACACTAAATATTTCCAAGAAATACAGGGAACTTGTCTACCTCTTCCAACTCTAGAACCTCAAAATATCCTTTGTTTGTTTCTCCTTGAATCATAATAATTACATCCTTTAAAATTCTAATGTGAATGGCCCTTGTTTTTTTTCAATATACAACACACTAAATGATGGTTGTAATGGTGGCCTACTCATTTTATTCCAAGAATAAAGTGTGAGTACATTAACTTATCTATATGTATTAATAAAAATATTAATTACCATCCAGCTATTTATAAATGCATCTAGGGTAATCTCCTTGTTTTATTCATGGTTATGAGGTGGTAAATTTTCATGTAAGATCTATCTATCCCTCTTTGTAACTACATGTGGCACTTTCTCCTGTAACCACTCTCATAATAATGGTATGATATTTTCTTGTCTAGGCATCCTACACACTTCCTTGAGGTCATCAACATTCTTATCAGGTGCTTTAGTTTGTTTAGCATGATATCTCTCATGTGCTTGTTCCTTTAAACAAAGAATCTCCCACTCTAGTTATCTTATTAAGGCCATGGTCTCTTGGAATACTTCCTTTTACTGCCCCACATCTAGATACCTAGTTGGCTACACATTCTTGTCCCATCTGATGAGTGCCTTTGATCTTCCCAGCTCATGCACACACAAAGCTTTTGTATGCATAGAAAACAATAATGGTTTATTCTTGGCCATAACAAAAGTCTTAGGCTTCCCCTATCCTTTCCTAGAGTGTTCAAAATGTGTCATAGTTATGCCCCTATCATTATTTTTTTACACATATGCACATATAAGTTCAGGAAATCTTCTACTTTGTGAACCTTTCCACAATACACATAATATTGTTTCTGTAGACACTCACACTGATAATGTTTTGGTGACCCATATGTATAAAATGTTCCTCAATTGAACTTTCATCCATGAACTCCACATCCTCTACTGCGATATTATCCTATGTAACCTCCATTGCCATTATTACTTGGGCCGTTATTTTGTCTAGTTCCATTATTTTTCATATTCACATCCCTATAAACTACTCTTTTTTCTACTCTGGTGCAACTCTATCTCATAAACTTCATGGCTATGGTTAATCAGTCAATAATTATATGTATCGTGGGTGTGCACATCAAAAATTTTGTAATAGAGTGAAATATTCATCTGGGTCATGTATTGAAGAAGTGGTCAATTCCTGACATTATGATATTTTTGGGAAATATCGCAAGCTACTAAAAGTTCATGAAAATTCCTAAGCATGAGAGTTATCCTTAGTGTGCCCTTCTACATTATAGTTTGTACACCATATTCTAGTGTGAGTTTCATATGAAGAATTAGAAGAAAAAGTATCCAGTTGCATTGACATAGCTATACTTTGTGCTTCTACAAATAGACTTACACTTGTATTTATGCTTCTAAATGCCTCTACGTGAAGTTCTTCCTCCAAATATTGCATGTGTCTATGAAAAACTTATGTGATAACACCCTTCTAAATGGTGTCATCAATCCACCCACAAACCATTTCGTGTGTTTACTTTGGTGGATTTCATACGAGAGTTTAGATAACAAAGTATTAAATCATACATAATACTCTCAAATTATCTCATATAGTGCATGTTTAATCTCCTTGAGTGTAATGATTCTCTATTGATCTAACTCAAGTATGTGGAACTCAACCATAAATGTGGTGCACAATGCATCATAGTTGATTTATGTATAGTGTGGGTCATACTTGTGTATGCCCCTACAATGTGGTCACAAATTGGCTCGCCTTCCTATTTGAGGTTGTTATTCCTTTTTCCCTCCTTAAGAGTTCACATTTATGCATTTTCTCTATTATGTCTTCCACTCCACAGTACTCTGGTAAATGAACTGAAATTTCAAATAAAAGTTGTGGAGGTTGTTGTGGTGGTGGGTTACTTCCTTTTCCTAGATTTGTTCCACTTGGGGATGGATCATATCTTGACCTCAAACCTCCACCAGGGTATCCCCACATGGGGGAGGACCAAATACTCCCAAGCCTCCTGTCGTCAGAATGAGTGGTGGTCTTGAGGAAGAATTTTTTTGCATGGCCGTAGTAGAAATAAATTGTGTACCGAACATCTATCCTAGTATCCCTCTAATGGAACTATTCCCACTAAGTAAAATGATAACACTCTATCTTGATGTTGTACCTATCATATTACTTCCAAAAAAATTATGTGTCCTTTCCAAAGTCTGTAGAGAAGCAATGTGAGCTACCTTTATTTTTTGTGCCTCTTGAGTTGATACCAATACGTATCTTCCTGTATCTCCAACCCAACATGGTGATCCCTGATTACCTACTTATTCTTCATCACTATGATGATATTATATATGAACTTCTTATTATCAAGTACCAAGTAGAAGGGTTAAGGGTATGAGGTGTGTCAGATGTACACCAACATCTATTCTCTCTTCACTAGACTTACTTTCATCAGATGTTGAGGTGGTCCTTCTACTATGCTTCCCCAATATCAGAGGGAAATGGTCTTGTAGTCCCTCATCTCTTACAAGGTTATCATCAAGTTCAGCCGACCCCATTACTATCCATCTTAATTCCTCTTCAACTAATTTATCTCGTGCATCACTATATTTGCATAGTATTTCATCTCTCTTTTCTTCATCTGATTCATTGTTATACTCTCAAACCCTTTCACTTATGCTCACATGTGACAAGTACTTAGCTAGTCATCGGTAATTTTTCAAGTCCCATTTCAACCATCAAGATCTTTATAGCTAATAGTAGCATGCGTAAATATCATCCTCTAGGTTCATGAAGGAACTATAACCCTAATTCCTCTGGGCATGAAAATATTGAGATTGAATACTTGAAAGTGTAATTTTGTAAGATGCCTACCCACCAAAAATATATTATGCATGTCCATGATTCATCCAAGTCAACAAATTTATAATACCTCTGATTCCAAATCTATTTCCTCCCAATCCTACTTTCTCAATTTTTTACACATGCCATTAATCATTCATATAACTCCTGAGTGAAGAAGCTGAAAAACATCTCATAGATTGAATCATATAGGTTATCCTTGATCCATTTATGGGGATCAAAGTTAATTCCATTCTTATATTGCTACACAAAATCATATTCCCCATTGTGTATCCACCTTTCAATGTTGTCTATTAATAACTAGAATGTCATAAGATCGCCACATATTGAGATCCTAAATGAAATAAGGTCTTAGAAACATAATGAAAATGTCACACTGAAGTCTAGTAAATCAGCACAACATAGTCATGCATGTTAGTACCTCACTTATACATGGTTATAAGAGCTCTCCCAAAGTGCACAAAAATCCTTTGAGTTCCTTCTAGGGTGGAAATCAATACATGGTTTCTGAAAACATGATTAACATAACATGCAATATATTACATATACATATTATGAGTTATTACATTATACGCATAGAAAGTTGATCATAAAAGGAGCTTATATTCATTCATCAACATCTACAATAAATATGAGTATTTGGATACCATGGATACCACGTTCATCCTTTCACACTTTATAAATCCATAATATATTATCCTTTACAAACACATTACAAGCTCACGCACTTGTATAATACTCATAGACTTAACAATGTACACACATACTCACACATACTACACACTCTAATCACAATAATCCTTTACATGGACATATTACACACACACAAACACACACACACACACACACACACACACACACACACACACACACACACACACACACACACACACACACACACACACACACACACACACACACACACACACACACACACACACACACACACACACACACACACACACACACACACACACACACACACACACACACACACACACACACACACACACACACATTGGGAACTTGTCCTTCACCACTTTACATGATTTAATATATATTTGGATCACTCCTATACATATAATTAATGCTTTCACTTTCCTATAATTAGGAACCATTTTTTGGTTCTCCGTAAGTATCCTGATGTGTGCTATAATTAGCCTCAACTTCATTCCAATTACATGTAGAATAATTAAATATGTACCCATGCTATAAATAGCTTTCTTTATTTTCCATGCCATGTTATAATTAGCTTTATCCTACATTTATCCTGAGTCCTACATGTGTTCTCTCCTCGTATGGTAGTGCCCTATCTATGCTATAGTCTATTTGTAGCTTTCTTTAGTGAATACACCATCTTCTGAATGTGTCCTATTTTTAGTTTGTCTCGTAAATCTAGCTAACTCCTGAGTCTAATGTCTCTGTGTGTAACCTTTCATTTTTCCTCTCCTTATACCTCCATGTGCACCTTTGCACACTTTTGTTACTTGTGTAAATTATGCTTTCATGCTTCCATGTGCACCCTTGAGCATCCTTATACACTTGCACATGTCTTAATCCCTAGACATTTCTTCAATCTAATAATGTCTTTTGTGAAGAATGAGGAGGAGGAGGAGGTGTAATAGACGACTTTAGAGGATAAGGTTTAGGAGTATAAATTCATGGTGGAGTAAATATAAATTTATTGGGGGAGGATAAGGAAGGATTAGGTTAAGTTGTAGGGAAAATCAAAATAGAGGTATCAATAGCCAAGAAAGGATAATAATATGTTTGTAATGAATGTTGGAGATTGAGGATCCAAAATCATCTATTGGAACCTTTGAGGGTTCAAAATTTATTGTTCCCCACCATGTGCTCCTTTATGTACAAACTTTATTTTTTGTGTCATGGTGGGTCCTGTGGAATCCTTTCCCTTTTCTCCTTCTAATTCCTTTTCATTTTATTTAAAGGATTCACTCCAAAACCAACTTAGAACTATTATCCTTAGTTTTTGTATGTTGACTCCTTGTGAATGAATCCACTCAATATTTCTTGATATAAATACTTCGGTCCTATTCTCAAGGGAAATGGACTCATTTTTTTATCAATCATCTCATGGTAAGGGTTAAAACGTGATTTTATGCTACTCATATGTAGGTTCATCATGGTTCCCATAATTGGTTAAACCTTTTGGGATGTTAGCCACGTGAAATTATTTTATTTGGTCAATAGACATATAAGACCAATCCCTCTTTCTAATTCTCACTCATCATCACAATCAATAGATTAGTCCTCATAGTAAAGAATGTGACCGTGAGATGATCTCAAGACATGATTCATTATACCATATATGTAAAAATATGGTCTGGACAAGAAAGAACACATGTTGAATATGGTAATCTTAGCATCCATGTTCTTTGCCTTGATGAAATAAGGTCATGAGTACCTTCCTATAATAATATGGAAAGGGACCCATGATTTGTGATAACTAGAAATATATTTGTGTACTTTTACAAGTTTATACACAAGATCCAACAATGCCACCTTATCACTCACAAACTTGGGTAGCATATAAGGGGCACACGTAAAGCCATGTGCCCATGTATATGAGAAAGTAGGAATCTAAATGAAAAATCCTCCCCACATATCTATGTTTGTAGATGATGTGATTGATAAATGGGAGGATGCTAGCACTGAATCCAACATACCAATGATGTAGTAAAAGAATGGATAATTAACTAGATGAAAATGTTGAATTTAGACTCTAGGTGAGATGTGGATAAAAATCATATACCTTTATTGAACTTAGCTAACCCACTTTAGTTAAGCCCAAGAAATTTATGTATTTGGCTATGAAATACACAAGGTATGAGGTCATGTACATCTTGTTTTTGTTTTCTACCTTAATGAGCTACTTATAAATTGAGTCACCAATTATTTCATCCCAATTGATATGCTTCCTATTCTTTAGAATGGTGTGGATGTATTGAAACATCCATTATTGGAAATACTTGGCCATATTGTTTCCAACTACCCTATTAAGAAATTTGATGATATCATTTATTTATTTCTTGAAATATGACTTGGAAAGTGTTTTTAGTATCCTATAGGTAAAACCTTTGGCCTTCTCCAATCAATTCTTGTTCACTATCTTTGTACATGAAAATGAATTATTATTCCATAAGCATTGAGCAGAGTCAGGGTAAATTTCAACACAAGATTCAAAATCAAGAATCTTCAACATGTCTTATATGTTATCTACATTGATCCTTAGGAGGTACTCACCATTTGAATTCTTCATTGACCTCATGTTTCTATCATAGTTCTTTAAAAATTCAAGAATAAATTTTGGCCATGGAGAGGATATGAGGAACACAACTGCCAACAATATGTTACCTTCACATATCCCTTGTACCCATTCTGATTTTTAATCAGATTTAATATGGGTCCAAAAGTCTTGGAGGTCAATGTGCCCAAGGTTTGTATAGGTGATTTTGTCTTTATTGAACTCTAGACTAGATGGAGGAGTAAACCCCTAGAATTGGTGCTTCATGTATTTATTACTTCTCTATCCCTCAGACATTAGATGAAAAAACTTAAAGAAAATTTCCTTAAAATGAGCCCAAGAAGGAATTTTGATTTTAATAGTGCAAAATAAGACATAAACCTTGACTATCCTATGTCATAATTTTGGAGTGTTTTCATAGGATGAAATGTATGGTAGGGGAGAAATATCAACAAGCACTTGGTCAGAATTTTGGGGGGTACAAAATATGAGAACAAGTATGATTAGTTCTTGTCATAATTTTAGGGATGTATGAAAGGAAGAAAAGTTTGATTCACCCTTGATCAGAGTTCTTGTGGTTCAAATCAAGGATGAAACCTTGATTGATTCCCATTAATTTTTTTAGGATGCTTTCTAGGGTGAAAACCCCACTTTACTTTTTATGCTTACTTAGGGCCTCACAACTTCCAAATTATCTTCTACCAAGAAACCCTAGAAGTTTAGAGATTATCAAAGCTAAAAAAATACTTGAATACATGTAATTTCCAACTACAAAGTTAAGAGGACTACCAACATACTTGGGATGTATTTGCAAGATCACTAAGTTTCAAAATCAAATAAAAGTTCCAAGCTTTAAAGAGGGTTCTAAAAAAGGAGCATATTCAAACTCAAAACTCACAATGGAGAGATTACATGCCATTTATATTGATCCCAACCCTTAATGACCAAAATCTGTGAAAAATATGATTAAATGGGGAATTTAATGTTTTAGACTAGGAGAGTTAGGATTTTGGCCTTGTTAGACAAGGTCAAAAGTCTAACTACTTGTAGAGTTAAGCTTTTGGCCTTGTTAGAAAAGGTTAAGAGTCTGACTAAGTGGGGTTAGGATTTTTTCATTGTCGGAAAATGATTTTTTTTTGAATAATTAGAGTCATGATTTTGGCATTGGTTGACAAGGTCAAAAGTACAACTAAATAGAGTCAAGATTTTAGCCTTGTCAAAAAAGGTTAAATTTTTGACTAAGTAGAGTAAAGATTTTATTCTTGTTGGATAAGGTCAAAATTATGAAATACTAGAGTTGAGATTTTGGCTTTATCGGACAAGGTAAAATAAGATAAGTCAATATTTTAGCCTTTTTTATCAAGGTCAAAATTATGAATAAGTATAACTTATTCCATTAGGTATAGAGGGAAAACTTGCAAAAATGGGTTTTTAGGAAAAACATAATCACTTGGTCATTTTCATGAGATTTTATAAGCTACTTGTATATCTTGACACCCTTTTTTTTTAAAATGTATGGCTACCCCAAAATTTTCACCAAAATTCAAATTTTGGGATAATAGAGTCCTAACATATGTAATATATTTTTGATCATTGGGGGAGTGCCCCTTGTATAATGATACAGGTTCCCCTCGATCCACCATAATTGTTCTCTTCACCACTCACCACTCACCACTCGGTGAAGTTGGAGCCTTTTGGGAAGTTGTATTTCATCCCTATTTCTTGATGAACTATCTACCCCATAACCTCTGTGGTAGGGTCCTTGGATCATACCGCCACCTCAGGGGGGAATATTCTACTAGCTTGCATGCCACTTATTTGTCGCATTAGACCTATCAAGTGTAAGGTGATGTTATCGTTATTGGTTATTTTATTCCACATTGAGGAATTGTGGTACCATTCTCTATTTAGGAGTCTCATATGTTTGATGGATGTCACATTTCAAATATGTTAGGAAATTTAAGGGATACATACTATTACAAATCATAAATCCATAATGTGAATTGTCGAATTTTATAGTTTATGAAGTGCAGTAATTTAAAAACATAGATTAATATGTGGATAATGTAGATTAACAAATATAAAAACCATTGAAGAGAAAGTAAATTAAAAACTGACACAAGATTTAAGTGGGAAAACCTTGAAAGGTAAAAAACCCAATGAAAGTCACTTTTCTATATTAAGAATAATCTTTCACCCATATTGTCCCACTATTTTTCTATCTAATCACTTATATAGCTTGCTTAAAAGTTACCATCGAATTTGTAACCAGTCTTTAATGAGATCACCTATTTATATATAAGGTGGGTAATCATGATCCATTTTTAAAGCCAACCTAATTTGGGGTTGATCATGTTTATATTTTAAATATAAGACATACGATAAAAACATACAATCTTTGGTGAATTTCTAAATAAGAAGTTTCCTACTTAATCTTATAAACCTAACAATCCCCCTTAATGTTAAGTAGGGAAACATGCGAAATTAATTTCACATGTCAAATTTTGTTCCTCATGCCAAGTCACCTTTTGGTACAAAAGGAATTACAATTCATAAATCAACACGTGATTTACGATAGCATACACAAAACACCTATTTTGTAGGTTTTATAGTTCCGTGGTGTACTACCACGGTGTCCCACAGGTTTTTCAACTCCATGGTATACTACCATAGTGTCCCTTGGAAATAAAGCCATGAACAACTATAAATGCATTGCAAGTTTTAGAGAATCCGTGGTACACTATTTTTTGTGGTTCAAATAAATGTTCTGCAGATTCTATAAAAACCACAATACAAACGAACATTACAAATTCTAAAGATAAATTGATTAAGGATGAAGTCTTACATTAGATTATGAAGTCAATAAACTCTTAATATATAATTATTCATTGGTTATTACAAGTAAACTTAACATACATGAAAATTTACTCAAACAACATAGAAATAGTCTCGAGAGTATCCATTTTTATACAATCAAGCCGTTAAGAGATGACATTGCAAAAAAAATGCAACATGATAATTTCTTATTTCCCCCTCAAGGGAAGCTCTGAAAGGAAAAAAAATTGTATTCTTTAGAGGTGAAAATCACCATCATTCACATTATCACAAGAGCTAAACAACATATGCTTAGCTAATTCAGAGGTTCAGATCAACATCAACTGCATGATCAAAAGATCTAATATCTAAAATTCCCAACATATCATAGAACTTTCATAAATTTGTAGCACCAAAGGGATTAGTACAAATGTCTATAACCTAATTTTCATTGGAATAAAACTTGAGATTTATATCACCATTAAAAAAATTTCGCATATGAAGTACATATAGATCTCAAAATGCTTAGTTCTTTGATGCTGGACTGGATTGTTTGCAAGAGTAATATAGCTTTAGCTATCAAATAGAAGTAGAGTGATTCCTTTGACAACCATATGAATTTATTCCAATATTATTTTGAGTGACATGAAATATTTTGTTACTTCCATAGTACTTTTATACTCTACTTCAATAGAAGAGATAAATATTGTTGGTTGCTTCTTGCTTCTCTAAGTTATTGCACCAATTCCTAAATTGAAAAAAAAAGTAGAAGTAGATTTTATATCCTCAATATCACCAGCATGGTTAGAATCAAAATCACCAAATAAATGTGCATTATCATAATAAAAATAACACAAACCATAATTGATTGCACCTTTGATATACCTTATAATAATTTTTTTCCTTTTCAAATGGTCTTCATAAGTATTCTGCATGAATTTAGAAACAATTCAAATTGTATAGGATATATCAGGCCTAGTGATAGTTAAATAAATCAAACTAAAAACTAAATGCCTATACAAACTAAGATTAAATTTTTCACAAGAATGTTTTGGATCTAATTTAACACTAACTTCCATATGAACAGATACAAGATTGCAATCAATCATATTAAGCCTTTTTAAGAAGGTTAGTAGCATATTGTTCTTATGGTGCAATTATAGACTTGTGATTTTTAAAAATAATCATGCCTATAAAATGATTTAATAGACCTAAATTAGTCATTTCAAAATGTTGTCTTAACTTCTCTCTGATTCTAAAAATAAGATTCTTATCACTACTAGTAATCAAGAGACCATCAACATATAAGACTATAATGATAACATGACTATTTTAATACTTCAAAAATAAATCATTATTAGCAAAACAATTAGATAAACCAAGCTCATGGAAAAAACTATTTATCTTAGCATACCGAGCTCTAGGAGCTTGTTTAAGACCATACAAATATTTCTTAAGTTTACATACATATAATTCTTTGTCAAGTTCTTAAAATACCTTTAGGTTGATGCATATAAATTTCTTTTTTCAAGTCAACATTTAAAAACACATTTTTAACATCCATTTGATGAATATCCCAACCATGTTGAGAAACTAAAGCTAGAATAATTTTAACAATACTCATTTTGGAAAAAAGAGAAAATGTTTCAACATAATCCAAACCAAGTTTTTGAGTAAACCCTATACCAACTAATCTAGCCTTGAATTTATCAATCTTACTAGCAAAATTATATTTAATTTTATATAACCATCTAGAGCCTACAATGCTTCTTTTAGGAGGAAGAGGGACTAAATCGCATGTTTGAATTTTTATTAGATCATTGTATTCAACTTCCATATCCGCGATTCTTCTTTCATCTAGGTTGGCTTCTTCAAAAGATTGAGGTTCAACCTCATAAACAATTGACAAGGCAAAATAAGAATGCTAACTACGGGTAATATTTCTCAAATAATTAGGTTGAGAGTTTGAAACTAGAATTTTATCCTATTTAGGAATCCTAGATTGAGAAAAGGATTGAGAAGACTCCCCTTCAATGTCTAAATTCATCATATCAGAAAAAAGGATGTTTAAGGACTTGCAAATGAGTTTCCATAATGTTTAAACAAGGATTATCATTTAGAAAATCAGTTTCAAACTAAGGAGACTCAAAATATTTAAAAAATGGTTTCTCAAGAACATGCATGTGATCCTCTCTCACCTTGGGTTCCTCCAAAATGGTATATTCCTCCATGCTCGACTAAAATGATGAGAAGTAACAACCTGTGCAAGAAAATTTTAACATTTTTCAATGTTGTATTGCATATATCTATAGATTTCATAGGTTTCCATTCATATGAACTATATTCTCAACCATAATCAGATATTTTGAGTTTTCTTGCAAGCCAAGAGAGCTCCATAAGTATGAGTCATCATGAGGAATGTATATACGGGCCAAAATGTGTCTCAATAACATGCACTCCTAAATTATCCATTCTACAAGGGTATTGAAGCAATGAGTGGGAAACATATATGTAGCGACATAAAAGTGGATTGAATTAAAGGGACTACAGTGATTACTAGGGTTGCATATCTAGAGGGTGGTAATCCCTACACCAATTGAACCTACGGTTTCCAAGTCCCGCAGTCAAGATAGAGAAAGGAACCCTACTGAGATATCTTTAATTGTATGTAGAAAGGTATGGATCAACAATAAATATGCATGAAATAGATGAAATGAAACATAACGAGCCAATAATGGATAAGATTAATATGTTATATATCATCCAAACACATAAAATACTAACCTAACATATCATCATGAAGAATGAAATGAACTTACCTATGTAAAATTACAAGATATAGTTAGATCACTCACCTTGTATTGGTAGGGTGGTCACTAATGCATCTATCTCTCCTGAGAAGCAACATGTAGAGAGAGAGAGAGAGAGAGAGAGAGAGAGAGAGATAGTTGATATAAGGTGGAGAATGGGAACATTGTTCCTATTATAGACTCACTATAGGTGACCTAATAGTGCAAATAACCATCCAAGAAGAAGAGTATCCAATCCAATCCAAGAAGGATGCAAGATGAACCAATATCTAGGAGAGAAGATGTGAAGATAACACAAAAGAGTAGAGATAATGACAGTTCAAATGATGCGGATTCATTTTTTTATGAGTTTCAATGAGGTGAAGTTATATAGAGGATTCCATCACCTGCTGGTGATTACGTCCCCCATGGGATATGCAATATTGACACAATCGCCCATCTATGGATGCTGAAAAGAGGTAAATTATAATAAAAAGTGAAAGAAAGGTGTCGTAGATCATGGATATGGATGAGAAAAGTGTAGAGTGATGAGATGCATGAAAGAAACCTTTAATGCAATGTGTATGAGACCTAGGAAGACAAGGATACTTAGTGTAAGGAAAAATAATACCAGGACTAAATGATGACACTCTCTTTGCATACTATCTCTAGCCCATAATGGTTACGTGAATAAAAATATATGCTATAACAACCTTGGAGAAGCAAGATTGGAAGGAAAAGATAGAGGATAGTCATTAAAATAAGACATACATAACCTAACTATAGGCCCATGAGATGGATATTGTGATATTATGATGTCATAATGGTATAATATCATAGTGTCATAGCCAAGTGGTGGGTAGTAATGCTAAAAAGTGTAAAAAATCATATGGTAGAAGATATAAAGAGAAATTTTTAGAAATCCAAAGGTGTAAATAAAGAGAATAAGAATGATTATCCCAAAGGGTGGATAGAAACACTGAAAAGTGAGAAAAACCATGAGTTAGATGCTATAAGGTTTTTATATAGGTACATAAATCTAAGAAAGACCATAATCCTAAGTGAGGATGCACATAATACCACAATGATCCAATAGGAAAGTCCAGGGTGTATAAAATCCAAAGAGTTGATAATGTTTTGAGAGAAGGTTGATGAAGTAGTGAATTTGAGAAGAAGGATGAGGGATGGTAGATGAGTACCGAAACTCCTGAGTTCCTTCATGTGTGAAAATTTGTTGAGAAATTGAGCAATCGTTGGTTATTTAAATATGTGGCCTTCATTAGTTAGAAGGTGATTCATGTTAGGACCTATGATATCCTTGATGACGTAAGGAATCCACAATTTCTGAGCATTTTTTTTTGTCATGTGTGTAATAAAGCTTAGAGACAAGGTCACCCATGTCAAAAGTACGTAGATGAACAAATTTTTTATTTTGTTTGGAAATGAATTTTTTTCACTTCTGATTTCAAGTGTAAGCTTTATCATGTCGTTCTTCTAGCAGGTTAAGGTAATAGAGACACACCTCATGAAGTTACTTATATGGAATGATACTGTGAAGGGAGATGTAGTGCGAAGGTATTTCCACCTCAAGTGGAAGAACCACCTCATCTCCATAGGTAAGTGAAAATGAGGTTGCCCCAGTGGTCATATGAACACTGTAGTGATTTACCCATAATGTAGGATATAGATTTGTGTGCCAAATTTTGCGTGATTCTTGGATTATATTTTGTAATATCTTGTTGATAATTTTACTCGTAGATTCATATTTTGTGTTACATTATGGATGATATGGTGTTGAGAATTAATATTTAATTTTTAACTTACTGTCGAGTTGCTTCATTTATTTGTATTTGAAATTGTGAAAATTGTCATTTATGATGGTATGGGAAATTCCAAAGCAAAAAATGATTTTATTGAGGAAGAATTTAGATGTAGTAAGTCCAGACATATTGGTGAGAGGCATGGCTTCAACCCACATAGTGAAGTGTTTCATGGCTGTAATGATGAAGACATGAGTGTATTTGGAATCAAGATAGTTTTCCAATGTAATCCAATCCCCATATAATTAAGGGACAAGGAGAATCTATAGATTATAGCTCATCCAAAGGGGAATGAATCAAATCATCATGATATTGACAAGGTCGAAACTTTTTGGTAAAGGCATGAGTGTATGATTTTAGTGTAGGCTAGTAATAACCCATGCGTAGGAACTCACATGCAGTAGTATGACCACTACAATGGACACCACAAGTACCCCCATGTGATTCCTCTAAAACAATGGGAACCTCTCTTTTGTTAATACATCATAGTAGGGTACCTTTAAATTTGTGATAATATTAAATTTCATCTTTAAGTATGTATTTAAGATCATTTTTGCATATTAGTAGCCACATTTGGGAGTTAGTATTAGTTAGGTAAGTTTGATATTGTATAAATTGGTTGATGTCAGTATACCAAGGGTCTTATGTAGGGCCATCTGGTTTGATCTGATAGACATCTTGGATGTTTAGAGGAGGTTAAGAGACTGGATGATGAAAAAATTGTATAAGAACATCCTCATGAGAAACAAAGTGTGACTAAAATTGAGTGGAAGACATGGTCAAAGAATTGAAGCGAAGGAATTATATTCATAGGGGATAGATTAAATGGTAGATGAGGTGAATTGTGGCATTAATTATCAAAAAAAATCATGGTAAGATTTAAGGTTTTCTCTACAACCTTGATACACACCATTAATCCATTAAAACACCAACTAAGAATCCCTCATAGCATGGAGATAGGAGACACCCTTAATAAGGTAGTTTGTATACCTAAGCTAAGATCTTCATATTCCACCATGTTATTGGTGATATCAAATTTGAGTCCATAGAAAAGAGGGAAATCCTGGCTAGATGGATAGGTGAGAACACAACCTACCCTAGATCCTTAAAAGTACTTTGCCCCATCAAAGTGTAATGTCCATGTATCCTCATGTAGATCAATGGTGACCTTATCCTCAATGATTATGGCTATTGGTTTAGTTTTAGGCAGGGAAAGTGCTTCAACACTTGTGTCAGAGGATTGTGCCTCAAGACCGTCTATAAATATATAATAGTTGTATTGTATGGAGATAACATTGTTTATGCCCTCATTGAGGAGGATGTACTCATTCGGTAATACGTCATGAATGGGTTGAGGATCAATAGTAGTGACATAATCGTCAAAGTGCACATATTTCTTAGATAATTTTCCTAACTTGTGATGATGTCGAGGGATTTTATATTCTCAAGAATATAGGAGTTATAAAATATCCTGGTCATTGTCGAGGGTAGGGAGAGGCCCATGATATTCCACATCGATTTCTAGGCCTACGTATTGCTTATCATCTATATGTTGCCAAGAGTTGGTTGTTTAGAAAAAAATTTGCCTCTTTAATATAAGTTAATAAACAAGAAACTAAAACTATCAAACCTCAAGATGGAAGGGTTTACCAGTACCTGTAAATGTGTATGAATTGTGTTGATGTTGTACCACGTGTTCAAATCAATTGATCTCTTATCCTACAGATGATGTTGTAGTCAAAGACACTACACCAAATTTTTAATTAGTAATAATAGTAAGTCGAATTCCTAACAAAATTCAATCCCCGGAAGTCAAAGGACTTCCTCGCAAGGATGTCAACCCACTATTTACGCAATCAAGAAATATATATATAAGAAATCATGATATTTGGATGGATATAAAATAATAATTGTTTTGATTGTTTCAGACTTTATTACAAGATTATTATATGATAATGAAAATATAGATATATGAACTATAAATAGAAATCGGAATCAAATTCAGTGTTAGAATATTTGGATGAGGATGGGTTCTTGAAAGTGATCTTAGGATAATTTATCTCAGATTCTTTGAAGAATTCGTAGTCATAATCATCAATATACTCATCTCTAAATAATTTAGAGACAAATTCAGACTCCTCATTCTATGATTCGTAGTGATAATCAGATGTAGTGTTGGAATATGGATATTCTGAATTTTTAGTTTGATTTTTTGATTTAACGTCAGAGTTCCAAAACTCCAATCCAGATTCGTAGTGGTATTCAAACCAGGAAAAATTGGATCAAATGCGTAAACTTTTGAAGTATGCCTCCCAGAACTCGTCCGTGGCCTAACGAATCCTTTGAGTGATCTCAAAGACATTTTGCAACTGGTCTGAAGGGAATGAGCAAAGTTCCAAATCAAACAATACATCGTATTGCTCCCAATGCAATGAGTGAAAAATAATTGGAAGAGAATTAACACTAGTTATCTCATGTGCATGACCACCTATAGCCATCTATAGTGACCCATACTTAATCATATGTTAGCAAAAACATAAAAATAGATGTAATTGATAGATGATAATCTGATAAGACTGTAAATGTCAAAAAATTATAGGAAACACAAACATTTTAAGGAAACGCATGTGTTTCACTAAAACACTAGAGATTCTGAGTTAGATTAAACAATATAAAATATGATATATTTTTAATAATTTGATCAAATTTTTAACAAATTAATCAATTCATGTTTGATTATAATGGAAGAAAGAAGGTTTGAAAAATATGGATATTTCGAATAAGTGAATAAAAGATGCAAATATATATTCTTACCTTGATTTGGATAAAGATTAAGACTACCCAAACCTGCAGATTGGTGAATATTATTTAGCTCCTGGATAGGGTCCTAACCTATCGACAATGAGAAGTATAAGTGCTAGATGAAAGAGGATGTGGTGAAAGAGAAGACAGTTTGTACAAACATGATCTTGAATGAATAGACAAACAAAGGAGGATGCCCAACTAAAAACTCAGAGATCTTGGATGGGCTGTAGGAATGTCTTCCAACTAGGAACAACTATATAAAAAATGATATGGATTCTATCCTATCATGAAACTAGACTAAACGAAGGATGATAAATGTTTACAATTGAAGCTATGGAAGGACGATAGAGAATGAGCTCGGGAATGCAAGAAGGGTGGTTCATGAATAAGAGTGAAAAACAATTTTAAATAATCGATGGCGTTTTACCGAAAGGTCAGTGATTTCAAGTTATTCGAATTCATTTAGCTTATAGATAGAACAATTTCCTAATTTAAGCCTATTTGTTATGGATTTTGAGGGATAAGTCATAGGTTTGTTTAGGAATGCAATGTGTTGTCAGGTGAGGTGTTTTGTTTGATCGGATTATATTCTTAATTTGGCCTAGGTTTGTTTAGGATTTATTTTGGTTAGTTTTATTAGATATATTAATGCATATCTTACAATATTATGATAATAATAATAGATTATATTAGGATTTTATTTAATAAAATTAGATTTCATAGAGTTATAAAATAGTTTATGGTAGATATGAGGAAATAACGAATTTACAAATTATATTTAGACTAATAGATATCAACATGATAAATTGTAAGTGTGAACAGGAAAAATTATGGACGATGGGGGAGTGTATAATTTCGGTGTCTACATTTGCCCCTTTTTTCATGACAACTTAAATGTAAAGTGTCAGACAAAAATGATGGAATCATTTATGGGTGATCTCATTGTAACACAATAGGGGGAACACCTATGTTTATATTTCATGTGCTTCATAGTTTCTCTAGTCTAAGGGGATATCAAAACAATATGTACTATCGAGGGATCAAGTTATAGGGGAATGTACGCCGGAAAAGTGACAGGTGAGCGTGAGAATCTACAAGTGACTCTTCCGCATACCCGACCTCTCGAGGTCGTGCCGAGACAGCCGGTGGGGGTAGAATATGTATTGGATTCAGACAAACTAGTTAGGCAGTCTAATGTCTTCGACACGCACTAGTGGAATTTACGAATCTAAGGCAAAGAAGGCCCTTCTAACTTGGGCTGGTGTGATAGATCGATCGGAAAGGATGACTGCTCGAAGGCTCCAATCAATATCGAGCTCTAGCGTGATTCAATCTATGGGTTGCGGAATACGTGGAAAATGACCTGGGATAGTTTCGTGTATGTCTCCAGATAACGTCATAGGGTGGATGGTGGAAACAATTGACGCTACAGATGATTCTCTGGCCTAGTCCATAATTCTCTAGCTTCGTTAGCCGCTATATCTAGTAAGGACAATTGTTCGATGATGATGGGTGGAATTAGAGTGGATTGGAATACTAGTATGCGTAAGCCAGCGTCTATATCTGATTGACTTGTGGACTCGTTGGGCTATGGGATCTGTGGATCACAACCATAGACTCTTGGTTGTTATGGTCATGCGCGAAATCAAATTATAATCCCTAGTATCCAGTAATCATATGCTTTCTCAGCTTCTATGTTTAGGACCAACAACTGTGTGATTTTCTCAGAATATCTCACAGGCGTTCGTGCAACCTGGATCCTTAGACTGGTATCTATATCTGTGAGAGTGTCTCCTGCACCTGGCTGTGGGACCAAAGGATCACAACCAAAGGTTTGTTCTCTTTCGAACCCTTCTACAGTCATGTGAGTGTTTACCTAGGGCAATCTATAATTTGGTTGGTTTGACCAAAACGTGTGTGCTTGGTCGTCCTCTATGTTTAACCCTCTCAACTGAGAACTGATCAGTTGTAAATCTGTTGTTGTTCGGAATACTTGTATTCTGAGATTTTGGTCTATGTCAACTATTGCTGTGACGAGATTTGGTTGAGGTACGATTGGCTCAAATATATATTCCCTGGGCTCCTGAGGTCCCGTGATTGTCATACAAAATAAAATGTAAATCTAACTGTAACTAAGTAAACTCTAACTAC
Source organism: Taxus chinensis (assembly GCA_019776745.2). NCBI lineage: Eukaryota > Viridiplantae > Streptophyta > Pinopsida > Cupressales > Taxaceae > Taxus > Taxus chinensis. Next base: position 191,878,963 of record CM034153.1, read on the forward strand.
GTGGAATAAATATAAAACATATATATAACTTCTATTCTTCTAAGAAACCTTTCAAGATTATAATGGAAAGAAAACTATTTTAAGCGTATCTAGAAATAACAACTAAACAATAATTTAAAACAGACAAAATAACCGAGTGTAGTTATCAGCCTGTGTAATTTGTAGATTTTATTCTAAATAAATAAAATAGCTCGTCTAATCTATCTGCAAGATTCTCGATCCTACCTCAGAAGTGAGGAGTGAATCATAGTTTCTCAGAAACTATCAATCCTCACAGCTTCCCTGGCAATATCAAGAATAAAAGTCACTGAAATGAAGCAATTATCTACTCTATTTGATATGATTCTAACTAGAACTTTGAAAGTTAAAACCTAGATTCCGTAGAACAGTGGCGAATCCAATGGCGTGTGTGATCTTGTCCCCTCAGTGTGATCTCCTCGTTCTTTCATGTTCACGTGGATCTAGAAAAGCGTGTAATGCTAACATCGGCAGGAGTAGATATTGGGACAAGGACAACTCAGAATGCAGACCGAAAATGCGAGTAGGAGAGGGATAGTGCAAGAGTACAAAGCTTGGCTTATGCGATTCCTAGCGGGATTTTACCGCGAGTCATGCAACACAAAGTGACCAGAACCTGAAACTATCCTGTTCGAAGAGCAAAACCTACAACTTTAATGGCTTCCTAAACTATTCTATTCCAATGGATTAGATAAAACAACAACACTATTTGCACAAGCTGGATATGTGGCTTACCAACAGCTAGACAATGCTAAATGAGCATGTAAATGAACTAAAACCAGTACTCTAAGCAAAATAATAGCTATATTCAATGTAAAGAGAAATTCAGAGACAAACTTCAAACCGGATTGGGTGAAATGACAGCACTGCCTGCACAAGATGGGTATGTGGCTTACCAATAGCTGAGCAATCTAACTAAAGATGCAAGTGAATTGAAACTATGGCTTCTAAACAAGATAACAAGCTAAAATACTAAAATGAGGAGATGAGAGAAAAGATCAGTCTTCAAAATCAGGCCATTTGTTTGAGCACAAGCCATGCATTTATAGGAATTCAATCACCCAAAAATCAAAACCAAACTGAACTCCTAAACAATAAACAAAGGAAAAACACTATTCCAGGGGACCAAAAATATAAATGCATGCTCAAGTCGGCAAGGAAAGCTAGTGAAACATGATATTTCACGCGAGTCACGTCAAAAGAACGTTATAGAAAACATGCACAGGACCGCCGCGCTAATCAGGGCGGCGGTTTCGTCACTAAAGATCAAAAGGCCAAGGAAAGAAGAAAAAAGGGGGAAAAAAGGGGCATGGGGGCTAGGCGGGGCATGCGGGATGTTAACGCATACTCCGAGAGCTTTTCTAGATCCCGAACACCTTGCGAGGAGACCTGTATCATCATTGGGGCGCTTGTTACAATGTTCCGCAGTACAGTACCTTACAATTTTGGGTACGTACAGGGAACCAAGGGGTTTGACACCTATGGACATATGATCTGTAATGGCAAGCTAGAAGAAGATGAAAGCCAAATGATGGGAGCCAAAGAGCACATGTCCCATAGATGAACGAAGGATCCCAATATAAAGTTTATTTGTTTGTTTTAATATCTCGAGGACTAGGGTTCATTAAAAATTAGACTCATTTGTGGAAGATTGTGTTTGCCATAAGTTAGGGCAAAAATGGGCACATGTGCCAATAAGGTATGATGTGTAAACGATTAGAGGGAAAATCGACAACAATTCCCCCAATGTAAAATTTAGGGCTATGAAAGCCAGGTCATGGGATCATTTCACCATACGATGAAAATGATTTGACAGTGTGAGATGTGTAGGAAAAAATGTCATTTCTGGATGAAATGTCAAGCTTGAGCAGGCAATGGAAGCCCACAATGGTCAAGGTGAGTACCCTATCCTTGTTTTTGTCACTTTTTTGAAGATTTTTGTGGTTTTTTGATAATTTAGTGTAGTTTTACAATTTTTTGGGGGCAACGTGAATGCCTTGGGGAAAAATCATAGGAATCACCCGATTTATACAATCACCGACATTTTTAGTGAATCGCTAGCATTTTCCTTGCTATGTAACAATTATAAATTTTGAGAAACATCTTTGAGTTATTTATGGTGTTTAGGGTTACAATACTATAATTGTTGTGAAATGCAATTGATGTAGGATGTGGGACCTTGTTTTGTAGTTTTGCTTTGCGGCAATATTGATTTTGATTCAACTTATTATTTTTCCTTCGAATATGGATATAAAAAAATATATAAATAATGAAGCACTTAATTTTTTAATGTTTTATATGTTGTTGGTATTAATATTTTTCGGCGATGATGTTGATATTTATACTTTTTTTTTATATGTTGTGGATGATTTTAATTTTTCACTCACATATTTTTAATGATGATACTAATGTTAATTTATTTCTATTTTACACGTGGATGTAAAATTGACCATTCGAGATCATATACCATTGATATTAGATCGGGTTAGAACTGATATGTCAAAGGATGAATAGGATCATGTCGATGCCATAGGATTTTGTGGTATGAGATATTATTGGTGGTTGCATAGATGCAGGGGTTTCATGTTGGCTTTACTAGAGTGGTGGAATCCTTCCACTAAAACTTTTTGGCTACCTACTAGAGAGATTACGATTACTCTAGAGGCTATTCATCTGATCCTTAGATTACCTATGACTAGATTACAGAGGAGGAGAAAGAAGATACTATGACTAGATTATATGGAGGTGATGTAGAAGATATCATACTCAATTCAGGGGGTTTTTCTTATGCTAGATCATATTTGGCTGAGAGAGTAGGATGTACCTAGATGACTATGATGATGATGGCCATTTTCTGCTACGCATTTCCTAATTCAAGATGTGGCCATTTTCCTTAGATAATGACGGGAGTTGTGGCTGAGATGATGGAGAAGTAGACAATTTTTGAGTGGGGTCCTACCCTACTTGCTTAGACATACAAAGAGTTGTGGGCCTAGAAGGTCCACAAGAGATATGGCATTGATATTGGGTTTCTACTACAGGCTTAGGACTTCAAGCACATTGTTATTTCTTGACTAGTGGGGTTGCCTAGGATGATTGGTGATGAGCATCCTAGTTTCATGAGATGGAGGGAGGATGCTGGCTAGAGGCCAAAGAGGAGGAGATCAGGATATTTTAGAGAGTTGTTGTCTGGACTATAGATTGGTGATGTGGTACAAAGACCATACCTAGATTTTCCTATTTGGCCCCAGTTTGATGATGAGTTGGTTAGTTTATAGTAGCCTATATGGGTACAGGCTCACCGACTAGGGGAGCATGAGTTAATCCATTTTGATTGTGTTATGAGATAGTTCATATTGACATAAGGAGTGCCAATGGATCATGTATAGTATAAATGAGAGGATGGGGATATAGAGACCCCGAGAGCCATTGTGACAGATCCTGAGGTTATCTTTGATCAACATGGGGCTATGGGTCCTAATGATGAGGTTCATATTGTTGCTATTAATGATGTAGGGGTTACCCATGACTATACAATATGGTGGACTTGTGTATTGAGGATATTTGATAGGGATTAGGTCTCTGATAGAGAATCACAGAGAGTTAGGCAAGTGCAAGCTCGGGTATCTAGAGGAACAGTGGTATATGCAGTAGTGGAGGGTGCAGAGGGTGATAATGAGGAGGATGTGGATGATGAGTTGGCAACAACCATAGTAGTGGTGATGGCTAAGAAGGCCGTACTTGAGGGTGAGAGAGATGTGGCCAATAGGGAGAGGGATGACCTCATGGGTATCCAAGATACATTGATTTCTGAGCAAGATGGATTTATCATTGAGAGAGACAGTGTGATAATAGAGTGAAAGGATTACAAATCTCAGTCAGAGAGATGGGATGAAGAAGGCCCTAGGGATTACCGAGCCTTTTATTTCTTGTGTTGATTTAGTTGAGATGGCACAGACTAGTGGACAAAGATCTAGATCCAATGGGGTGAGGCCACAGGTGAGTGGAAAAGGGCCACCTACAAGATTTGGGACAATTCCTAGAGCCCACTATGATGTTATATGAGAAAAACATGATTATTATGTTGATTTGATTATAGATTATGATCCTAATATAGTTCTATGTGTTGATCACATGGCCGCTAAGGTAGCGGTAGGCCCTAGTGTCAGTGCGGAAAGTGTGGGTCCCCCACCTTAGAGACACGAGCGAGTCGGTGACAGTGAGAGGGGAGTTGGAGGTGATGTCGGTGGTAGATGTGCCGAGAAAGGATAGGGTAGTATAACTCCTCATCTTCAGTCTATTGGAGAGTTTTAGTTTATAAAATCATGGAAGTCCATTTTTGTACGGCTCTTAGAAGCTTATTTTTTATATTGATGTATGTGGATTTGATCGATATATATGATGAGGATGAGGTTTTATGATCTATATAATTTTTTTCTTTCTTGTGTTAACATTAATATGTATGATGGTATATGTATTTAATCTTAGATGTGTTAATGTTAAATGAATATGTGATGTTTGGTGTTTGGAAAACCTGTTTAAACTTAAAAATTTAGATTTTAATTGTATCAAATATAGTCCAATAAAATGGATTAAATATGGAATGTTCGTCCCACTATGGATTTAATACATGCACGGTGGGTTTTGAAATTTTGAATGCTCTTGCACTTAAAACCTTTACAGATGTTAACTATGATCATCAATGGATAGCTACAAAATACTTAATAAAATGTGGGATTAAATGAGAAATTTTTTATTAGGATATGAAAAAGGGATTTGAACATGCATAGATTAATGAGGGGAAATGGATTCTCCTTTTCTACATGTCTAAAGAGAGATGCCCCAACCTAATCAATGTGAGAATTTTTCCATAAGAGGAAGGCTGATCAATGTGGAAAACCTTCCTACATGCTTCTGATATTGATATATTTATTTTAAAGGGTTGACCAATGCGAGAAGCCCCTGTTATGGGTAGCCATCCTTTAAGGGTATGGTCTAAGCTTAATTTTTATTTTATAGAAAGACGTCCTTCAAGGGATTAGTACATGATGGATAGTTGTCCTTCAAGGGATCATTTTGTCATTTATTTATTTTTTGTCTTTTGAGAAATGCATCTAAATGATTTTTAGCACATATACATTTAGCTGAGGGAAAATCCATAATAGATCATTTAGAGGAGGGGAAATGGTGCATATATGATTTATACATTCATATTCCCCCTAGTATGTTCCCTTTAAACTGCTACAAGGGTAACAAATGTAGTGATTACAGGGTTCCTACTAAAGAGGAAATTATCCATAGAGAAAGATGCGATGAATAGATCCATGGTGTTCATATTTAAGGTGTTTTAGGATAATGAAGGATAACCACACGCTCTAAAATCACTATTGTGGTATGATGTATGGTTTTAATGGAGTGATAAGGTATAACTACCATCATGATAATCAAACATTTAACAATAGAAAGGTCACAAGTGAAAGGCATTCTAAGGTTCTTCTTTGGGTTCACCATCAAGATCTAAGTGAGATGGTATGCTCCTGACCCATACTTATGAGTAATGATGTATGGAATTATTCAATTGGGGGAAATCTTTCCACATTTACCCTGTTCTAATTGAGTGACATTTTTATTTTCTTCAAGCACAAGATCAACAACTTTCAAGTTACGTTCTTTGACATGTTTTTTATATGCATTTTTAATGCAATTTGATAAACTTGATGATGTTCAAGGGCCATCAGACATTTTTCATCTAATAGTTCAAGTTATGTTAAACAACCTTGTCGATATTCTTCATCAGGGATAAAGTTTTTGAGGGACACACAAAGTGATGGGATTTGGATTTCAAGGGGTTTAATGGCTTCAGAGCCATAGACAAGTGAATAGGGTGTTGTTCCTATAGGTGTGTGGATGCTAGTTTGATAAGCCTAAAGGGAAAACAAGATTTGAAGATGTCAATTTCTTCATGCGTCATTTACTATTTTCATAAGGATATTGTTCCATGTTTTATTAGATGATTTGGCTTGTCCATTTTCTTGAGGATAATATGGTGATGAAAAGATAAGTTTAATATTGAAGGTGTCATAGATATTTTTAACTTCTTTATATTTAAAATATTTTCCATTATCTGTGATAAGTTTATGTGGAATGCCGAAATGACATACAATGTGCTGATATATGAAATTGATAATTGGTCCTGCCTTACTTGATGTCAAGGGGATTTCTTCAACCCATTTGGTTAAATATTCAATGGCTGTGATAATGGAATGATGTTGCTGAGATGACTTGGGGTTGATAGCTCCAATGAGGTCCAACCCCCATTAAGAGAAAGGCCATAGGTCCTGAGAAGGTTGTAATGCTTGACTGGGGATATGGATCAAATCTGAATTTAATTTTACATTCCACACATTTCTTAATGTACTCACAAAAATCCCTCGTCATAGTGGGCCAGTAATACCCTAGTCGTATAACATGTTTAGTGACAAAATTTCCACTAAAATGACCTCCACCAACACCGTCATGGACTTCTTCCATGGATTTGATTGATTTATGTGACTTAAGGCATCTTAGTAAGATACCATTAAAACTACGTTTGTAAAGAATACCGCCTATAATGAAAAAGAAGAAATGAATGTTTAGCATTATGTGTTAAATCAGATGGAATTTTGGATTCATCTAGATAGTCATACATTTGAGTATACCCTAAATCAATTAGATTATCGTCAATGATATTGATAGGAGGAAATTCATTTTTATGTGAAGGATGATCTAATCGTTGAACAACGATAAATACTTTAGTGTTGTCTTTAAAAAAAAATTATAATGGGATGAGGGATCCTAAAGAGGCCATTCTATCTACAAACCTATTATAATATCGTGGGATGGATTAGATGGTGTAATGATCAAAAGTGCAGAGGAGAAATTCCACGTTAGTTTTATATTTTTGTAAAATTTTATTTTTACACTAAAATTCTCCTTTAACTTGATTGATAACAAGTTGTGAATCTCCATAGATGTCTAAGATATGAACACCTAGAATAATAATAGTGATGAGACCCATGATTAAAGATTCAGATTCTACCATATTATTAGTACACTCAGAATTGAGTTTAAATGATAATGGAATAGGAATACCCCAAGGAGGGATAATAACAACACCAACACCCCCCCCCCCTTCCTAGAATTTAGAACCATCAAATAAGAGAGTCATATTGATAGGGATGAATTTGTATTCATCGACATTACTAATGGATTCATCTTGAAAATACTCATGAGGAGGTTGACTATCTTGTAAGGGGGCATCAGTGAGTTGGTCTACAATAGCTTGAACCTTAATGGAGTTTTGTGACACGATCTCTAAATCAAATTCAGTCATAAACATAAGACATCGAGTGATATAATAACTATGATATGGTTTAGAGTATATAAATTTGAGGGGATTAAAACTGGTGACAACATACGTTTTATGATTAATAAGGTAATGGCACAACTTGGAAGTGGTAAAGTATAAAGCGCAACATATCTTCTCAATTTCAGTGTAATGGGTTTCATATTCATGGAGTGTACAGCTGATATAATACATAGCTTGTTCTTGACCCTAACTATCAAGATATGTGAGCATGGCTACAAGAGCATGTTCTGAAGTAGATATGTATAGGTAAAATGGATCTCCTTCACACGACGAAGTAAGAATAGAAGGTGATAAGAGATACTATGTAATTCCATCAAAGGCCTTTTGGTAATCAGAATCCCAATGAAAATCTATGTCCTTGTGGAGGAGGTGATGAAAAGTTTGAAAATGATTAGAGAGTTGTGATATGAAATGTTATATGGACTACGAATTTCCATGAAGGATGCGTAGTTGTTTGAGTTTGAATGGAGGAGGCATTTCAATGATAGCCTTAACCTTAGTTAGGTCAACTTCGATACGTCGAATAGATATAATAAACCCTAAAATTTTACTAGTGAGGACAATGAAAACACATTTTTTGGGATTGAGATGAAGATAATATTGGATGAGATGATTAAAGATGGACTCAAGGACAGTAAGATGATCTTTGCATCATTTGGACTTTCCTAAAAGGTCATCAATGTAATCTTCGACTATTTTTTGAATGAGGTCATGAAAAATGTAGGTCATGGCTCGCTGATAGGTGGCTCATGCATTTTTGAGATCGAATGGCATAACACAGTAACAAAAGGTTCCCCAAGGGGTGATAAAAGTGGTTTTATGTTGTTCGTCAGTGGTGATAAGAATTTGGTTATACCCTAAAAAAACCATCCATGAGATAGAGCATTCCATTGCCAGTTGTTAGGTCAATGAGCTGATCTATGTTTGGAAGGGGGAAATCATCTTTTGGAAAAGCAAGATTGAGATCCCTAAAATCCAAGCAGATACGTAACTTTCCTGATGCCTTAGTTATAGGAATGATATTAGAAACCCATTGTGGATAATTGATAGGGATGATAAAATTGGTGGATTAAAGACGTTGCAACTCTTCCTTGACAAGAAGAGCTATGCAGGGATGTATTTTACGAAGTTTTTTTTTCAATAGCTTAACGTTTAGATATGTGACAATATTATGTACCACAATATTAGGATCAAATCTAGGTATATCAATATATGACAAAGCTAAGGCTTGATAATATTTGGATAGAAATTAAGTGAATTCATCAAGCTCTTGTAAACTCAATGATTGGCCAACTTTAACTATATGAGGATCCTGAGAGGTTCATAAGTTAACATCGATGGTGGATTCTTTAACGATAGTTGATGTTTCAGATGGTAAGGTTTTCTGATGGAAGTGATCTTCATCTCCGATATGTGGAAGTATATCCTGGTCATCATGACATTAGAGGATATTTACGATGTGTGAATCTTCCTCAACCATTTCTAGCCACAGAAGAGGTATTTGTTTAGTATTGTGGTTAGATATATAAGTAAGTTGTCCTAAGGATATGTTATTAAATAAAAAATATTAGGTGGGATGGGTACAACGTCGTCTCAATCCATAGGATCTTCAGAGGATGTTGGCGATGATGAGTCTAATTTGGTGATGAGCATAGATGTAGTCAGATTGGATGTAGTAACTTTGGATATTTCTAAACTAAATTTTATATATCCTAAACCATATTGTTCATAGGTTTCAAGGGAACATTGGATGACCACATCATGCATTCCCTATTCATAATTCCCAAGACTGAAACCTTTCCATGCATAGCGGTGAAGATGCATACAAGTGAAATTTGGATTATCTAAAGATTTGAAATCTATTGCAAAGGGCATGACATGGTGTTGATTAATATTCCCAGATGAAGGATGATCAAGTCCCTTATAGAATTTTTTTTTTAGATAATATGGACCATAAGAGACAACATTTCCCACATTAGGTTCATACGTGAGTTTTTTTGGGAGGCCATAATGTTTTTGTGAAGGAATGTGGTTAATCATGAGGAGTCGATATCCATCCAACATGAGGAGTTATACCACATCACTAAGAGAATAATCAATTGGTAATTTAGAAGAAGGAATATATGTGCTAGTGGAAGCTTCATTTGATGACTCAGACATGGTTTTGGGAATAAGTATGTCATTTGGGCAATACATCATATAACAATCGACAAAAGGGTTAGGATCTGCGGGAACAGTAAATGTTTGACCCTCATGTTCCTACTTAAGACAATGATAAAGAGTGGATGGAACACACTACATAGTGCGTATCCATGGACATCCTAATAAAATATTATATTGAAACTCTCCTTCTATAATGTAGAAGAGTTTTGGTAGAGTTTTTACACCAAATTTTAGTGGTAAGATGATGGTGCCTAACGTGGGTGATATAATATCATTGAAGGATCATAATAAAACTAGTGTTTGGGAAACAATGGTATTGGGTAGTTTAAGTTGATCAAAAGCAAGGGAGGAGATAAAATTAATAGCAACACCACTATCAATCATTACTCTTTTGATTTAGGTATCATTAATTTTATCCATGATGAAGAGTGGTAAATCATGATCTTCTAGTTTGAGGAAAGGTATTTTAGACGACTCAAATAATATGGTAGTAGATGCCTTGAGGGATCCTACAAAGTTCATAAAATATGATGGATCGTCTAAAGGTATTGTTATTGATCAAAGAGCTTCCATCATTACTTTCTTGTGAAGTGGTGATGTTTGTATCAGTTCATGTAATGAAATTTTGACAGGAGCTTGATGTAGTTATTTAATGAAAACCTTTTGTATTGTAGTGGATGTTGAAGTTGGTGAAAGGAGGATGGAAACTTTGGCCTTAGGTGACATTGTCAAGCTAGATATTTCGGGAGCCACAGGGATGGATAATTTGGGTTTATCTAATGGGGCAGCTATTTCTGGTGGCAGAGGTATTCCTACTTAGGTTTTACCTTTTTTAGACTTAGATGGATCTACGTCATAATTTTGTGAATGAGTAGTAATTTTTTCACCATTTTCTTTAAGGATTTAGATGAAACAGATAAGGGTATGGGCCAAGGAGGAATACCTATTGTGATGATTGGTTCAAAGGTCGTTACACGAGTTATGACTTCTTGATCTAATTTTGACAGTGAGAGATTCCTTTTGGCTAGGAGGAACTACCTAAAATATAAAATAAGACCATAAAAAGAGAGTTAAATAGTATATGACATTGGAATACCTAGCGTATGCTAGATCTGAGAAGTATGATACTTCCTAGAAGGTCTTCAATCTACTGTTTATAAATCAATATAAAATAACTTAAACATTTAAATAAAAGAATCTAGTGCTAGTGTTCTGATTTGGGTGCCTTAGATAAATATCAACGTTGATCCGATTAGATACTAAAATGCTATGTAGGTAAAGGTTTTTAGATTGGGTTGTGGGTAGTGCAGGTGGTTTGCAGGTCACAGACAAAGTCTTGAAAAGGTTGGGTGAGATTTTGAGTTGTTTTGGGTACGATACTTAGCTTGCTGGTTTGGAACAATTTTCAGGATACAAAATTTCATATACAAATTAGTCGCCATATGTTCTAAGGATACAAATTTTTGTATATTGTTTTTCTTTATATTGGCGTATGTGCCCAAGATAGCGAGGATGTACATGAGAGTTTTTGGTATTTTTATCATATACCGGCGTGCGTGCTGAAGATGATGAGGTTGTATATGTGAGTTTAGAGAGAGTTATGTTATTTTGTATAAGTGTATATTCGATAGATACACTTACCTTTATGTATAGATGGCTAGATCGATGATTATGTATGATGTACTCGTGTTGGTAGGATTTGATTTTTTATTTGGAGATGGGTGGAAACTAGGTGTATTAGGTATGGTGGAGATAGATTGGTGTAGGCATGATTGATTCAGGTCATAGGCTTGGTTGAGTCAGGTTATAGGCATGATGGAGTACGGTCAGTTAGGCATAATGGAGTCTTGTTTTTAGTTTTGATTTAATGTCTAAGTTGTTGGTAACATGGGATACAAATGGTGATGTATATGCATGTTATGGTTTAAATTTCAAATATTTGTAATAGTGGAAATGTGAAAATGATAAATGAATGATTTGATGAGGTAATAAAAATGTTTATTAATTGGTGCGTGTTTTGTTTAATTTCTGATTATTGATATAAAATGGAAACTAACTAAGGTAGGATGTGAATAGGAAGATGGGGGAAAATAGGCTAGGGTAAAGAGTGGCCGAGATAACCTCTAAGGGCCCTATGCCCTCGGATTGCTACCTACTTAGCCCTGGAAAAAAGGGGCCTAAGGCCGATGTAGTTCTCCCATAAGCTAGGGAAGAATATGATGAAGTAGGGGAATGGGTTGGTAGTTTTTAGGCATGATTGAATCTAGGTTATAGGAATGATTGAGTATAGGTCATAGGAATGATTGAGTATAGGTCATAGGCATGATTGAGTTAGGTCTTAGGCATGGTTGAATCATGTCTTAGCCATGGTTAAGTCTTAGGTGAAAATGTAGGTGTCGATGGTCTGGGCCTGTATAAGATAATCAATAAGTAATGAGGAAGGTGAATTGTAAGAGGTGGTAAAAGAGCCATGTAATTGATAAGAACCCAAATGATTCTACCATACCCCAGATGGGCTTATGAACGTAAGACCCTAAAGGCATTGCGTAGTGGACTATTCTAGGGGCGAAGAAAGTCATATGATCACAAAATGTCACAGTCGTGGCAAGTCCCTTGAGTGGATAGGAAGCTAGGGTAAAAAGGAAATGATGTGAAAGTGGTTGGTTTAGTGTAACTTAGTGTATGATGGTATGTTTACCTAGCAAGATACCCAGGATCATAAATAGGCAAGTCTATGACGAAAAATTTATCATTTTCTTCATTTGTTTGTTTTTAATAGACTGATAAATACAGGAAGTCTATATGGGATGATTATATTATCTACTTGAGGTCTTCATGAAGCTAATCGATGCGGGAAGCTTATGAACATTTTATTGTATTTTTAAAATAATTTTATAGAGTTGTCCTTCAAGGGATTAGTCTATTTATGGTAGCTAGGTAGAGAGAAGAGATTTCCCTTTTGAGGGAGTCATATTTTTGTTAGAAGTTTGACTTAAGGAGTTAAATCCCATTTTATTTTTAGACATTTTAAGTCATGGACAAGACTATAAAGGGAGGTTCTCATTTAGAATATAAAACCATAGCACACAGGGATTAACTATGAAAGAGGTGGTTTCAAGCAAGGAATGACCATGGGATTCCATATTTAAAAAGACAAAAAGTATCCATGAGAATCATGCTGTGAGTAGAGCCATGGTACCCATATTGAAGATAAGGTTGAAAGGTTATGAGTAATCACATGATTCTTGTTGATTCATTGATCCTCAAAAACAGGCAATATGGAAGACGAAAAACGCTTAAGGGATGAGCATTTAATCGACAGAAAGTGATATAGGACTTTATGTCAACAATAAAATGGTCGAAGATGCAAGGCATTGCAAGGCTTGGGGTCAGGTTTACCTTCGAGTGAAGATTAACGATAAGCACCTGATCCATAGGCATGGGTAATGATATAGTGTCCAAGCCAATTAGGAGAAAATTTACCCCATTTAATTTTCTCTTCTTTGGTTACGTGTTGATTTTTCTTCAAGACAAGGTCACCAACCTAAAAGGTTCATTCAAGGACATGTTTTTCATAGGCTTGTTTGATAAATTTTTTGTAGATTTGAATATGGTCAAGAGCATTGAGATAACGTTCATCTAATAACTCAAGTTACACCAAATGATCCTGGAAAAATTCATCGTCATTGAGCATGTCTTGTAGTGAGATGCGAAGAGATGGAATCTAAAATTTGAGAGGAAAGATAGCCTCATTACCATAGACTAGAGAAAAATGTGTGGCGGAAGTTGAAGTTGGAATACTAGTGTTGTAAGCCCACAAGGCTAAGGGTATGTGTGTATGTCAATCCTTCCTAGTATCGTCAACTAATTTCATAAGAATTTTGTTTAAAGTTTTATTGGTTGATTCCTCTTGGCCATTAGTTTGTGGGTAATAAGGTGATGAGAAAATTAGTTGAATTCCAAAAGCATCATACAACTTACGTACGGTTTTGTTTTTGAATTGTTTTCCATTATCAGTGATGAGATGGTGAGGGATGCAAAAGAAACAAATGATGTGATGGTTGATGAATTCACAAATTTTCTTAGATTTTGTAGAAATGAGTGGGATGGCTTCTACCCATTTAGTGTAATATTCAGTAGTGGTTATAATCCATTGACGACATTATGAAAAATGGGGATTGATCTCTTCAACTAAATCCAAACCCCATTAAGATAAAGGCCAAAGGTCTCATGTGACTTGTATAGCATGACTAGGTGTGTGATGAATATTAGCATGGTGCTGACATTTCATACAATGTTTGACATAGTCACAACAGTCACGATTTAGGGTTAGCTAGTAATAGCCAAGGTGAATAATGCATTTAGCGACAACTAAACCACTAAAGTGGCTGCCACAAATTATGTCGTGAACTTCCTTGATGGTGTAGGGAATTTCAAAACTTGTAAGGCATCGTAAGAGAATACCATCGAAGTCATGCTTATAAAGGAGACCACCCATGATGACATAGTGAGAGACACTTTAAAGAAAGGCACATTGTCCATTATGAGTGAGATCCAAAGGTAGAATGAAAAGGGAAAGATAGTCTGCAAACTGCTTATACCAAAGGTCACGTGGGTCAGGTGCAATGGTTCTGACAGAGTATACCTCACGAGGTAAATAAGAGGGTAATTGTAACCTTTGTATTGTAATAAAAACTTTAGAATTGGTGGGAAAAGTGGGTATCTAAGAAGCCAAGTAGGCCATGGTATCCGCAAACTTATCAGTAGAACGGGGTGTGGTTTGAAGTTCATAACGGTCAAAGGTGATTAAAAGTATGTCTACCTGATGTGCATACTTTTAAAGTGTTTCATTACAACACTGGTATATTCCATTGACTTGGTTTATGACCATCTAGGAATCACCAAATATATTGATCGACTTAACATCTAAGGCATAAGAAGCCTGAAGACCCAATACAAGTGCTTTGTATTGGGTGATATTGTTTATACAATCAAAATGTAGTTTGAAAGATAAAGGCATAGGCTCACCATCAACTGGAATGAGGATAACACCAGCCCCATCCCCATGTTAAAACTTGGAATCATCGAAGAATAGGGTCATTTGGTAAGTGATATCGTCCAAGGAGAGGGTAGCTATGGATTCGTATGGGAAATCAAAGTTAGAGGGTTAATTCCCGGAAAGAGGTACATCTACTAGTTGGTCAGCAATGGTTTGGCCTTTGATGGATTTTTGATGAATAAATTCAAGGTCGAGGTCAGCAAGAATTATGATTTAACATGCGGCACATTTATATTGATAGGGTTTGGCATACATGTAGTGTAGGGGGTCAATATTGGTGAAAGTGAAGGTTTTGTGGTTGAGTAGGTAATGGTGAAGTTTTTTGGTGACAAAACTAAGGCTAAGCAGATTTTTTCAGCATGGATGTATCTAGTTTCATATTCTAAAAGGGTATGGCTTATGTAATAAACTACTTGCCCTTTGTGTTTCTCATCATGATGAACGAGCATGAAACCTAAAGAATGGTCAGTGGCGGAGATGTATAGGTAAAAGGGTTGGTAAACCTTAGGGGGAATGAGAACTGGGGGTTGAAGAAGGTATTGTTTAAAGGTGTCAAAGTATTTGTGACATTAATCATCCCATTTGAATGAGATATCCTTCTTGAAGAGATGATGAAATGGTTAACAACGGTTGGAAAGCTGCAAGATAAAATGATGAATTGATTGCAACTTACCTTGCAAGATTCAAAGTTTTTGGAGATTAGTAGGTGGAGGCATTTCTAGAATAGAATTTACTTTAGCAGGATTAACTTCTATGCCATGCAAAGAAAAGATGAAACCAAGTATTTTTCCTAAAAATATAGCAAAGACACACTTCTTTGGTTAAATATGAACACAATACTTGATGAAGTAGTCAAATATGACCTTAAGGATGGTTAGGTGTTCATCCTGATCTTTGTATTTGGAAAGAATATCATCTACATAATCTTACAATATATAATGCATGATGTCATGGAAGATATAAGTCATGGCTCACTAATATGTAGCACCAGCGTTTTAAAGGCCAAAAGGCATGACTCGATAGTAAAAGGTCCCCCAAGGAGTGATGAAGATAGTTTTGTGTTGATCTTCTGGAGTAGTTAATATTTGATTATAACCCGAGAAACCATCCATGAGTGATAGCATTTCATGACCGATGTTGAGATCAACTAGTTATTCAATGCGTGGTAGGGGAAAATCATCTTTGGGACAAGCTAGGTTGAGATCACGGAAGTCCATGAAAATGCGGAGTCCCCCTATCACTTTTGTGATAGGAATGATGTTAGAAATACATTAGGGATAGTCAATGGGTATGATAAAGGAAACTGAGAGAAGACATTAAAGTTCTTCTTTGACAAGAAGAGCAATGCAAGGATACATTTTATGTAGATTTTTTTTATGGGTTTGGCATCAGGAATGGTTACGATATTGTGGACCACAATTTTTGGGTCAATACCAAGCATATCGGCATAAGACCAAGAAAAAGCGTTGCTATGGTCCCAAAGGAAAGAGGTAAAAGCTTCCTTTTTAGCAACATATAAAGACTAGCTTATCTTTAGAATGTGTGGGTCATCCTGAGTATTTATGTTGATTTCAATAGTCGATTCATTCCACATGTTTTACGTCTCATAGGGTAACAACCAGTAAATATAAGAATCTTCCACACTAAGGTAGGTGACGATGGACTCATCATCCTGACATTGAATGACATTAATCGAAGGCATATCATCATCGATAATGTCAGGATACAAGAAGGGGAGAGAAGAGGGAGCCTTGCCCTCATGTTGATAGGTTAGAGGTCCCAGGGAAATCGTGTTTATGAAATTTTTTTTAGGAAGAATAGATTTGGGATCTATGGACTCTGTGGGTAAAGACGACGACATGGGTGGATGGGGTGGGAAGGTTTTTCTTCCTCAATGAGGTCGACGTGGGCCTTTTTTGAGAGGTGGTGTGGAAAAGCCAATGCCACTATGGTCATTGTGTTTATGGGTGGTACAGGAAATGACAATATGGCGGCCTTGTTCATAAAAATTGAAGCCAAATCCCTTTCATGTGTAATGGTGGAGGAAAGTGTGGACGAAGCGATGGTTAGTAAGGGAATGGAGGTTAGATGAAAATGGTCATGTTTGGGAAGGAGGCTCAGGTGAATAGGTGGTAGTGTCAGGTCCCCCATACATTAGGTTAGTGCGAAGGTGGGGAGGACCATAAGGGAAAACCTCACCTATGCAGTAGTCATAACGAGGGTGTTGGTGCAGGTTTCCATACTCTTGCAAAGTAAGGAATGTGTTGATATTGTATAGGCAGTACTCCCTCAGAGTGAGGCATTAAAAAATGTCTTCTAAGGGATCGGTAGTAGGTATGTGGGTAGTTGAGATAGATGATTCACTAGATGATTGGACGTGAGGGGCATCAGTTGGTTGGGAAGAAAACTGGTCAGTTGTGGAAGCTACAATGGTAGTAGGAATAGAAGAGTTATATGTATGAGAGGTGGTGGTGGCATTGGTGGATGGGATTTTGGGTGAAGGAGAAGTGGAAGTGGTGGCAGATGTTTTTACTGGTACAAGTACATCATTGGGTCGGTATAACATGTTGCAAGTATTGAATGGCGATGGTTCGACAAGGATGATGTAGTTATGTCTTTCATGCTCAAATTTTATAAAATGGTGTAACATTGAATACACACAACCCATGACGTAAATCCAGGGTCTTCTAAGCAATAGGTTATAATGGAACTCTCTTTCTAAGATGTAGAAATGTCCTGGGATAGTGCGAGGGCCTACGTGAATGTGAAGGATAATGGTACCAAGGGTGGAGGTGATAGCATCATTGAAGGATCACAACATAATTGTGTTATTATTCATACAGTTAGGAGGGTTACACATTTGATTGTATGCGTGGGAGGAGATGATGTTAGTGATAGCACCAAAATCAATCATGACACGTCATACATGTATGTTATCGATATAGACGGAAATTAATAGTGTGGGATCAGGGTCATCTGACTGGAGAGGTACAATCTCCTCATCAGAGAAGTTGAGGGTGGCAATCCGATGAGTGGGCATTGGGGTATAAGAAGGAGATGATCTAGTTAGCCAGGACACATGGTGAGGGGTAATAATGGAGGCCACTGGTGTGGGGTCATTGAGTAAAACTTTGATGGATTGAAGAACCTCAATAAGGGCTTGTTTATGAGATTATGAAGTTTGAACAAGATCATACAATGACATCTTTAGTGGGGACTGATGTAATTGTTTTATCATTATGTGATGGGTGACCCCGTCAGATATAGAGTATGTAGGTCCACGAATGGTGATTTTGGTTGTGGGTGTAGATGGTATATTGCGTACTGGGTTGGTTGATGGATTGGGCTCTTTTTATTTTCCCTTGTCTTTTTGAGTGTGGGTGGTAATGTGAACCATGTTAATCTGAGGGTAAGGGAAATGGAGAAGTTGTAGGATGAGTGGTGTAATGACATGATGGGTAGAAACCTACCAGGGGAGAAAAGCCTTGTGAAGTGAGCTGGGCGTAACGGCATTTGGGTGGTGATTTGGCTAGTTCTCTAATACGAACCATGTTGATATCAAATTTTGGAGGTGGGTAAAATGGTTGTGTGGGTGGAGATATTGGTCACTGAATCATTAATAATGATGATGTGTGGTGACAGGTGAAGGTGGAGCATGGTCCTCATCAAGAAGGTCGTCATCTTCGAAATTTTGTTCAGGAGGAAAAAGTTGGATAAGAATGGTCTTCGGGGCCTTACAATTTTCAACATCATGTCCTAGCACACGATGATAGGCATAAATCTTGGTTTCATCAAACTCTTTTGGTTTGGGTTTGATAGGATCATAAGGTCGAAGCGATGGTAATGTGATGATGGAAGTTTCTAATAGATTAGTTAAAATGTTGGCGTAGGATCCCACCAACAGATCATAATGGGAGGTGAGTGTGGGTTTGGGTATAGGTACAGATGATTGTGAGGGAAGAGGATTTATAGGAGGGGGAATGGGTCAGTCTACTTGTTTGGGACGTGGAGTGGTCTTAGGTTTTTGCTGGAATCTGCTTGGGTAAAGGTGGGGTAGAAGAACTAGCGATGGAAGGTTTGGTTGGTTTAACTACCTTATTAGAGGGTAGTGGATTCTTATCTTTGGGTTGCACCTTCTTAGGTAAAGGTGACACTAGGGTACAGAATGCAGAAGGGAAAGAAGATGGTGGAAAGGGATGGGTTACCCATGGGGGAAACCAAGTTATGGTGGAAGTGGTTCGTAGAGGTGGCATAGACAACAGGGGATGAATTCGTATAGGCAAGGTTGGGGTTATAGTAAATAATGGAGGTATAGGTGGCAAGAATTTCATGGGTGACGGTAAGGGTGCTTGGTTTTTGGGTGAATGAGGTGTAATAAAGGATCGATATGGAGTAATAGGTTGTTTATCTTTTGACTATCCTTGGGTAAGATATTGTTTGGTCAAGGTTAATGGATGGGGCCCCAGGATGGATGAAAGGGGGAAGGTGATAAAGGTGTGGTAAGCGAGACCGGTGTATGCAGCCTAGAAGGTTGGGATTTCTTCTTAGGTAGGAGTATAATGTTGGTACGGGCTTGGGAAGATGTAGCTAAGTCTAATCTGATAGATGGGTGAGTAAGGATTAATGTTGGCATGACACCTAGAGTAGTGACGAGTCTAGATACGGGTGAGGGGATAGGTGTGGGTAGGTTTTTAGGTTTGGGGATAGTTTTAGTCATGGGTAGAGGTTTGGATGGAGGTAGGGATGATGAAGAGGAATATGAAGCCGCTCCAATCAACATGGTTAGTGCTGATTTGGTTGTTGAAAAGACCTTTGGGTAGATCGTGGAAGTATCCTCAGGAAAAATTTGCATTTTGGTCAAAACAGGGAGCCAAAGACCTCCCCATAGCATAAAATCATCAACATAATCCAACCGATCAAACAACCATGAAAATGGGACTACTAAAGAAGAGGATGGAATGGCTTGGGTGGCAATCCTTTTGAAATATGTCTGTGAGACAAGGAATTAGCTAGCTTCAGATTCTATAGGCAATAGAGCTGAGATCACGTTAATGGGGTCCTGGGTTGCTGGGGAGAACTGCCCCCAATTGGTAGTGGTATGTCTGATGAGTCTCCCATGGGTAGGAGAGATAATAGGTAGGGTGATGTAGACTTCGTCCTTGGTGGAGGAGAAGGTGATGATGATTCTTCTATGGATGGAAGAATTAAAAGTGTTGACTGTTTGGTAGGGTGTGAGGTAGAAGGTGAAATTGCATCGGTAGAAGGTGTGGGTTCTTCTATGAGAATAGGGGGAGATGAGGGGGGGGGAATCCTCTATGATTGAAGGAGTAGAGGTCGTATGCTCCTCTGTAGGTAGGGGAGCTCGTGCCAAAATTTCTTGAATAGATGAAGTAGGTAGGTTTTGAGGAATGACTAGTATGATATCAAAAACCAAGTGGACTTCACAGACATTGTTGTTGCTGGATAAAGGTTCACTATCTTGATTAGACGGTGGTTTATGATTATGGAATGAATTTTTAAAGATGAAAAAATTTGATTTGGTGGCGTGTTCAGGTTATCTACGACAAGGTCTCCATTATCTATCATTTCTTGGACAATGTTCTTAAAAGTTATGTAGTTACCGTCACTATGTCCTTTAAGGTGATAGTAATTATAGTAATCGTGTTCTTTATACCATGAAAGAATAGGAGGAGAAAGATCAAAACCTTTATGAGGTTTTATGGGAGGAAGTGTAATGGATCCATATTTAAGAAGCTTTTCCAAGATTGAAGAATAGAGCTCTCTAATTGAGGTGTACTTCTGTTGCTCCCGTTGAAGTTGAAAGGCTTGGATGGGAGAAATATTGGAAGAAGGTTGGGATTGATTAGAAGGATGAGATGGTCCTACCTTGAAGGCTACCATGTTGGAAGATCCTTTGGGCTTTGAATAGTTATTTTGAGGTTTTAAAGATGAAGAAGAATCATTCGATTTGAATGGGGTGTTATTGTTTTGTAATTGGATCTTATTTTCCTCAAAGGCGTGAATCCATTTTTTGTGCCATGGTGAATGCTTCATCAAAGATTTGGAAGGTTTTTACTTGTAGAGTTGGTGATATGTGTCTGGAACAAGCTCTAGTGAACAGCTCAATGATTTCAATCTCAGGTAGCTGAAACATCAATTGGTTAATAAGACTCCGCCAGTGGGAAATGAAATTTACGATAGATTTGTCTTCATATTGTCGGGTTGAGTAGATATCGTTCATGGTGAATTTCTTGGTAACATAGCCAGAATAAGTGATAGATGAGGTTGGGGTTAGTTAGTAGTATGTGTAAGCAGGTGGGGTAGTTGTAACAACTCTAGTGGTGATTGGGGGTAAGGACTATGGGATAGAAAGAATGAGCTTTTGAAAAGGGGTGTAAGCTGGCGACATCGGGGGTGGTTGTAATGCAATGGGTATATGTGAAGTGGTGGGTATAGATGGTGCTATACTTAAAGTGGTTGTTGGAGGGACAAGTGATGTCATGGGCATGATAGATGACATAGATGCTATAGTTATATTGGTTGTGGGGTCTAGTTGAGACACAGCAGGTGGTAAAGTGGATGATGATAGCACCGAGCTAGTGCTAGCCGACATACAAGTGGGGGCAAGAGAAAGAGGGATAGATACAAGCATGATGTAAACTAAGTGTCCTGAGGAATCTCGGGTGGAAAAATGTGCAAGGTAGTACTGGAGGGTAGCGGGATTCTGGTCAAGGAGTCTTGTGAACTCCTTGTCGCTGATAGGATGGGGATGAGATGAGTCAGATCAATAGGTGACAGAATGGATGGTAGTGATGGACTAGGTGGGAGTGGCTGATGGATGGCATGAAATATGAGATCGTTAGTTTGGCTGCGAGTTAGCACCATGTGAATCAGTATATATTAGGTGAATTATACTCTATAAATTACACAGGGAATAACAGAGATGGCACAAAACAGATCTGAGAGGGAAATTTGGTAAATTCTTTGATTAAAATCAAAACATAGTGATCGACGCCGGTCACACTAACCAATGGAAGTTAAGGGGTGACCGATTATGGTTACAAGAACCATTACCGGTTACTGTGAGAAAATAATAGTTTCAGCAAATGAGGCAAAAACTGATGATTTTCAGATAGGAAAGTTGTATTAGATGACTGTTATTAGAGTACAGAGAGTACAATGATACACAGAGACTCTAAACAGAAGAGAAGATTAGATAAGTGTCCTTTGGGTAAACTAACCAAAAAAACAAGGAACCAACACTGGTTAGGTAAACTGATGTCGGTCATATGTAAATTGATGGCAGTCATTGGACTGATGTTGGTTACTGTGAAATATGAAGAATGAAGAAAAATATATTTTTGTGGATTTAGATTGGATGAATAATCAACCCAGAAGTATGGAGATGATATATGAGGTCCTGACACACTCAGAGAGATTCAGAATACTCCAATTGTGATGGTGGAGTGTGAAAGGAAAAAATAAAAATGAAGAATCGTATCCTCACACCTCAAAACACAAGTCAAGCAAAAAATTAAGAAAGAAACGTAATCCAACAAGTGAATTTAGTGTGTTTATATTATGGTATTTAAAATACTGACTCATGAATTTAGAGTAGATTTTTTTGTTGGGAATGCTTCCTATGAAGAAGGAAATTCTAAAGGTGAGGTTTCAAGTTGTGTTATGGTGGTGGTGGGCCGTTCCCTGATGGGGTACTGGAAAAAGATAACCAAATGGGTGCCCACTGTCAATCCTCTGATCGTGTGATCATTGAAAGATTCTTCTGGGAGGGATGTTGTTTTAAGAAGATGTATATATTTAAAATTGTGTATTTTGGCAAAGAGAGAGAAGAGAGAATGTGATTTCTATGATTCAGTTATGTCAACCATCAGCTGGGCATGACTTCCAGCATATAATTTTCCCTCATTTTAATGTGAGCTAAAATGCAACAAATTAAAATGTTATGCAAGTGTTTTAAGCCCAAAGCATAGTGTGATATTCAATGTAGCAAGTATTGAATATGAAGAGGGATGCTCTTTAACTAATGCAATACTAATGAAAGAAAATAAGTATTCTTTTAATAGCACAAAAAATATGATTTCTTTTAGAAAATAGAAAGAGAGGAAGATTTCAGAGAAGAAAATTAATGTGGAAGCTTTTACAAAGGGAAACAAACACACAACTTTCACCTAGGAATGAATAAAATGCAAGGAACCCTGGATGGGTCCCACCAAGCGTGCCAAAATGTTTCACCATTTTCTTTAAGGATTTAGAAAAAGCAAATAAGGGTATGGGCCAAGGAGGAATACATGTTGTGATGATTTGTTCAAAGGTCGTTACGCATGTTCTGACTTCTTGATCCAATATTGACTGTGAGAGCTTCCTTTTGTCTAGGAGGAACTACCTAAAATGTAAAACAAGACCACAAAAATAGAGTTAAATAGTATATGAAAGTGGACTTCCTAGTGTATGCTAAATCCAGGAAGTATGATACTTCCTAGAAGGCTGTCAATCCACTATTTATAAATCAGTTTAAAATAACTTAAACATGTAAATAAAACAATCTAGTGCTAGCATTCTGATTTGGGTGCCTCAGATTACTATTAGAGTTGATCCGATTAGATACTAAAATTATATATAGGTAAAGGTTTTGGATTCGGTTGCAGGTAGTGCAGATGGTCTACAGGTCACAGACAGAGTCTTGAACAGGTTGGGTGAGATTTTGAGTTGTTTTGGGTATGATACTTAAGTTGTTGGTATGGAAAAGTATTATCAGACACATACACCGATGCTAGTTAAGTTGACCTGTCAACAAAAATCTGGCACTATGATAATTATTCACTGGGAACTCCTCGTGCTATGATTATTTACTAATGCACAGATTTTATTTTGGCGGATGGAATCTGGAAACACAACAACAACCATAACACAAGAATACCATAGACTATGATAAGAAGGAATGATGATAAATCTAAAATATAAGTGTAAACTATAATATCAACATGAAATTGTTACAATCTCACCCATGAGGTACTTCAAGTGTTACTGACTTCACTTGCCTTCCAACAATAACTATGGGAGAAACTTCACAATTACACTTCTTAATGGCTTCTTTAACACACCTTCAAAATGATGGCTTCCTTTACACACTTACTCATACAATATTTCTCACTACTTCCTTCTATATGCTAAATGAGGGGGGTGGCCTCTTTATTTATAGGAATTTAGGCCAATTGACCTTATCTCTAAGATAGGATAGGAAATCTCTTCCAGCCAATCATATTTCATGCCTAAACTCTTGCCTTTACATGTAGGTTTATCTTCTAAGATAAGATAAATCGTATCATCTCACATGGGTTCCACCTTTTTAGACTTTTCCACAAATAAAATACACAAAATATTTATGACATCACTCTTTGTCCTTATTACAAATATAATATTTCTAATTCCTAATCATGTAGACCCTACTTCTCTACTTATCCCAACTTTGACATTTTAACATTACCGGACCACTTACAACAAATATTTACTTTTTACAACATTTCTATTGTACTTTGACTGTTACCGTACTCTACATTATTGCCGGCACCCTATTGACAGTGTCATTATCTTCCATTGGACGCTACTACTAATTACACTTAACAACATCCTATTCCTACTACATACATTAATGAAATAGAAATTATGGAGGAAAATTTTAGTGTCGACATCTTGCCCCTTCCTAGCTTCTACTTCGTCCTTGGAGTAGACTATTATGGTGCTTGGAAAATATTCAACTTATCATGGTTGACCCATTTCGTAATGGGAGTGCCATCCAAATCCTCCAGTTGGTACGTACCATTTTCATTCACAGCATCTATTTTGTAGGGCCCCATCCATTTTGGAAGAAATTTTCTCTGTCTTCTTTTTTTGTATCTGGAATCATATACTAGAACCAAGTCATTCACATGAAATGGAGACCAACGGATCTTTTGATGAAAGTATTCCTTCTGCTTCATTTTCTTCTTATAGCTTGTATCCTTTGCTATTTCCCTCATTTCCTCTAGCAAATGAAGATGCACCAACCTTTCTTTTGCTGAACCACTTGCATCCATCCTTTCATTTTTCATAACTCTCACAGTGGGAATATCAAACTCAATAGGAAGAACTGGATCAACGCCATAAGCCAACTGAAATGGAGAGCATCATGTTGTTGACTTTGATGTTGCCCAATATGCCCACAATACTGCATGAATCCTTTTATCCCACTTATGTACCTGCAAGGCTGCATCTTTTGCTAGAATTTGACGTAACACAAAATTTGTTCGTTCCACCTGTCCATTTGTACTTGACTTGTATGTTGTTGCCTTCTTGTGCTTAATTGAAAACTTGTTGACTAGGGCTTCTACCACCTCATTAATGAAGTGGCTTCCTTGATCTGTTATAATTTCTAATGGGCAACCAAATCTGGTGACAATGCGTTAGTATATGAACCTTGCCACTTCATCCATAGAAGTTGTTTTTAATGGCCTAGCTTCAACCCACTTAGTTAAATAATATGTGGTAACTACAATATACTTATTTTGGCATGGGGTAGTTGGAAGTGGACCTAAAATATCTATTCCCCACTTTTCAAAGGGACCAAGTGGAGGAATAGGGCATAATGGAGTTGATGAAGTCTTACGGTTACCATGTGTTTGACAAATATCACATGTCTTACAATAATTATAACAATCTCTAAAAAGAGTGGGCCAGTGATAACCTGCATCCAAGATCCTTCTTGCTGTAAGTTGTCCAGAGAAGTGTCCTCCACATGTACCATTGTGGATTTCTTCTATCAGCTCCTTCCCTTGATCACGTCCAACTGCCCTCTGGTACTGTCCATCAGGTCCTATTCGAAATAATAACCCATGCAGAATAGAATATGGATGACTGGCTTGAGTAATCTTCCTCTTAGTCTTTGCATTGGCACCATCAGGAAACTTGAATTCATTCAAATAATTTCAAATATCTATGTATTAACTAGGGATTGTGTCAAGGGATAACAATGCTGCATCTGGGAAATCATCATCATCACAAGATGAACCTAAACCATCATAGGCTCGAGAGAGTGCATCTGCATTGGCATGCTTCTTTCCTGGCCTATTTATAATATCAAATTCAAATTCCTGTAGAAAAATTATCCATCTTGCTATCCTCCCTGATGGGTTAGGCTTATTGACAATATATTTTAGAGCCTGATGATCTATCACAACTATAAATTTCTGCCCTAGCAAGTAATTTCTAAACTTCTTTACAGTAAAAATGATAGTGAGAGCCTCTTTTTCAGTTACAGTATAATTTGCCTCAGCACTGCTCATTTGTCTGCTCCCAAAGTAAATTGGATGATTATTCCCATTTTCATCCTTTTGGCTCAGAGTACTTCCTAGTGCTACATCTGAGGCATTAGTATACAAAATAAATGGCTTGCTCCAATTTGAATTCTTTAAAACAGGTGAAGACACCAGGGCTTCCTTCAGTTGTTCAAAAGCTTCATGTGCTTTATTTCCTGGTTCATAAGTAACATCCTTCTTCAAGAACTGGGTTAGTGGCTGTGTAATCTTTGAGAAATTCTTGATGAACCTTCTATAGTAACCCACATGGCCTAAAAATGATCTTAATTTAATTCTATTCATAGAAAATGGTAACTCTTTGATTTTTGAAACTTTATCAGGATTAGTACCAATACCATCTCTAGATACAACATGCCCTAACAAAACACCTTTAGAACATCCAAAGACACACTTTATAGGGTTTAGTGAGGCTTGTGCTTCATCTAACCTTTGAAATGTTGTCTCCATCTAGTGCAGGTGGTCCATCTTGCTCCCATAGATGTAAAAATCATCCAGAAATACTCTGATGAAGTTCCCAATGTAGGGTTCGAACACCCTATTCATCAAACGTTGGAATGTTGCTGGAGCATTACATAACCCAAAAGGCATAACTCTATAAGAAAATGTTCCCCAAGGAGTGGTGAACATGGTCTTCAGCTGATCTTTCTCTGCTATACGAACTTGGTTGTAGCCGCTATATCCATCAGCAAAACTATAGCACTCTTGGCCTGCTACTTCGTCCAAGATCTAATTTGAGAATGGAAGAGGGTAATGATCCTTCTTTGTTACGTTGTTGAGCTTCCTATAATCAACAAAAATGCGTAGCTTCCCATTCTTTTTTTATTGAGATCACAATGGGAGAAACCCATTCTGAATTCTCCACAGCAAATATGAATCCTGCATCAAACAACTTATCTATTTCTTCTTTTACAGTCTTTGAAAAATTAGGATTCATTCTATATGGCATTTACTTTATGGGATTAGCACCATCTACCAGCTCAATAGAATGTTCTACCCAACTTACTTGACAGAGTTCCTTGTAATCAAAAGTGAATATGTGTATGTACCTTCGAAAGAGCTAGAGGTAGGATTCCTTCTCACTCTCCATCAAAGCATCACCAATCTTTATTTGCTGGAGACAATCATCAATTTCTTCTTCAGATAATTTTATGGGTCATGAGTCGGTGTGACTGGAAGGATATCCATGACCGAAACATCAACCTCACTTTCTTCATCTTCTGTGTCCACTTCACTGGTACTAGAGTAATCATAGGATGTCCAATCATCAG
The DNA here is from genome assembly GCA_019776745.2 of Taxus chinensis. Lineage (NCBI taxonomy): Eukaryota > Viridiplantae > Streptophyta > Pinopsida > Cupressales > Taxaceae > Taxus > Taxus chinensis. The sequence goes on from CM034153.1 coordinate 191,906,251, forward strand.
TTTCATCACTTGAATCGAAAGGTCCTGCCTTATGATGCCGAGGGATCACATTTATTTTCACCCTCTCTCTACCACGTCCAAGTGTCATGAAGCCTTCATTCCAGTAGTTTCTTGCATGAACTCTCCTTAGCCATGATCTTCTCAACAACATTGGATACACAATAGTACCATTTTTCATCACCTGAAATTCTACCACACATACAACACCCATAACAGATATTGCCACATTTGAAAATACACCTTTTGGTTTAGTTTTTCCCTTATTTAATGACCTTAACATAAGTGTTGAGGGGTGATCAATTTTTAAACCCAACATATTCATTACAGACTCGGTCATTACATTAACTACAACACCTCCATCAACTAAGACATCATGAGTTGAAATACCATTACATAGTACCTCATCTTGTGGAGCATAGGGATCCACCTCTACCTCCAAGAGTTGACCATATGTAATATTTGCAGGCCTGTTGGATAGATCTTCTAAGATGGAGTATGGTCCTTGTCCCTGTGAAATCAGAAAATCTTGCACAACCAACTTTCTTCTCCTATGTTTCTTACTAGTTTCTCCTTTCATCTTCTTAGGATCATTTCCATGTTGGTTATCTTTTTCTTTCTTTCTTTTTGTTACAAACACATCTACTTCATTATTTATGCTCTTATCTACTACATCAAAAGAATTCACAGGTGCTTTTCCTTTATCATTATCTCTTGCACCAGATGTAGAAGCTCTATCTAGACAATTATACTTATAATGACCCTTTTTATAACAACCATAACATACAACTTCAGAAATATTTCTTTTTGGACCTCTATCTCCTCCCTGAGAACTAAATTCTTTTCCTTTGAGAAGATTAATAGTTAACTGACCCATCTTCTTGAGCAGATCTTCATACTCAGTAGATGTACTAGGAGAAATATTTGTGCTCACCGAGAGTGGTTGTGGATTCTGGACCAAAGGTGTTGGTGTAGGCTCTACTTTAGCAACAATTTCTTTGGGCTCCTCTTCCATGCTTTCTTCTTGCCTTCTTACAATCTCCTTTGCTTGTTTAATGGTAGTTGGGTGGTCATACTTCACTCGTTGTCTGATCTCTGGCTTCATCCCAAGAATGAAGTGCTTACATAGGAGATTATCCATGCCATTCATCAACCCATCCGCTAATCCTTCCTTTTGGATCTGGGCATTGAGCTTCCTCCTTAGCTCTAGAACACGAGCATGATAATATATTATCTTCCCTTTCTCTCCTTGGGCTAGCTTTGTGATCTCGATCATGAGATCTGCATATTTCTGTTGTTCACCAAATTCTTCAAGAAAAATTTCAGTTAATAAATCCCATGAGTTTTTTACATTTTCACCTAGTGTTTCAAACCACCTAAGTGTTGAACCATCCAAAAAGGTAGGGAAAAATTCAGTCCATTGTTCCCTTCTTATAAGGCCATTACAAATACAAGATCGTTTAAAATCTTGAATGAAAGAGGAAGCTTCTTCATTAGATTGGGCTGAAAAAATAGGAATCTTACCCATTTTCAAAAGTAACCACCGTGAAATACCAACCCACAAGTACAATCAACAAGACTTATGTGCAAAAATAATTGGAATCACTATAATAGAAAGTGACTTTACACCTTTCTACAGTAAAATAGAAATGACCATGGTAAACTATGGTAAAACTTGACTTACTGCGGTAAAAACTGACTTTACTGTGGTAAACACTATTCACAGTAAAAAGTGAAGTTACTGCGGTAAATACTATTCATGATAAAAAATGAAGTTAATGTGGTAAATACTATTCACGGTAAAAATGACTTTACCATGGAAACTCCTATGCACAGTAAAAACAAGGTTACTGTACGTACCCAAAATTGTAAGGTACTGTACTGCCAGAACAGTGTAACAAGTGCCCCAATGATGATACAGGTCTCCTCGCAAGGTGTTCGGGATCCGAAAAACCCTCGGAGTATGCGTTAACATCCCGCATGCCCTGCTTAGCCCCTGCGCCCTTTGTTTTCCCATTTTTCCCTCTTTCCTTGGCTTCTTGACCTTCAGTGATGAAACTGCCGCCCTACAGGGTGGCGGTCCTGTGCGCGTTTTCCAGAACACTCTTTTGACGTGTCTCGTGTGAAATATCACGTTTCAACAGCTTTTCTTTGCTGACTTGAGCATGCATTAATGTTTTTGGTCCCCTGGAACAGTGTTTTTTTCTTTGTTTATTGTTTAGGAGTTCAATTTGGTTTTGGTTTTTGAGAGTTGGAATTCCTATAAATGCATGGTTTGTGCACATGCAAATGGTCTGAAGCTTGGCTGGATTTTGAAGTTTGATCTTTGCTCTCATTCCCTCATTTTAGTGGTTTGGTCTGTCAGCTTGCTTAGGATTGATAGCATAGTTCATTTCATACTTGGTTAGTATTGTTCAGCTGTTGGTAAGCCACAGACCCATCTTGTGCAGGCAGTGCTATTGTTCCATACAATCCAGTTAGAAGCTTGCCTCTGATTCCTCTTTGCTGTAGATTTATCTTCATCGTGTCTTAGAATTCTTAGTTCAATTCATTATATACCTGGTTAGCTTTATCCAACTATTGGTAAGCCACATATCCAACTTGTGCAAGCAGTGTCTTTATTTTATCCAATCCATTGGAACAGAATAGCTTAGGAAGCCATTAAAGTTGCAGGTTTTGCTCTTCGTATAGGATAGTTACAAGTTCTGGTCGCTTCATGTTGCATGACTAGCAGTAAACTCCCGCTAGGAATCGCATAAGCCAAGCTCTGTACTCTTGTGTTATCCCTCTCCTACTCGCATTCTCGGTCTGCATTCTGAGCTGTCCTTGTCCCAAAATCTACTCCTATCGGTGCTAGCATTACACACTTTTCTGGATCCAAGTGAACACAAAAGAACGAGAAGATCATACTGAGGGGATGAGATCATACACACACCATCGGATTCGCCACTGTTCTGCGGAATCCAAGTTTTACATTTCAAAGTTCTAGTCAGATTCATATCAAACAAAGTAGTTAATCGCTTTATTTCATTTCATTCTATTCTCGACATTGCCAAGGAAGCTTTGGGGATTGATAGTTTATGAGAAACTATGATTCACTCCTCACTTCTGAGGTAGGATCGAGAATCTTGCCGGTAGATTAGACAAACTGTTTTATTTAGAATAATTCTATAAATAGCACAGGAAAATAACCACACTCGGTTATCTTGTCTGTTTTAAATTATTGCTTAGCTATTATTTCTAGATACGCTTAAAATAGTTTGCTTTCCTTAAAATTGTTAGAATATTTCATAGAAAAATAAAAGTTATATGTAGTTAGATTTATTTCACTTAGTTAGAATTCGTTTCATCACGGTTAGATTGCATTTTGTTTCGTATGACAATCACGGGACCTCAAGAGCCCAAGGAATATATATTTGAGCCAATCATGCCTCAACCAAACCTCGTCACAGTGATAGTTGACGTAGACCAAAATCTTAGGATATAAGTATTCCAAACAACCATATATTTACAACTGATCAGCTCACAGTTAAGAGGACTAAACATAGAAGACGACCAAGCACATGCATTTTGATCAAGTCAGCCAAACTACAGATTACCCTAGAAAATATCCACATGACTGTAGAAGGGCTCGAAAGAGAACAAACATTCGGGTGTGATCCTTTAGTTCCACAGCCAGATGCTGGAGACACCCTCATAGATATAGATACCAGCTTAAGAATCCAAGTCGCAAGAATGCCTGTGAGGTATTCTGAGAAGATTGCACAACTGTTGGTTCTAAACGTAGAAGCTGAGAAAGCTTACGATTACTGGATACTAGGGATTAGAACTTGATCTCGCGTATGACCATAACAGGACCGCAACAACCAAGAGTCTACGGTTGTGACCCACAGATCCCACAGCCCAACGAATCCACAAGTCAGTTAGATATAAACACTGGCCTACGCACACTAGTATTTCAGTCCACTCCACTTCCACCTATCATCATCGAACAACTGTCCTTACTAGATATAGCGGCTAACGAAGCTAGGGAATTCTGGACTAGGCCAGAAAATCATCCGTAGAGTTAATTATATTCATCATCCACTATATGACCTTATCGGGAGATATACACGAAACAATCCCAGGTCATTTTCCACGTATTCCGCAACCCATAGATCGAATCACGCCAGAGCTCGATATTGATTGGAGCCTTCGAGCAGTCATCCTCGCTGATTGATCTATCACACCAGTCCAAGTTAGAAGGGCCTTCTTTGCCTTAGATTCACAAATTCCACTAGTGCGTGTCGAAGACATTAGACTGCCTAACTAGTTTGTCTGCATATTCCATCCCCACCGGCTGTCTCGGCACGACCTTGGGAGGTCGGGTACGCGGAAGAGTTACTTGTTGATTCTCACGCTCGCCTGTCGCTTTTCTGGCGTACAAAATTGGTGAACCCGACGTGAAACAAACAACTGTTTCACCTTCTATACCTCATCACATCAGGTTCACCAACAAAATTGGTGAACCTGACGTGAAACATACAATTATTTCACCTTCTCTTTGAGAAGTTTCATCTTCTCTCATCCACCTTCGCTCCTTCCCATTATTCTGCGAATATTCATATACCCCCCGAATATGTCGGGATTCGACGCATATGGCAGACCCCTCCTGGGTCTTGAGGCATACTACGCCCAACAGAATAGGCAATCATCACCCTCGCTCTCAGTATGGGGGTGACAACTATTCAACTAATCAGTTGTCAACACAAACCCCAAGAATCAGATATAGTTCGTCTTTTCAAACTGAGGAGTTAGATCAACCCCCTCGAACCCAACAAACAGAACCTTCAGGTTCAAACAATATGACGTTTACCGGAGAATCTGGTTCATCTCCTCAAATGTTACTCAGACCACAAATTGGTAGGCAATCAGATCCATTCCTGGTCTTAGATGATGGACAATCAATACGTTATCCTAGGAGTGAACAACGCTCCTGGGGAATGTACCCACCTATAGGAGGTTTACAAATGCAACCCGAAATATCTTTTCAAGAAAATACCTCTATGCCACTGCATACAGGAAGTATTCTTGGAGAAACTTGGCAAGATAGCGATCAGTTTATGACAGGATATCATGTACCTTTACAACACCAAGGTATACAACCAACGCCGCTCAGGAAAAGTACCGTGACTTCACCAAATGAAGTCATTTCAATGTTAGTAGAAAGAGTGAGAGGGTTAGAACTGGCTCAAGCAAGTCACAATTCTCCGTTCATACAAACAGGAAGTTCCAATCCTCCATACCACTCTGGCTAGGTAGATCTCCTCACAGGGGTAGGCACATTAGGCATGCCACCTCACTATCCATAACAAACGCCAACAAGGCCCATCATCTCTAACACTATTCCTCCTGGTCTAGTGTCAAACAATCCATTCCTTGACAATACCCCATCATACTTAAACATGTACTCCAAATCACCACAAGGAGATATGTTCTCCTCTCCGGGCATGTTTGCTCAAACGTAGGGACCTCCCTATGCCCCTGCCAGCACATACGCTACACCGTATCAACAACCTATCCCACCACCACTCCCTCAGCAACCACCATCAATGGTCGAAAGCTATGCAATAGGGACTTATTCAGAATACCTAAAGGAACCCTTAGACTTCACCATACGAAGCGTCATGCTTCCAAGACCTCTTCCTAATTTTCCTAAGTTCAAGGGTGAGGGAGATCCAAACACACATATCAAAGCTTACACTACAGCCATACGAGAATTACTCCCTTGGGATGGGGTTGTTGCTAAAATATTTCCCAAAACCTTGGAAGGCATCGCCCTTGATTGGTATTATAGAATACCTGAAGCTTCCATACATTCATTTAAACAACTTGTGTCAGAATTCATCAAATCCTTTGACATGAACAAACTATTGAGAACAGGAATCAGGGAATTCTTGCATATCTAAACAAGAACACAATGAATCTGTCGCCCATTTCATCCAGAGGGTGGCGTACAGTTCTTTACTCTTCAGCAAGTGCTCCAAACATGGATCAGATGGAACTATGTGATTTATTCCTTCATTCTCTCAGCAGAGAAGTGAAGGAAGAAGTCCAGAAGTTCCCACTAAGGACTTATGATGAAGTACTTGAGAGCGCTTTGCGAATTGATCAAGCAGCGATAGATAGTGGTCGTAAGAAATATGGAACAAACGGGAGGTTAATCACCTCCACTCAAAACACTACAACTATCACAAATGTCAATCAAGGACCCAAAATCCTTAACAAAAATCGTGGGGGGGTAACAACGGATGGGGTAACCGACCAGCCCAAGAGGGTAAATGTCGTTAATACTCCGTCACAAACAAACAACCAGCGAAACAACAACTTTACCCCAATGGTCAATACAGTGGATTTTAACCATCCACAACAACAACAACAACGGAGAAATCCCATACAAGGGCCAAGCCAAAACTCATTTGGTTACCAAAACCAAAGTCAAAACCAAAAACAACAATTCCAAAACTTTGGTCCTAATAGGCAACAGTGTGATCGGAATTTTAGGCCACAATACACACCAAACCAACAAAATGGGGAATTATAATCCCCAATTCTTATTGTGGTTTCCATAAAATTCATGGTCATGACACTAGAACGTGCCGTGACTATAATAAATTTATGCAACGTTTGCCAGAAGAACAAAGACATTTCTTCACAGACCTATTCTTGGCAGATCTCGTCTCATCATCCCCAAATACTCTCGCAGGGGCAGTTTCTCCTCAGAATGCTCCCCTCAAGATCTTTAATGATCCGCTCCCAAATCATGACAGCAATAGGCTGAATCCAACCGAAACAAACAAAGGTGCAGTGATGGGAAACAATGACCATGAAGCCTCGACTTCATTAAATCCGTCAGTTGCGCCACAGTTGGTAGCTCAACCGAGACCTAAGATAGTCAGTTTGGTAGAATTAGATGTTGAACTACCTATCAAAGCTATAACAAGAACACGAGAGTATTTCTCTCAACCGAGCCCAAGTCATCTGCCAGAGACAGATAAGAGTCAGCAAATAGTTGAAAAACCCATCGGTGCCTATGATTTAATTAGTGACCTAACAAAGACCTTTTCACACATTTCATTTTTGGACTTACTAAAGAACTCTCCCCCTCACAGAGCTGCTCTTTTAGAAGCATTAGGTCTAGGCCATCTAATTAACATCACTCCACCTCCCGAAACACAAGTAAATCACGTAGATTTTGATATCCACCCTCCGGGGCAGCCAAACAAGGATGTCGAATTCATTTTTGAAATAAGTAAAATGCCCACAGATGCTGAGATCGCATGCCGAGGTGACCCAGCCTTACACTTGCAAGTGTGGGTTTATAATAACTATGTAAAACGGGCAATGGTTGACGACGGGGCTGCAGTTAACATAGTCCCTTTCTCTTTCCTCCAAAAACTTGGATATGGAGAAACAAACTATTCCACTACACAAAATACCTTGAGAGGCTATGATAGCCTTAAAGCCACTTCGATAGGGACTATAATACTGCCAGTCACCTTAGGGCCCAAAACCATCTTGACTGAGTTTTATATTATAGATCGGGAAACTAACTATAATATGATCCTTGGCCGACCTTGGATACATCGAATGAAGGCAATCCCTTCCACGCTATTTCAAGAAGTAAGATTCTTGCATCTGGGAAAGGTATTTGTAGCCAAAGGTGATCCAAAACCTTTCAATTTGCACCTAGCTGATTTAAAGAAAAGACCAGGGGTGCACTCAAAATTTGAGCTGCCAACAAACCAACTTAATAAACCCTCTGACCCAAAGCCAGAGGAAAAGTTGATACCTACAACGGATCTTGAAACTACCAGCATAGCCAAAACAACTCCAACCCCTAAAGGTAAAACTAAAGAAACAGTATCATTAGGGACTACTGCGAAAATAATTGAATTGATAGAACCAGATTCACCAATGTTCTTACCATTCGATTCAGTAGGCATAGGATTTTCCCTAGGTGTTGGTTCCTTACCGGCAGAGGATCTCTATATGGTAGAAGTAGAGTGTGCAAACACAGCAGATGCCCCAACATCTACACTCCCGGCTAAGTATTGGACTCTCCATTTCGATGGAGCTAAATGTCGTTATGGAGCGGGGGCAGGTATAATTCTTACTTCGCCTGAGGAGAAGGTCCTCCCATTCTCATTTAAGTTAAACTTTGAATGCACAAACAATGGCGCTGAGTACGAAGCCCTCCTCCTTGGCCTCACCTTACCCAGAAGAATTGGTATTAATAACATCAGAGTCTTGGGAGACTTGCAATTAGTAACAAACCAAGTTTTTGAAGTATATGAAACTAAAGCCGAACATTTACAACTCTACAAAAATGTTGTATTAGATTTAAGCAAGGCGTTTAACTTCATATCCATTGAAGCGATCCCATGAGAGAAAAATCTTCTTGCCGATTCAATAGCAACCTCAGCATCACGTTTTACTCCAAGCAATGAGCTAGAAGATACTCACTTCACAGTATCCATTCGTGACAAACCATTAATAAAAACAATGACAAATCCTCTTTTAAGCGGAAGCGAATCTACCATCCTAGACCATGTTGGAAATGATGCGGCTACTTTGGATTATTTAAATGCCTATGCAGCATTACATCTCTCCTATCACATGCTAGATTTATCCCTGATCCCACATTCGTCCTCCTACTTCGAAAATCCCATAACGAATCTTCCATCACAAAGGGAACCTAACATATACGCAATAGAAAATGGGGATGATTTATATTTACCTCCAGCACCACCTGAGTTCGAAGAGGGTAACTCCTCTTTAATCGAAGAAACAATCGATGTCAACATTGGGACAGAAGATGAATCAAGAATATTGAAACTAGGTTCTTTGTTAAAACCAGAAAAAGTGGAAATACATACTCAGGTTCTCAAAGAACATCAGAAGGCATTTGCATTTAATTACAAGGAGATGACGGGAGTCGCACCCCACATTGCGGTGCACAACCTCGTCACTAGATCAGATGCAAAGCCAATTAAACAAAAATCAAGACCCATGAAGCCCAAAGTAGCTCTCATGGTAAAAGAGGAAGTAATAAAACTCCTTCAGGTAGGATTCATCAAGCCAGTTGACTATTCCCAATGGGTATCTAACATCGTTCCCGTTCTCAAGAAGAATGGAAAGATACGCATCTGCATAGATTTTCGAGATATCAACAAAGCTTGCCCTAAGAACGATTTCCCATTACCATCCATAGACGTTATCATTGATGCAACAGCTGGTTTTGAACTCTTGTCTCTCATGGATGGATTCTCGGGATACAATCAAATCAGAATATCTGAGCAAGATCAAGCTAAAACCACGTTCATAACTCCTTGGGGAACCTATTGCTATGCTATCATGCCTTTCGGTCTCAAAAATGCTGGTGCTACATACCAGCGGGCTATGACTTATATATTTCACGATTTAATTCATAAAATCGTGGAATCCTACGTAGATGACTTGTTGGCTAAGGCCAAGAAGCATTGCGACCATCCCGAAGTACTCCGCGTCATTCTTTCACGTTTAATAGAATATGGAGTTACGCTAAATCCGAAGAAATGCATCTTTGGTGTAACAGGAGGAAAGCTCCTAGGTTACATCATATCGTCACGAGGGATCGATGTTGATCCAACCAAAATTCGGGCTGTCCTCGAAATGGTCCCACCTTCGAGTGAATCTGGAATTAGATCATTTCTTGGGAAGCTGGGTGCAATCCGGAGATTCATCCCAGACTTAAGCTTTGCTATTCATCCAATCAACAATTTACTCAAGAAAGACTATAGCATTGATTGGACCGAAGACTACAATAAAGCTTTCAATGCAGTTAAACGTTTCTTGCTGTCACCACCTACGCTAATGCCACCTAAGCTGGATCGTCTGTTAATCCTATATTCGTGAGCTACCAATGTCTCGCTAGCCTGTATGTTGGCCCAAGAAGACGATGACAAGAGAGAACGTGTGATTTATTTCATTAGCCGAACATTTCTCAACTATGAAACACGCTATACACAAGCAGAGTGAGAATGTCTTGCCATAGTCTTTGCTACTAAACGTCTAAGACATTACATGCTGAATCAAGAAACAAAGGTCATGGTAAAGACGGACCATTTACGAACTTTTCTCACACAAGGTTCCTTATCCAAAAAGGCTGGACGTTTTATAACCTTAATGGGAGAGTTCGAATTAACATTTGTAAATCAGAAGTCAGTTAAAAGACAAATCATCGCGGATTGGTTAGCTGACAACCCATTATATGGAGGCGATCTAGTAGATTTGGATTTTCCAGATGAATGCGTATACTACATCGAAACTCGACCTGCTATTTCTGAGTGCCCTCGGTACACTGATATCATTAATTATATCATGGACCATACGTACCCGGATGCAGTGACACCGCAACAAAGAAGGTGATTACGCATAATCATAGCCAAATATGTCATTATAGAGCATGTGCTCTATCGAAAAGCATTCGATGGAATGCTCTTAAGGTGTGTCAACACAGAAGAGTCCAAGAGGATTCTCCATGAATCCCACAGCGGTATATGTGGAGGCCACTTCGGTGGCCATGCCACTGCCCGAAAAATACATCGAATGGGCTATTTCTGGCCCACTCTAGAACATGACGCGATAGAGTTTACACGCAGGTGTCATAAGTGCCAAGAATTCTCTCATGAGATCCACATGCCAGCACAAGCTCTATAACCAATCGCAACTCCATGGCCTTTTTTTACATGGGGTCTAGACTTAATAGGGAAATTCTCTCCCTCATCCACAGACGGCCATAATTTTATAATCACAGCCACTGAATATTTTACCAAATGGGTGGAGGCCATGCCTCTTACTACCGTACCTGGTTCTGTAATCACTAAGTTCATTTTAAATCAAATCATTTACGGGTACGGTATCCCGCAAATCATTATCTCAAATAATGGAACTTCTTTCAAGAATGAAGAAGTTCATGAACTATGCAACAAATTTAAAATAAGCCATCATACGGCTTCCTTGTATTATCCCCAAGCTAATGGGCAGGCTGAAGCAACAAACAAAACGCTGAAAGCCATTCTCCTTAAAACGGTGAAAGAAAACAAGCGAGATTGGCATTTGAAGTTATATCCGGCCTTGTGGGCCCACCGAACCTCAATAAGAACACCAACAGGAGCAACTCCTTTCTCGCTAGTATTTGGGGCAAAAGCAGTTCTCCCGCTTGAGGTCAAAATACCCAGTCTTCGCATTTCACTACAAGGGATTCTGGATGAAGACGCTTACAGAGAAGCACGTCTTTCCCAACTAGAAAGCCTAGATGAAACTAGGTTAGATGCTGAATAGCGGCATAGAGCTTATGCTGACCGAATGTGCCGGCAATATAATAAGAAGGTTTATGAACGCGATATATACGAAGGTGATCTAGTTCTAAGACTAGACAGTCGGATCGACAAGAAGACCGGCGAAGGAAGGAAATTCCGGCCCAGATGGTTGGGCCCATACCGAGTCATGAAGGACTATGGAAATGGTGCATACCTCTTATGCACACTAGAAGGTGAGGAATTTGGCAAAACAGTCAATTCCCTGCACCTCAAGCATTTCTACGCATAAGCAGTTAGCACTACCTATATAACTATCTACATTGCATCTTCATATAGATTAGGATCATTTTGTCCACTTGTTCTTACATAAATTGTGATCAAGGAATCTATTCTCAAAGCAATTTATTACAAACTCGTGATGTTTCTGGCATAAAGTTCTTTAATCATACCTCTCCATCTTTGATATCATCAGTCATCTTGGAATCTTTTATCAAATAAAATCAAACATGACGAAGTCCTAACGGTAACCATACCAAGATCTGTAAGTTTGTTCTCGCTTTGATTTCTTCTTAGGATTGCTGTCTTGCCTATGGTCTGTTCTAGAAGCTTCATGGTGTCACATCTATCCCATATACACATCTCTTTGGAAACAAGCATATACTGACATTTTACTCAAAAAGACAAGTCAAAAAGTGATTAAACAAAAAAAAATTATTTTTACACATTTCCTTGCCCCACCAACCTTCGGTGATGAGCTTGCGTCTCTTACTAGTGACGTAGGGTTGGGAAAGGATGGAAATGACCTTACTCGCCTATGCCTTGCCCACGGTGATAAACCCACGCTTCTTACTAGTAGCATGGGGAAAAGTGTAGGGGGTCCTCTAGACAATGCAAACGTTAAAAGGTCATAAACAAACTATTCAAACTTTGAGTCAAAAACGAATGAATCAGATGTTCAAAATTCCAAGAGAGTTAAAAATCCTAAAAACCAGATTTTTTCTACTATGTGGCCATCTACGGGTCTAAGTCTGGATAAACCGCAAAGCAAGTTGCACCCAAAACTATGAAGTCATTCGGGTGGAGTAAGCTTGTAGTTTTCAATTTGGTTCCACCAAAGCTTCGTCTGTCTTTCATCACTATCATTTCGCCATATTTCATAACTTGCGCCCTTCTTAGCTCTTGGTGATGAGCCCTCGCATCTTACTAGTTGTGTGGAGTTAGGAGTGGGGCAAGTTAATCTGTTCATCATACTGGTTATTTTCATCACTTTGCCAAAACAAACATGAGGTATCCAAATTGCTCACAGAAGCTAAAATTTAAGATCACAGTATATCTACAATATCATATATCAACATCATGAAACACAAAAGGAAAGAAAACATTTACATCATCTGTTTTCCATTGCATACATTCTAGAAAGCATATAAAACATACATCGTAGTATACACAAGCAATTGGAAACAAAAAGGGAAAACACCAGTGACAAAGTTTTGATCCAAAAACGAATGCATATATATAAATAATCAATGTTTATATACAATGCCATCATGCTCTAGGCATGGTCAAAACGCTCAAAGAGCCCGTGATGTACAAAAGAATCTACAGTACAAAGCATACAGGGCCAAGTCGCCTCTCAACCCCTACGCGACCCATCTGAGGGTGCTTGCCCTCGCCTAGGACTCCGGCTATGCCGATGCTCTGAATGCACGGAGGGCTCAGGGTCTTGAGGAGCAGCCGCGGTCTCACCACGAGAATGGCTCCTCATAAGACGCTCAGCTGTCCTATAGCCTGCCGACTCTGTACGGAGGGTCGACACCATCCTAGCCATATGCCAAACGCGAGCGAAGACGTCAGTATGCCTACCAGCTACTGAGGGCTCCCCGGCATCTACAGATAGCTCCGCACGGGTCTTATCCATAGGGATCATCAGAGAATCAAGTGCATACCCTGCGGATTAGATCCCGCCACTCGTCAACAGTCTCTGCAAAACAAAGAAGAAAAACGAATTAGAAGCTAGGCAAGAGACTAAAATGTACAAGGTACAAACACAAGGAGAGATAGCAATTAAAACAAATCCTAAATTAGACAAACATTGAAAGGAGGAGAGGATAACTTACTCGGATCACTGGGCCTCCAAGACGGATTGCTGGGGCCGGCACCCACTGCGGATGCCGCTGCCGACTGTGGAGCTGCTCCTATGGCAGGAGCAACATGACGCCCCGCAACTAACTCATCCTCTCCACCATGGCCCTGGGGAGAGTGGCTCCTCTGAAGCTAGAGTCTCTCTCTCTGCACTCTGCTCGGCCCTCTCTGCCTGCAAAATATCCTGAGTGTCATGCCACTCAGGATCGCTATCATCTGTCTGCTCCTCTGACCCTCCCTCTATAAACTCCTCAGAATCAGAGTCAATATCTATGAGGTCATCGCTGCTATGAGCAGGACCTGCAGCAATCTGAAGCAAAGGTGCCCGGGGCGCACCGGCTTTCCCTCTAGCCTGAACTACCCTCCTGGCTGCAATGGGAGTGCCAAGAGTGATCACTATCCAACCACGGCCTCTAGGCCCCCCTCTAGCCTCGCAGACTGATCTATAAACCGGTGCCACTGGAGGAAGCATGCCCACATATGGGAGGCCGAACTACTGAGGAACCTTGTAGAAAGGATGTACCTCTACTCGTCCTACACGGTCAATAAGTTGCCCTGTGGTGGAGCAAGAGATCAGTGTAAGAGTCTCCTCTCCCCATATACCAGCCATAAGCTGGTATGGTGTGGCCTCCATGTCTGCTGTAGTAAGCGAGGCAACTAGCTGGTGAGGTGCTCTAAGCACCGACATATCTGACCATCTAGCTGCCCTCACAGCCCCTGGGTCTACCACCTCTACCCCTCTGCCGTAAGGAATAAAATGTTCATACACCCAACTCATGACTAGAGTCGGGTGGCTCAATGACTGTCCCTGCAAACGGACCACCCTGTATAAGTCATGGTACGGTGGTCCCCAGAATATCTGCGCCCCAAGCATATATCCGGCCATGCCCCTCTATCTGAGCAATGATGGGGGGCCCAGCAGTATAGTAAAGTATCTCCTCCCTTGTCCCCGATAAGCCTCAAGGAAAGGATCCCCATCATAGCCTGTCAAAATACGGGGAATGGGCAGAGAAGGAATGGATCGAACTCTCACTCCCTTCTTCGACCCCGTGGAGATGGCTGCATCCCACATGTAGCCTACCCACTGTGCAATCTATGCTCGAGACCCTGCCGTCTCTAGTGTAAGTCTCCTCCCGATGATCGGGACCCCCAGGATACGGTAGACATCCTCCAAAGTGATGGTCCACTCACCACGGACCCCTGGCAATTGGAAAGTGTTCCGATCTGCATCCCAATATGAGAATAAGTCACAAAGAATGTGACTAGATGGTGTGACATGGGGCACGCGTGATATACGCAATATGCCGGCCCTCTGTAATGTATCCTCCTCATCCTGAGAAAGGGCATCCAATACCCCTGAAAGCCAATCACACTCTCTCTCTCTCTCGGCTCCATCTGATATACTCTGCTCTCGCCTACATATAACCAAAACACACAAAATAGAGCAAGTTAGTATCTAATCAATATCGAGAGAGTCATAAAAGCATATAGAAATGATAAAAATACAAGTGCAATGTCTAAAGCAAGCTCCTTTTGCTTTCTATGCAAAACCGTTGCCCTGAGCAGGGAGGTGGTTCTGTAACTACCGCCTTTAAGGCGGCAGTCACATAACTGCCACCGCCATGGTCAGGGCGGCGGTCGTGTAACCGCCGCCCTAGCCAGGGCGGGCGGTCGTGGTCCGAAAACCTGCGCAGGTTTTTTAAACCTAAAAATCCCAAAAGCATAAAAAATAGACCATTTTAACTAAAAACAAAGCCTACCCAGTAGGCGCCCCCCCTAGATGGACCTTTTGAACCTAACTTTTTCAAAAATAATCCCCCCATTGCAAAGCATTTGCCATTTCAAATTTGAAGAGGGAAAAACACAAAATGGAAGAAAACCAACCTGTGATCGCTGAGGTCGGTGTTCCGCTCGTGGAGGCATGATCACGATCTCGCTGTGAACGTTTTGACTCTACTCGCGTGAGAAACCGTCACCGTGGGTCCCAGAGCTCAAAATCAATCAAATCGACTCGCGTAAATGAATAGGAAAATGGGCCCCACTTTCATATATATATATAATATCATTCTGTTTCGTTTTAAAATGACTTTTTCGCAGGTTTGGAGCGCTGATGGAGGTAAGTTTCTATCCCCACATGAATGGTACGTTCTCCTTCCCTATTATTTTAGCGTTTATCTTATAAGTTATTGCATCTATCTACACTTGAGTTCTCTTTTCATTTTGCAGGTAGCGGGAATTTCGATGGCGTCATCGCAACACACAGATGAGTAAGGTATAGCTTCTAAATCCCCATTTCGGGACTGCCATACTCGGACCCACCGTTTTATGCCTCTTCATGGCTAAAATGCTTCTCCGAGGGGGCAATATGTATGTGCCCAAAATTGTAAGGTACTGTACTGCCAGAACAGTGTAACAAGTGCCCCGATGATGATACAGGTCTCCTCGCAAGGTGTTCGGGATCCGAAAAATCCCTCGGAGTATGTGTTAACATCCCGCATGCCCCGCTTAGCCCCCGTGCCCTTTGTTTTCCCATTTTTCCCTCTTTCCTTGGCCTCTTGACCTTCAGTGACGAAACCACTGCCCTGCAGGGCGGCGGTCCTGTGCGTGTTTTCCAGAACACTCTTTTGACATGACTCGCGTGAAATATCATGTTTCACCAGCTTTTCTTTGCCGACTTGAGCATGCATTAATGTTTTTGGTCCCCTGGAACAGTGTTTTTTTCTTTGTTTATTGTTTAGGAGTTCAATTTGGTTTTGGTTTTTGAGAGTTGGAATTCCTATAAATGCATGGTTTGTGCACATGAAAATGGTCTGAAGCTTGGCTGGATTTTGAAGTTTGATCTTTTCTCTCATTCCCTCATTTTAGTGGTTTGGTATGTCAGCTTGCTTAGGATTGATAGCATAGTTCATTTCATACTTGGTTAGTATTGTTCAGTTGTTGGTAAGCCATAGACCCATCTTGTGTAGGCAGTGCTATTGTTCCATCCAATCCAGTTAGAAGCTTGCCTCTGATTCCTCTTTGCTGTATATTTATCTTCATCGTGTCTTAGAATTCTTAGTTCAATTCATTTTATACCTGGTTAGCTTTATCCAGCTGTTGGTAAGCCACATATCCAACTTGTGCAAGCAGTGTCTTTATTTTATCCAATCCATTGGAACAGAATAGCTTAGGAAGCCATTAAAGTTGCAGGTTTTTCTCTTCGTATAGGATAGTTACAGGTTCTGGTCGCTTCATGTTGCATGACTCGCAGTAAAATCCCGCTAGGAATCGCATAAGCCAAGCTCTGTACTCTTGTGCTATCCCTCTCCTACTCGCATTCTCGGTCTGCATTCTGAGCTGCCCTTGTCCCAAAATCTACTCCTATCGGTGCTAGCATTACACACTTTTCTGGATCCAAGTGAACACGAAAGAACGAGAAGATCATACTGAGGGGACGAGATCATACACACACCATCGGATTCGCCACTGTTCTGTGGAATCCAGGTTTTACATTTCAAAGTTCTAGTCAGATTCATATCAAATAGAGTAGTTAATCGCTTTATTTCATTTCATTCTATTCTCGACATTGCCAGGGAAGCTTTGGGGATTGATAGTTTATGAGAAACTATGATTCACTCCTCACTTCTGAGGTAGGATCGAGAATCTTTCCGGTAGATTAGACAAACTGTTTTATTTAGAATAATTCTATAAATCGCACAGGCAAATAACCACACTCGGTTATCTTGTCTGTTTTAAATTATTACTTAGCAATTATTTCTAGATACGCTTAAAATAGTTTGCTTTCCTTAAAATTGTTAGAATATTTCATAGAAAAATAAAAGTTATATGTAGTTAGATTTATTTCACTTAGTTAGAATTTGTTTCATCACAATTAGATTGCATTTTGTTTCGTATGACAATCACGGGACCTCAAGAGCCCAGGGAATATATATTTGAGCCAATCGTGCCTCAACCAAACCTCGTCGCAGCGATAGTTGACATAGACCAAAATCTCAGGATACAAGTTTTCTAAACAACCACGGATTTACAACTGATCAGTTCATAGTTAAGAGGATTAAACATAGAAGACGACCAAGCACATACGTTTTGGTCAAGTCAGCCAAACTACATATTACCCTAGAAAATATCCACATGACTATAGAAGGGCTCGAAAGAGAACAAACATTCGGGTGTGATCCTTTAGTTCCACAGCCAGACGCTGGAGACACCCTCGTAGATATAGATACCAGCTTAAGAATCCAAGTCACAAGAATGCCTGTGAGGTATTCTAAGAAGATTGCATAACTGTTGGTTCTAAACGTAGAAGCTGAGAAAGCTTACGATTACTGGATACTAGGGATTAGAACTTGATCTCGCGTATGACCATAACAGGACCACAACAACCAAGAGTCTACGGTTGTGACCCACAGATCCCACAGCCCAACGAATCCACAAGTCAGTTAGATATAAACACTGGCCTACGCACACTAGTATTTCAGTCCACTCCACTTCCACCTATCATCATCGAACAACTGTCCTTACTAGATATAGCGGATAACGAAGCTAGGGAATTCTAGACTAGGCTAGAAAATCATCTGTAGAGTCAATTATATTCATCATCCACTATATGACCTTATCGGGAGATATACACGAAACAATCCCAGGTCATTTTCCACGTATTCTGCAACCCATAGATCAAATCATGCCAGAGCTCGATATTGATTGGAGCCTTCGAGCAGTCATCCTCGCTGATCGATCTATCACACCAGTCCAAGTTAGAAGGGCCTTCTTTGCCTTAGATTCACAAATTCCACTAGTGTGTGTCGAAGACATTAGACTACCTAACTAGTTTGTCTGCATATTCCATCCCCACCGGATGTCTCGGCACGACCTCAGGAGGTCGGGTATGCGGAAGAGTTACTTGTTGATTCTCACGCTCGCCTGTCACTTTTCCGGCGTACAGTTACCCTCCAAATGATTTTTTGACTAGGTGGGAATATCTCTCTAGAAAATCCACCAACGAGGAATGGTCCCGGCAACGGAACCAAAATGTCAACAACAATCTGGCACTATGATAATTCTTCACCGGGAACTCCTCGTGCTATGATTATTTACTAATGCGCAGCTTTTAGTTTGGCGGATGGAATCTTGAAACACAACAACAACCATAACACAAGAATACCATAGACTATGATAAGAAGGAATGACGATAAATCTAAAATATAAGTGTAAATTATAATATCAACATGAAATTGTTACAATCTCACCAATGAGGTACTTCAAGTGTTACTGACTTCACTTGCCTTCCAACAATAACTATGGGAGAAACTTCATAATTACACTTCTTAATGGCTTCTTTAACACACCTTCAAAATGATGGCTTCCTTTACACACTTACTCATACAATATTTCTCACTACTTCCTTCTATATGCTAAATGAGGGGGGTGGCCTCTTTATTTATAGGAATTTAGGCTTATCCACCTTATCTCTAAGATAAGATAGGAAATATCTTCCGGCCAATCATATTTCATGCATAAAATCTTGCCTTTACATGTAGGCTTATCTTCTAAGATAAGATAAATCTTATCATCTCACATGGGTTCCACCTTTTTAGACTTTTCCACAAATAAAATACACAAAATATTTATGACATCACTCTTTGTCCTTATTACAAATATAATATTTCTAATTCCTAATCATGTAGACCCTACTTCTCTACTTATCCCAACTTTGACATTTTAACATTACTGGACCACTTACAACAAATATTTACTTTTTACAACATTCCTATTGTACTTTGACTGTTACCATACTCTACATTATTGGTGGCACCGTACTAACGGCGCCATTATCTTCCATCAGAAGCTACTACTAATTACACTTAACAACATCCTATTCCTAATACATACATTAATGAAATAGAAATTATGGAGGAAAATTTTAGTGTCGACAAACCGATGTTAGTTTAGGTAGGACCACTACCGTTTTAGGGTGACCACTATTGGTAACTATGAAAAGTGACAAGAAGTCAGGTGGAGGATGTTAGGGCTCTCTTTTTTCTTGGAACAGAGAGTTAGAAAGGTCTCTATAGGGGAGGGTGAGGTTATCGGTCAAAAACAAGTGTGGTAATATTCTGAGTAAGGTTTGGGGTAGGCTATGGGTTGAGTTGTTAGGTTGGGTTAACAATCACAATGACCGATATCGATTAATTATACTGATATCAATATAGGATGGACTGACCACGGTTAGGGTTAACTAGTTTCGGTGACTGTGGGGAACTAGAAGATGTTGTAGAACGAGTATTGGGTCCTCTATATGGTTGTACAGAGAATTTGGAGGATGTTTGTAAGGCCTATGGGAGGGAGGTGGTTTTGGGATGTTGTTGTGAAGTTTAGGTGGGGGTGTGATGGGGTGGTTGATAGAGGAGAAGCTGAGGGATAGATCTAAGTAAGAAAAGTGAATAGATGAAAACAAATAAAGAATACAACTTCCTGTAACAGAGGATAAATCAACTTACTTGGAGTTTAGATGTATTCTAAATGCTTGTAGTGGTGGAGAGGTGGTTAGAGATGCTAGTGATAGTTGATATGTGGAATGGTGCTCAATGCTATGGTAGTGCTTCCTAGAATGTTGTTGTGAATGTGAAATTCCTTCTGATCAGTCTTGGTGTTGGCTATGGGTGTCTAGACGTGCAAAAGGGCTTTGGTTCTTGCTTGCATGTAGATCTCCTTCATTCCAAAGCTCAAGAATTTGGCGAACCTCTCAAAAAAGGTTGCCAAAAAGGAATATAAGATAACATACAACGATTTAGGGTGACTGACGTCAGTTTAGGGTTGACCGACGCCTGTTATGGTGGGAAATCCTAGGTTTACTTAAAATTCTAGATCTTGGCGATCCTTTTGGGCCAGCTCTGTCTATTCTCACAGATCAAAACATTAGGTTTTAATGACCAGGCATGTGGTTAGTTATGGTGAGTGAAAAAGGGAAATATGCTAAAAATAGGTTTGTGGTGAGGTGTCTAGGTGAGGTGGTGGGGTGAGGTGGAAATTAGTTTTAACTAAGGTATTTAAATAAATAATGAAGTGAGGATGAGTATTAATTTAATTGTAAATAATTAAATTAATATTAATGTGGGGTAGAGGGGTCATGGTTAGGTGAATATGTTTAATTTTGTTATTCGAAGAGGGACCAAAGGGGAGTGTGACCCAATTTTTGTGTCTACAGTAATATGAACATCAATTTGATGGGAAGGAATTTTAAACATAGATTCCTTATATTTTCATAAGGATGATGGCAATGTTGATGTTAATGTTGCATGTGGTTTGGAAGGAAGAAAAGATTTCGATGTTGGTAAGGAAGCTAGATGTGCCAATTTTTGTGTAATCATGTGGAATGGTTTAAAAATTTCAATATAATGACCTCGTGTTCTATGATATTCACACGAGGAATTGAAGTTGTACCAATCGGGTTTCCATCCCCGTGGGTTAGGGAATTTTAGTGGTGGTAATGTTATGAGTGATTGTTGAAGGAAGTCTTCCAAAATAGATGCATAACACCCTTTCGGTCCATATGCAAATGTTGATATAGCCTAAGATAACTTATCTTCCAATGGAAGTAAGAGTTTGGCTGGAGATTGTTGTTTTGTTGATTATAAAGGGATTTTAGGTGTTGTGAGGGACATGGGATGAGAGCCACTTGTTTTATTTTGATAGACAAGTTTTGGACCTAAAACGATGGGGTGATTTCTAGGTATAAGATATCTAAGACCACGTAGGGGATTCTGATATGGAGGAACATAATAGGGGCCGTTAAATTCTTGAATGGTGTCTTGATTATGAATTCATGTCATGGGAGTTTGGTAGGTAGGCCTTGGCCTTAGCATAACAAGAGGATTATTGAAAGTGGAAATGGCCCTTCTAGGATGAGGTGGAAGAAAATGAGGAGAGCCACAAAAATGGTATGTTTGATCATAATAAGGAATTTTAAAATCCTAGATCAAACTTTGTTTATTGGGTCCCTTTGAGGTTTTAGAAAAACAGGATGTATTCATCGAAATTGATGCTAATGAAGGAAGAGGATTTTGAATTATGTAGTTGATCAGTAGATGGATAATGATTTGGAAAGGTTTGTTTAAATATTTCCAGATTTTGGTTTAGGGGTGCATTGGGATTATCCAAATGAAGTTCACCCTTTTCAATAAAATCCTAGAGAACATTGTGGAACGTATGACATATTTATATGTCGTGTCCTTTGACCCTATGGTATTTACAATCATCATTTTCCTGATACCATGAGGATGTTTTAATAGGTCAGATGGGGGAAGAGATATCATATTTGTGTCAAGCATTTTTTCAAATACTATACTATAAGTCTCCCAAACCGGTGTGTAGTAACATTGTGGTGGGAACGTTCATCGATATGATTTTATTTAGTATACGAATTGACTACTATGGCATTAGCAGCTGATTTAGATTTGTCGGGACTAGAAGATGACATAGAAGGAAACTCAGTTCGTAGTTTCTTAGGTCAAATTTTAACACGACCATATTATAAAGCACACAGTTCTAATTTTTGTGCCATATTAAATGCTTCATAAAAGGTCTAAAATGATTGAATTTGTAATGTTAATGAAATGTTCTTGGCATATGATTTACAAAAAACTTCAATCAACTTAGTTTGTGGTAATGTAAAGGATAATTGATTGATTATACCCCTCCAGTAAGAAACACAATCAAAAAATGATTCATCCTCAAATTGTTTAATCGCATAAAGGAAATTAATGATGAATTTTCGGGATATGTTTATAGAGAAGTGTTCTAAGAACAATTGTGTAAGTTGAGTGAAAGAGAAAAGGAAATATTGTGGGATGTTATTGTACCAATCTAGAGCATGACCAATGAGGGACATTAGAAAGGTTCGCAGCATAAGGTCTTGATCATGGGATATTAAATAAAAAGTGTGACAAAACACATGAATATGTTGCTATGGATATTATTTACTGTAGAAATTAATGAACTTTAGAAGATCCCAGTGAGGAGGGTATGTTTTGTATGGGACTGATGGGTGAATGGGTTCATTACAAATTTGGTCGTAAGAGAAAATATTTTTGGGTGTAGATGAGGCAGCTTCTAGACTTGATATTTCATTCATCAGATCTTGAAGAAGATCAGTTGGTGTGGATTGTTATGAATATGGACCAGGTTGAAATGTAAACTGACCAAGTTGTGAATATATTTGGTATTTTTGAGGAATGTTGTATCGTGGAACATTTTCTGCATGATGTTTTATTGTGGTTGTGGAATATACTTTTGAGAAGGAATGTTTTGCTAGGGTATGTTCAGTTGTGGGATGTATTGTTGAGGAATATACTGTTGGGAAGGAATATTTTGCTGGTGAGGAAGAGTTTGTTGCGGAATGTATTTTTGATATGGGATACTTTGTTGTTGTTTTGCGAGTATATTGTGGAATATATTTTTGAGATGGAATGTTCTGTTATTGCAGAATATTTTATTAAGGGATGTACTATTGAGATGGGATACTTTATTTTTGTTGTGGGAGAGTCTGTTGTGGAATATATTGTTGATATGGAATGTTCTGTTGTTGTGGAAGAGTTTGTTGAGGAATGCACTGTTGAGTTTCCAAAGTTTGTGAAGATTGTATATACTAATAAGGAATGGGTTGTGAATAAGGAGGTGGTTGTTGAAAGAACATAACAGAGGCGGTAGAAGATGGTGTTTGTTGAGTAGGAGAAGATTGTGGCATATAGCTTAGTTGTAATGATTGTTGTGGTATATGTTGTGAGACAAGATGAGTGGTAGAAATTTCAATAGTATTGATTAAAGGAATTGATGTTGGAAAAGACATAGTAATATTATGAATGTTGCTAACCGGTTGAGACAAAATGGTAGAAACAAAAATGGAACTCATTGGAAGTGTTTGAGTAACTGAGGATGTTATAGGGGTAGACAATTAAGTACTGATATTACTTTACGGAGGCATTAAACCAATAGAGATTTCAAATGATAATGTATGTTGTTGGGAAGCTGTGTCCTGAGAAGAAACCATATGAAGACTAAAAATAGGAACAAAAGACGTAACTTCTGACAATTTGGTTTGACTTAGAGGTGGATACGTATGTATTTGTTGAATGATAGGTCCCTGATTTGAAACATGTCTTGTCATGGCTGCGGAAGGATCATATGAAGATGGTGGTTGGGATATGATTTGTTGATTGATAGTATGTGTAGAATTAGAAGCACTTGAAAATGGTTTGAATTCAAGTTGTTGTGAGGAACCAAACAAGGGCCCAGGAATGTTTGTAGATGGTTTTGGTGTAAATGGTTGGAGCTGAACACCCCTAGCTACCAAATAGGAATTAAGGGAAATGGGATTTGAATCTAACATTTCTTCGATAATAGGGTCTCATCTTTCAAAGACAGTAGTTTCGGAAGATTATGATTGTGAACTAGGGTAATATGGTTTTTTAATGTTTTCAATGCTTTCTTGTTTAGATTTATAGAAATCCTGACTGTGAAATTGATGTGCATAATTTAAAAGTCGTTGTCTCATTTCTTCATTTTATTGTTCCTCTATTTCATGCCAAGCTCGTTGAGCATCAGTCAGAGGGGTTGATGTAATTAGTTAATAGAAAGGGTTTTTTTATTGTAGTAGCATAGTAAAGGTTGGTGTTGATACAATAGTAAATGAATGTGTCAGCACTGGTGTAGATAATGGAGTGGATAAGGGAATTTGTTTTTGCAAAGTTATGGATATTGGTTGAGACATACTTTCAGTAGTTTGATTATGAGCATGTTGTCCTTTTTGTACCATTGTAAGCAAACAAACATGCAAAAATTATCCAAAAATGTACTAAAATGGGTTGATTATAAGAAAAAATTAAAAGCAAACAAGATAGATTGTTAATTTGTCTTGATTTAATTATAAGGTGAAATGTGTACAATGGTTAACATGGGTCCTAGGAAATGGAAATCTCGGGTTGGTTTGAGGTATGTTTAAGGGTGGAGTCCTCGATAGAACTGAAGGTACGTGAGGCCCAACTCTATACTACTATTGATACGCACATGGTATTGGGGCCTACCCCCTCACTTCATGATCTCGCCACGATAAGGGTATCGGGTGCTTGGCTGATATATATCGACAAATAGGTGATTATACTCAACCATAACACCGAGTCGGATTATCCTCTTGATGATCAAATCTAAGTAGGTATACACCTAGGTGAGAGATGTTTGAGTGCATATTATGTTTGATTGTGATTTGGTTGTGTGTGTGGGGGAAGAACAAGTGGATGTAACTAATTTACCTTCCTAATTAAAATTAGATAATCAAGAAGTATGAAATGATTCGTTTTAAGACCCAAGATGAAGTGTTATTTTCGATGAGAGCAGTCAATCAAAATGAGGTATGGAAAGAAAAAGAGGGATTAGGAATTACCGTGAGATCGCTCCTTTTTTTTAGATTTTAGATTTTAACAATTTTTGGAGTAAGTAATTCCAACAATCCAGTTGATGAGTTCTCTAGAAACAACACCCTGCAAGTGGGTTAGGAGAAACAGAAAGAAGAATAAAACAAACAGGTAGCAATTTGCAAATTGTTAGGTTTTGAAAAACATGGGGAAATCATAGGTGATTTTCTTAATCACAGGTGATTTATCTAATCGCAAGCAATTTTTTACACAGATAATCAAAAAAATAAAAAATATACTATTTTACTATTAAAATAAATCAAATAAACAAGGGACACTATCCCACCAGGCATGACAAAATGTTTAGAATAGATTTTCCTTTAAAATTTAAGTTAATAGAAAAGAAACTAAAAATATCAAACCTCAAGATGGAGGAGTTTACCAGTACCCACAGATGTGTATGAATGGTGTTGATGTTGCACCACGTGTTCAAAACAATTGATCTCCTATCCTACAAATGATGTTACAATCAAAGACGCTACACCAAATTTTTAATTAGTAATAATAATAAGTGAGCTTCTCGATAGAAGTTAGTTCTCGGAAGTCAAAGGAATTCCCCGAAAGGATGTCAACCCATTATTTATGCAATCAAGAAATATATATAGGAAATCATTATATTTGGATGGATATAAAATAATAATTGTTTTGATTGTTTCAAACTTTATTACAAGATTATTATATGATAATTAAAATCTAGATATATGAGCTATAACTATAAATCAGAATCAAATTCGGTGTCATAATATTCAAATGAGGATGGGTTCTCAAAAGTGAGCTTAGGATAATCTATCTCAGATTCTTCAAATAAGTCATAGTAGTAATCATCAATATACTCATCTCTAAATAATTCATAGACGATTTCAGGCTCCTCGTTCTCTGAGTCGTATTGATAATCAGATGTAGTGTTGGAATATGGATATTTTGAATGTTTAGTGGATTTGGTTTAATTTTTTGATTCAACATTAGAGTTCCAAAACTCCAATCCGGCTTCATAGCGGTATTCAAACCAAGCCAAATTGACTTGAATGCATAAAATTTTGAAGTATGCCTTCCATAACTTGTTTATGGCCTCACAAATCCTTTAAGTGATCTCGAAGATGTTTTTAATCTGGTTTGAAGGGACTGAATATATTGTGTGAAGTTCCAAATCAAGAAATACATCATATTTCTCCCAATGCAACGGGTGACAAATAATTGGAAGAGAATTGACAGTGTTTATCTCATGTGCCTGGCCACCCATAGCCATCTACAGTAACCCATACATGATCACATGTAAGAAAAAATAGAGAAATAGATGTAATGGATAGATGATAATCTGATAAAGACTATAAATGTCAAAAAATGATAAGAAACACATACATTTTAAGGAAATGTAGGTGTTTCACTAAAACGTTGGCGATTCTAAGTTAGATCAAACAGTATAAAATATGATATATTATTAACAATCTAATCAACTTTTTGACAAATTATCCAGTTCATGTTCAATTATAATGGAAGACAAAAGGTTAAAAAAATATGGATATTTTGAATAAGTGAATAAAAGATGTAAATATACATTCTTACCCTTATTTGGATGAAGATTGAGACAACCCAAACCTGCAGATTTGTGAATATTAATCAGATCCTGAACAAGATCTTAATCTATTCGACAATTGAAAGTATAGGTGCTAAATGACAAAGGACGTGGTGATAAAGAAGACTTTTATAAATAGGAGCTTGAATGAATTGATGAACAAAGGAGGATGCGTAGATAGAAACTCGGATCTCTTTGACAGGTTGTTGGGATGTCTTCTAACTAGGAATAACTATATAAAACAATGATATGGAGTTTATCTTGTCATGAAACTAGACTAAATGAAGGATGATAAATGTTTAAAATTGAAGATATGGAAGGACGACAGAGAATGAGCTTGGGAAGCAAGCAAGGTGGTCCCTGAATAAGATTGCAAAATGGGTTTAAATAATCGCTGATGTTTTACCAAAACGCTGGCAATTTTAGGTTATTTGAATTCATTTGGCTAATAGTTCGAAGAATTGCCTAATGTAAGCCTATTTTTTATGGATTCTCAGGGATAATCCATAGGTTTGTTTAGGAATGTAATGCGTTGTTGGGTGAGGTGCCTTATTTGATTGGATTATATTTTTATTTTGGCCTAGGTTTGTTTAGGATTTATTTTGGTTATTTTTATTAGATATATTAACCCATATCTTAGCATATTATGATAATAATAATATATTTTATTTAATAATAAATTTCATAGATTTATAAAATAGTCTATGGTAAATATGAGGAAATAATGAATTTAAGAATTATATTTAAATAATATTTAGACTAATAGATATCAACATGATAAATTTTAATTGCTAATAGGAAAAATTATTGATGACGAGGGAGTGTAGAATTTTGGTGTCTATACGGGTTTATTGTACATCTAATACCTTGGCATCTAAGGTGATCTATTTAGGTGTAGGATTGAAAGTGACAATATTAGGAGCACCGAGACAATTAAGTGAAGAGGCTAGCTCAAAATATGTTAAAGGTGGTGGATTTTTGTGGGAGTGTGATGTGAAACATAGTTATAGATTTTATCAATGACCCAAGGGGTATCGAGGAGTGGCAGATTAGTGGGAGGATCATAAGGAAGCATCTATTCCTCATATTCCTTATCTTTAGTATCATACATAGGGGACTCATAAGATGCATCTATGGTATTAGAATCAAGTTGATAAGATCGTATTTGGTCTGAGGCATGTTGGCAGTGCAATAATTCCAAGTTCCTTTACTCATCTTACGAAATGATGTAATCTTCATTGAAGGATATCCCTTTACCTTTAACGTCAGACACCTCCTCCTTAGCTGAAACACCAATCTTACTAAAATATTTGGGTGAAAGGGGAGGGTTATGAGAGAAGATTTGTGTAATTCCTAGTTTTTTACATTCTAAGTGCTTGGAGGCTAAGGAATTTCTCATTGGCTCCTCTATATCACTTTGAGGTGGAAACTGGTAACAAGGAAACCAGGCTAAAATTTCATCGGGTAACCTATTTTTGTTGACTGTATTTTGAATATCATTAGGTTCATCGTTATTTGAGTCTTCTAATGTAATTTGGATTTTGGATCTATGATCAAAGAACTCTGGGTAGGGAATACTTTGGATCTCAAGAGTAGTTGGCATTAAGAAAGGTTCATTAATAAATGGTACTGGGATATCCCAAGGATTAGGATCAACATCATGTTTTAAGTGTTGGTTATTATGGATGAATTTAATACATTGGTACCTAGAAGATACGATTGTGCACATGCAATGTGTCCATGGTCAGACGAATAAGAGGTTATGTGAGAGAGGACGATCTAGAACTATATGTTTGGCATGGACTATTTTAGGTCTAACTATGATTGGTAACTAGATGCATCCTATGGGTTTTTGTTTGGTTTTGTCTAATCCATGACAAGTCAAATGAGTATGCTTGAGTTCATCGATAGAATAGCCAAGATTTTTTATTAGGGAGAAGGATGCTAAGTTAAGTATTGATCCTTTATCTACAAAGACCCTACACGCTTGTGCATCGTGAATGATAACACTAATGAGAAAGGGTGGGTCATGCACACAAAATAATACCTCATTGGTAATCATGTCGTCCTCTATAAACTCCATGGCTATGCATCCTAGATGGGAGTTTTGTAAGGATGGTACCATATTCTCTATGTGGTGGATTTCCTAATTCATGGATGTTGTAGGAACCTTGGGATCTACACAAGAAGGATCGTCAAATCTTTGTAAATATTGGAGGATAAATATTTGATGCGAAGATGAAGTACACGTGAGTTCCATAAAGGGTATTTTAAATGTAATGGAATTTATCTCATCTAAGAAGTTCTAAATAGGCTTGGAATAGATTCCATAGCGATACTTTGGTGGTGGCATAATGGGAGGTGCATCCATAAGTGATGGTGGTTTAGTTGGAGCCATCTTGTTGGAAGAAGGTGGGATAGGATCCTTACTTGGTACTTCTTGTGGAACCAGAGGTGGATGTTTAATTATAGGAGCAGGATCCGCCATTGGTGGGTCTTGGGAAGGATAAAGTAATGGTGGATTGTCAAAATATTTCTTTGGCTTGATGACATGATTTTTATGGGAAGGTTTACCCATGTAGTTTACTTTTTATACATTGAGATATTGAGAGTCTAGGATACTTTGATCATATGAAGGTTCTATGGTGTCTACAATATTGTTCATGGGGATTTTATGATGCTTGTTTTAACGGTTTGAATGGGAGCTCTCCCAAGATTTATATTTCTCATAACACTCTTTTATAATGGAAGAATAATCGAAAGAAGTGCCAAGGAAATAATCTAGATTCCTTCCTAAGGTCCTTACAATCATTGTGAAAATGTCCTATAGCGGTATGCCACCAAAAAAATAGATCAACCCTAAAGTTAGGTAGGGCCTGTTTTGAAGGAGAAACTATCCATGGAGTGGGAAGCATTCAGAGAAGTTAGACATGAGATAGAGGAGTATGAAGGGAGGAGAAAGGAAGATCTTGTTGTGATCTTACTCATTTCTTTCTATAAGGATTTGAAGGTTTTATTACACATGTTGTGCTTTTAAGTTTAGGTGATGAAATGGAAATACATCCAAACTCACACATTAGATGATATTGTCATTTAATTTTCTTAAGGGATTCCTCCAATGTGTTAGGAGAGAAAGATTTGAATTTATATTGGAGAGTGGTCGTAAGGGACTTAAGGAATATTTTACATAATATTTGATTATCAATATTGTGAGTAGCTTATATGGAAAACATTTTCCATTTCTTAATAAATCCTTGGGAAGATTCATGAGCCCCTTGCTTAAGTAATATTTATAAGGTTTTTTCATGAAAGTATTGTTGCTAAAATTAGGAGATGAGAGCTTTAACTAAGCCTTTTAAGTCAACTATCGAGTTTGTATGGAGTTAGTTATACCATTCTAGTGGCTCACCCACGAAAGTATTTTCTAGAAGCTTAGCAGCTATGTAGATATGTTTTTGAATCCATTATTTGTAAAGATTACCAAAGGTATTAAGATCGAGGGATGGATTTGTAGAACGATCATTTGAGATGGTAGGGATAGTCTCTCCTAAGTCCAAGATAGTAATGTAAGGAGATAAAGACTCATTTTGGAGAGTTTGTAAAAGCATTCTCTGAATTGGTGGAGGAATATGATTCCTAGTACATCTACCAATGAATGGGGGTATAATAAGACAAGCTAGGAACCAAACTTTGAGATGATATCTGTAACATATGATTTTGCATTTTCAACATGCTAGTTGTGGTGGTAGCTTGGGATAAGGCCATCTGATCTAGGAGCTTAAGTATTACCATGTTAAGATCTATGTAAAAATGATGACCTTTGTTTGTGGGTATTTGTTCATGATTTTTATCTTCATTATTAGGGGTTTTGGGAGATTCATTCTAATCATTCTTTCAGGGAGAATTTTGATCGTGGTATGAAAATCCCAGGTTAAGATGGGACATGGTCATTTACATGGCATTGGTAGATATCTTTTGAAATCCTCTGTCTTTTTTAGGGGTGAAGTATTCATTGTTTTTGAGATTATTAATGATGGATCTAGGATCTATATTTTTTTATCTTGACCACATTACATTATGTGGATTAACCTTACTCTGACTGATAAGAGGGACAAGGTTATGGAAACAAAGTTTCACGAGTGAGGATAGAGTGGCTAGGTACATTATAGTGCTTTTAGGATGAGATATATAAAACATAGCAGGATGGAGAGGAGATGTAGGAAGAAATTAATATCCCATAGAGAAGTTTAGGGGGCTGAGTTATGCAAAAATATCCTCAGAGGTGAGATCTTTACAACTTGGAAGTTGAACACTAGGCTTTAGAAATTTGCACTTTAGACAAAATCAGCCATGTGGAATGTTTACACATGGGCTGATGGTGTAAGGAAATTGACTCACACAAAAATAGAAAGAATAAGCCATGTCAGAAAAATCAAACAAAGGTTGATAGTGTCTAGGAAGTGATAGAGTGGAATCAAATAGGATCATCCTTGCAATAGGGTATGCACAAGGCTGAAGGCATATGAAGGTAGGTGTGACATGAACATGCCGAATTGCCCATGGGTGACGATGTTTGTGTAAATAGATTTTTAGGGTTTATAAGATTTTTAAATGCTTAGATGAATTAAACATTGAACATGGCTTATTTTTAACAAGATGCACATGATCATAAGGTCTGTAAGATTCATGTTGGGTTCACCAAAGGATGTATAAGAGAAAAACATTGTCTCAATAACATGTACTCCTAAATCATCCATTCTAAAATGGTATCAAGGAAACAAATGGGAAACAAACATGTTCCTACATATAAGGGAATAGACTTAAAGGGGCTATAGTGAGTGTTAGGTTTGCATATCTAGAGGAAGGTAATCCCTACACAATTTCTACCTAGGGTTTCCAAGGCCCATGAGTAAGATAGAGGAAGGAACCCTACTGAGATATTGGTAGTTAGATGTAGAGAGGCATGGATCAACATTAAACATGCATGAAATAATTGAAATGAAAATTGTTGTAGCTCAAAATTTGGCCCTTCCCTAAGACATAGACAACTAGATATTTTGAGGCAATATGGAACTATCAGTAAGTTGTGGGACTTGCATTGTGAGACAGACATCCAGAGAAGGTCAGTTCCTCTTCCTAATCCTAATTCTAAAACTACTCCTAAAGCTCAAAGATAATTCTAAGATAAAAATTCCAAGGGACCAAAATTTGAAGGAGATGCATGAAAGGGAAATACTAAGCTAAAAGGAGTGGTGATATCACTATAAAAGGGGGTGAGAGACACTCTATGAGGGAAAATGGGGGATAATGTGTAAAGAGAGGACATACAAAAGTGTCAAAACTCAAAACGACATTAAATTTCCACTTTCACATGAAACACAATAAAAAAGGAGCCTGCAAGTGAGAGAGATATATACAACACATCACAACAATAAAAGGAAGGAAATACTACAAATAAAATGAGCTAGGGTACATAAAATGTGCCAAAAAACAAAATTTATATTGCTTAAAATATGCACAATCGATTAAATATGAAGCAAAAGGTAAGAACATATTTACAGAGTCTAAAATGAAGGTTCACCACTCATAGCTTCTTGGGAGACCATTTTGACATGGTTCCTTTGCAATTTAGAATGTCCATCCTTTCAAAAAATAAATATTTTACAATATATACCTCGAAGAGAAGAAGAGACAAGGGAAAAGAGAGGGGCATAGGTGTTTGAACTTTCAACCACTAAAAATCTACATCGAGTTTTCCTATAAAGCACGTGGGCACCCTGAAAAGCCATTACTATGTTTATTTTGTCCTGAAGAAGGAAATGAAGCCATATTTCAATTCTAGTGGTTGGAACATGTTTGCCATTTTGACCCACAAATCTCCACCAAAATGGGATTTTGATGATTTAAAATTGAAGGGCTCGAGGAGATATTTCCAACTATATAAATTTTGTCTGATTTGGAGCTTTGGATTGATATATGGCCTTCTAAAGATCTGCATGTTGGGGTGTAAAGGAATTTGACTCGTGGAAGCATTTGATTAGCTAGTGGATCAAATTATTCTAACATGTGCATTACTCTGACCTTTTTCATGTGTCCACTTTTCATTGGTTTGGGGATCATGATTTTACTTCCCTTTACTTTTCCTCTATTTCCTGTGGATTTATGAAGGCCTTCCTTCATGAAATACAGGCCAATAAGACAATGCCATGTTTCTTCACAGTATCAAACTATCCTTTACTCTTTTCTTCTCTTTTATAAATGTGATCCAATAGAATATTTCCACATTCCTTCATGGTGTCAGACTGTCCTTGAACATATACAAGCCACTGCAAAGTATTAACCAATGAAATGGCTCCATGTAGCTTTGTAATTTTATTTTTGATTAGCCCCTGACTGACCATTGGGAAGTGTGAGCCAATATGAAAGCTCCACGTATTTCTCAATGTTAGTCCTTTTTATTATCCCTTCTAACACCTACGAATCATTAGCCAAAGAGATCATTCTACACCCCTAGGGTTGTCAAATTTTTCTTTATCTCCTAATTGATAACTACAAAGAATGAGCTAATAGGAAATCTCCATGCTCCTTTGCATTGTCAGTGTGTCATATTACCCCTTAACCTTCAAATGTTTAGAGTTCAAAAGGTTAGCCAAGGAAATTGTTCCACGTAGCTTCAGGTTGTTATAATTTCTAGAGCCTGCCTTTGCATCACAAATTTCAACTTCAGCAAACTTAGAAACTTTTTGGCTTCATAAGAAATGTGCCACTTTTCCCCTTTTGACCTCACTGACTTTCTGGGACCTGAAGAATTATGTACTTAGGTTTATTCTAGGAACTTGAGGTGTGTCCCCACTTTGACCATTGATCTTCTACTACCTATCTTCACCTTCAACTGCCACGTGTTCTTTTACCTTTTTTGACTCAAGTATGGACCTAAAAGACTATGGAATGCAACTTATTCCACAGAATTGAAGTCCTCTAGGTCTGAAAGCATTGAGGAGAGATAGAATCTTGCCCCATGGCCTATTGTTTGATATTTGGAGTTTGAATTTGATGGCCAAATGAACATCAGGAAAACAATTTAATATAATCTTCTAATGAATAAACTATGTCTCCTACAGGTTTTTAAAATCCAATGTCCAGTCCTCTTGGAAAGGGGAAATTGAGGACCATTTAAACATCCCAAACTTGTAAAATGGCTAAGTCCATTTTTAGGGAGTTATCCAAATTAACTCGGGGGATAAATTTGGGATAACAGTTTTGGAAACCTCCAGGGAAAATTTTCCTACTAAATTTCAACCAGTAGCCTTAAAGCATCCATTGGGCATGTAATCAAGCCCAAAAATTTGAAAAACTGATCTAAAATTTGAAAATATCTTACCCCTGAGCCATTATGAACTCGACATGATCTAGAACTACCTACAGATGATATGTGGAGCTCTAAATGAAACTTTAAAATTGCTCCAACTATATGATTTTTCCATGAAACATGTTGTGGATGATTTGGGGCTACCTTTCTTCTCTTGAAGTTGATTGCTTGGGAGTTTTGATTCACCTTATAACTGTCCCAAAATATTGTGTTTTTAACCAAGGAAGAGGCACAAGGTCCTGATCTACATATGATCTCTTGGGGATGAAAAATGCACTTTAAAATCTGCCCCAAATTATGATTACCATGGAAAATGCTCTGAACTAAACCAAGCTATGCAAACAATAAAAAGACTGAAAAATCTATATACAAACATGGAAAATCATACATAATCCAATTGGAACAATGCATAGTGTACACAAGCACTTATTTTTCTAGAAAAAAACCTACCTACTATACTCTAACCAAAGGAAAAGGGAGTTGAAAAAAACTTGTAATAGGTTGTGAGAAATAGATACCTTTCCTCATAAAATGTTTCTATGTGATCTATTTGACAACAAAATCACATGGTCGAAGTGCAAACATGATCCAAACTTCATGTTTCTTCAAATTATTAGCTAAAAATAAGATGTATACTTCATCAAGTTACTCTGCATCTGGTTAGAGGTGTTACGTCTGACCTTTGGTACTTTGATGATCATCCTCATGCTCTGAAATGAGCATGACTGGTTACAACTCTAATTTTGGCTCCAAGCTAGCAAAATTTTTGATTGGGTAACGGGATTTTAGAACTAATGGTCTGATCCTTGTGATTTTCCCATATCTTTGAAGCTCAATCCCATGAATGGGATTATCTTGTAGACTTTCCATTTCATGAATGAAGTTGCTTTCAAGCTGATATGATCCTTGTTATGCTTCTACAAGAAACTCTACCTCCTTCATGGATGATTCCTAGGAGTGTTTTGAAGAAAAAGTCTCTTTGTGTTGGAAGACAGATGGTGGAACTACAAAATTAATGAGTTCAATGGGTTCCTCTTCATGCATGCAATCTTCCAAGTCTGATAAAACATCATCCTCTTTGTTATCAAGCTCTGCAAGACACTCCTCTTCGATCTCATCCTCCTTGTGATCCTCATCATTTAGAGATTATTCCTCCTCCTATTTTTATTTTTCAAGATGGTATAAATTAACAACCTCTATAAATATAGTGCCATCATGCACACTACATTCAGAGAAGAGATATTTTTGATCATCTTCTTCCTGTGATTTCACTTCTGCAAAATCATCCTACACCTTATGTTCTTCACTTCCAACCTCTGTTGAATTCTTAACCAGCAGTGGCATCTGATTGAAATCAAATATTGCAGCCCATTCTTATAAAAAAATTGCAATTTCTTCTCAGCTGGGTTCTTCAATTTTCTTCCCTCCTTTGATTTTCTGATTTTTCTCTTCCCAAAATGGGTTTGGGAAGCAAGAGGAGAGGTGGTCTGGGTTATAACATGGCTATGAAATTTTTTTAGTGGAAGGGGAGGTTTAATTTCTTCTTGTGGAGGGGAAGGAGTTTTAGAAGAAAAGAGAGTGGAAAAATAGAGGTGGGATGGAAAGGAAGAAGATAGATAAGGGGTATTATCAATGGGGAAAACAAGAAAAAAGCTAGGGATATGAAACTCAGGCTGAGATGGTGTAGATTGGGGAGGAGGATTAGAGGAACTTTAAGATTCTAGCATAGGATTTCCAAATTGATGGGGTTGCCTAACAATAGATTCATGAGCCTCCATTAACTCATCTCACTTTGTAATTTGGGGCATCATCTAAATTATAAAGTGTAGCTTCTAATGAGAGCTGGACCAACTTGGTCTAGGGCCAACCCATGAGTAAGGGACCCTAAAACCAATCATGGCTATGTTTATTGAAAATGTGATCCTAAGTTGCACCATGCCCACCTCCATTTCTTGAATCGTCCTATGAAAATCAACATCTTCCATGGAGTTTCCACCATCATCTACATAACCATGTTCTTCATAAACATTTTGGTTAGGAAAATAACCATATGGGTCAGTGGGGGTGGGTTATATATGCTATATTATTCGTGGATAGGGTTCATAAAACTTATTTGGAGGAGGATTTTGGGAACATTGTGAGGATGGAGTGGGACTCTGATTACTGCTACTTGCAAATGAGAGTTTCAATGAAGTGAAATGAAGTCATGATTGCACAACTTCATGAATGAAAGGAGAAAATGGAAAATGGAATTGAAGGGAAATGAATGGAAAGATGGAAAAGAAATGGAAGGATGAAGGGAAAGGTCTGTAAACTAAGATAATGGGTTTTTTGGAACAATGGAGTCACCAGATGTGTTGAGAAAATACCTCCAAATGATCGAATACCATCAAGAACACATCAACCTTGATAGTATGAATATGTCAACCTCTTTAAACTCTATCCCACTGGGTGTGCCAAAACTGTTTGAGCTCAAAATTGCACCCTTCCCCGAGTCATAGATAACCCAAGATTTTGAGGTAACATGGAACTGTCTCAAGTTATGGGACTTGGACTATGAAACAAAACTTCAGAGAAGGTCGGTTCCTCTAACTAATCCTAAGGTTAAAACTACTCCTAATGCTAGAAATGAAGCCATCTAATCCTAAACTAACATTCTAAGGGATCAAGGTTAAAAAAATATTCATAAGGGAAATCCTAAGCTAAAGGGATGGTGATAGCACCAAGAAAAGGGCGATGAGATACTCACAAATGAGGGGAAATAGGGAAAATGGGTAGAGAGATGGTAGAAAGAAGTGCCACAATGCAAAACGACATCTAACTTGCTACTTTCACATGAAACACAATCAAAATGGAGTCTCCAAATGAAATTAATATGCACAACACGTCACAATAGTAAAAGTAAGGAAAGACTGCAGATAAAACACAAGTATAGGGTAGAAAAAGATGAGCCACAAACACCAGATTCTATATTGCTTAAAGGTATGCGCAATCCATTTACAGATGAAACAGAAGGAAAGAAAAACATCTCCAGAGGCCAAAATGAAGATTTTTCTGCTCACAACTACTCGGGAGACTATTTTAATATGGTTCCTATTTCAGTTTAGAAATGTCAAGTCCTTTGGAATAATGAAATATTTTACAATATATAGCTCAAAGAGAAGAAAGAGATGAGGGAAAATTGAGGGGCACAACTTTTTGAAATTTCAACCACCAATAATCTGCATTGAATTCTCCTGCAAAACACATGGGCACTGTGCAAGGCCACTACTATGTCTATTTCATCCTATTTAAGGAAATGAAGCCATACTTCATTAATTGTGGTAGTTGATCTATGTTTTCCATTTTGACCCAAAAATCACCACCAAAATCATATTTTTATGATGTCAAATTGAAGGACTCAAGAAGACCTTTCCAACGATATGAATTTTGTCTTATTTGGAGCTCTGGATCGAAAGATATGGACTTCTGAAGATTTGCATGTCAGGGAGCACAAGAATTTGACACGTGGTAGCCTTTGATTAGCGCGGGGATTGTCTTTTGCCAATGTGTGCATTACTTTTAACTTTTCCATGTGTCCACTTTCCATTGGTTTTGGGATCGTTATTTTTCTTCCCTTTATGTTTCCTCTATTTCCTTTGGCCTTATGAAGCTTTACCTTCATGAAATTTAAGCCAATAACACAATGCCACATGTCTTCACCATGTCAAACTATCCTTTTATCTTGTCTTCTCTTTTAGAAATATGAGTCAATAGAATATTTCCATGTTCCTTCAGGGTGTCAGATTGTCCTTGAATATATATTAGTCATTGTGAAGTACTAACAAATAAAACGGATCCATGTGGCTTGACAATTTTCTTTTTAAATAGCCCCTGATTGACCATTATCGAAGTGTGAGCCAATAGGAAATATCCATGCTTTTTGCAATGTTATTACTTTTGATTATCCCTTTTAACACCTATGAAGAATTAGGAAATGAGATCATTTCATGCCCCTCAGGTTTTTAAATTTTTATTTATCTCTTGATTGACAACCTATGAATAACGAGCCAATAGGATATCTCCATGCTCCTTCACATTTTCAGTGTGTCACATTGCCCCTTAACCTTCACATTTTTAGAATGTGAAAGGTTAGCCAAGTAAATTACTACAAGTAGCTTTGAGTTGTCAGACTTGTCAAATTCTACATTCACATCGAAACTTTTAACTTTGGGGAAGTTGATTTTTTTTGGATTCATAAGAAATGGGCCACCTGTCCCCTTTTTGACCTTGATGGATTTCCTAAAATTGATGAATTATGAACTCATGTTTATTCCGTGGGCTTGAGGTCGACGGAATGGATCTTCCTTGAAAACTGCCAGAATGGTGATGTATGTCCCCTCTTTGACCATTGATATTCTGCCATGTGTCATCTCCTTCACCTGTAGCATGTTCTTTGACCTTTATCGACTCAATCTTTGACCCGAAAGATTATGGAATTCAACTTATTATGTAGACTTAAAGTCCACTAGGCCTGAAAGCATTAAGGAGATTTAGAGTCCTGCCATTTGAATTTGATGGATAAATGAATGTAAGGTGGATTAATATGATATGTAAATGAATAAGAAAAGTCTCCCATGGGTTTTTGAAAGACAACAACCAATGCTCTTGGAAAGGGGAAATTGATGGCCGTTTAAACATCCCAGACCTATAAAATAGCCCAGGGGGGTAAATTTTTAACGAGTTATCCAAATTAACCAGGGGGTAAATTTGGGCTAACAAAAACTAAGGAAATGATAATGGATAAGAGTATTATGCTAACTAACATCCAAACACTTCAAATACTAAGCTAACTTAGCAAAATGAAGAAGGAAATGAACTTACCTATGTAAAATGATAAGAGATGGTTAGAGTACTCTTCTTGTACCTGTAGGGTGGTCACTGATGCATCTAACTCTCCTGAGAAGTAGCACACAGAGAGAGATTCACTATTAGGTGGAGAAGGGGAACATTGTTCCTATCCTATACTCACTATAGGTGACCTCATAGTGCAAGAAACAATTCAAGAAGAAGAGTATCCAATCCAATCCAAGAAAGAATCGAGATGAACCAAAAGCTAGGTGAGAAAATGCGAAGATGGCACAAAAGAATAAATCTAATGGAAGTTTGAATGATGTGGCTTCCTTTTTATGAGTTTCAAATGAGGTGAATTTATATAGAGGATACCATCACTCGTGGGTGATTTCATCAGCCATGGGAGATGCAATATCAACACAATCACCCATGGATGATGAAAAGAGGTAAAATATCATGAAAAGTGAAAGAATGTTGTTGTAGATCATGGATATGGATGAGAAAAGTGTAGAGTGATGAGATGTAATAAATAAACTGTGAATGTAATATGTATGAGACCTAGGAAGACACGAATACATAGTGTAAGGAAAATTAAGGCCAAGACCAAATAATGACACTCTCTCCGTGTACTATCTCTAACCCATAATGGTTACATGTATAACCATCCCCCATTCTCAATAGGACCCTTAAGACATCCAATTTAGAAATAGATGCATCAGTGACCCTTAATTTTACAAAATAAATTTTTAGTAATAAGTATGAAAGATGAAAAGTGAAAAATTATGTATATACAAAAATGAAATGACCTATTAGAGGAAGTTTCAGAGAAATGTTGCAAGGTATAGCAGGTTAGTTATCCTGAAGCATAATTTTTATCCCCTATACTCTCCTCCATTCTATAAAGGTTGCATATTTCTTCATTGTAAAGGATCCCTCTCTATCTTAGCAATGTAGAAATTGTGACAAAACTGAGGAGTTCTAAACCTGCGAATGAGTTTTGTGAAGCATTTTTACCTCCAAACTTGGTTGTAATAGTTTGTGTGTACAAGAACAACATTAATATGATTTAAATTGTGGACTGAATCCACACCGTGAGTCTATTATTATTTTCTTTCCTTCTTCTATTTTAATTTTTATCATGTATTCATAGTGTTTTACAAAATACTATGTCAACTGTGTCTAATAAAAAAAGGTTGTGAACATTAGGGGGTTTAAAAAATCCCCATAAGCATTGGATTCTCTTGGAATTTAGGAAAAATAATAAACTAGATATTATTATGTTACAAGAAACTATGATGAATACTACTAGGATGGAAGAGTTTCATATATATTTATGGAATGAGGTTGGGTTTCATTTTAAATCTCTGGTGGGGGCCTCTAGAGGTTTTATATGTCTTTAGAATGTGAATTTTCTAGAGGGGTTTCCTTTACATGTCATTCAACATCATATTGCCATCTTCTTCACAATTTAAAGATAATAAAAAAATTCACATTATCTAATATATATGCTCCTAATTCAATCATTGGAATACATGATATTTGGGAGGAAATATCTGGCTTTAGAAGGTTGTCTAAGGATTTAAACTGGGTTATAGGGGGTGACTTTAATACACCCATGATTACCTCTAAAAAAAGGTGGCACTATCTCATATACTGATTGTATAGAGGACTTGGCCAAAGTTATAAACTGGAATGATCTGTTGGATCATGAGCTTAGTGGTCCAAAATATACTTGGTCTAATAGAAAAAGTGGTGAAGATCTCTTCCAAATTATAATAGACAAGTTTTTATTTGATTATCAATGGATACGAGAGCATCAATATTCTTTATCCTCTCTTGATCACGTTGGTTCTGACCATAATCTGATTCTTCTCACCGTTTGGGAGATGGTACAAACTAAAGGTATACCCTTCATATTTGAAAATATGTGGACCACTCATATAGAGCTTGGAAAAATGATTGAGGAGTGGTGCAACATCGATACTAGAGGAAATAACATGTTCCAAGTTACAACAAAGATAAAAAAAATGTTAAGACCAAGATCAAAAAATGGAATAAGGATAATTTTGGTAACAGTTTCATGCAAAAAGTAAAATAACTGAGGAATTGAGAGAAATGGAAGAAATAATGGAATATGGAGTTATAATTAAAAGGAAAAAGTACCATTGTCTACATTTCATGCTATCCTCAGCAAGGAAAAAAAATATTGGAAACAAAAATCCCAAGTTAGTTGGCTTAAGGAGGGAGACATGAATACAAAGCTCTTCCATATCTCAACTATGATTAGAGAAACAAAAGGGTGTATAAAATAAATAATGAAACATATGGAAGTGTGGCTACAGAGGAAGATGACATCTTGAACACTAATACTTATTTTTTCAAAAATTTGTTTGCTGAGGGTCAACAAGCCTCCTGGGACTCTCTGTTAAAGACTCTTAATATTTTTTCTCCTGCCATGAGTATATAGGATGATAAATATCTTACTACCATCCATTTTAAGGAGGTGTTAAAGGATATTGTTTCAGAAATGGAAGGGGATAAAACCCCTAGGATTGATTGCTTTCCAGCCTTTTTTTCCAACTTTATTAGGACATTGTGAAGATAGAGGTGGTTGTTGGGGTTTAAGATTTTTTCAGATTTGGTAGTCTTCTCAAACAAGTTAACCATAATTTCATAACCCTCATTCCTAAAAAAACTTGGAGCCAAGGATATGAGATATTTTAGGCCTGTCAATCTATACAAAACTTTATATAAAATTATATCTAAAATCTTGGCCTTCAGAATGAGGAAGTTTTCAATAATGTTTTTTCACCCAATCAAGTTTTTTTTGATCTAGGCAGTAAAATCTTGGACAACATCATCTCTATCCATTAAACTATTCATTCAGTTTAAAACTTCAATCGTGAGGCTATGCTCATAAAATTAGACATGCAAAAATACTACAATCAAGTTTCATGGAATTTCATGATCCTCCTCATGTACAAACTTGGATTTGATCCTCATTTTATCAAGATGATTCAATATTTCACCTCTTATTCCATGTTTTTCTATCATTATAAATGGAAAACCTCAAGTATTATTCAAATTGGAAAGGGGGATAAGGCAAGGGGATCCTCTTGCCCCTTTTCTCTACATCATTGTGGCCAAATCCTTGAGCAAATTGTGTTCAAAATCCAAATGCAAAATAATATTGGAAGGGTTAAGGTGGGTAATGGTGTGGTCAATCAGTGCCTAAAAAAATTTG
Organism: Taxus chinensis; assembly: GCA_019776745.2. Taxonomy (NCBI): domain Eukaryota; kingdom Viridiplantae; phylum Streptophyta; class Pinopsida; order Cupressales; family Taxaceae; genus Taxus; species Taxus chinensis. The sequence continues at coordinate 191,948,216 of CM034153.1, forward strand.
TGGATGATACAATTCTCCTAGGCCAGGTGACTGTTCAAGAGGATCGCACCTTCAAAGCTATCACTAGATAGTATCAGGAAGTCTCAAGACAATTAGTGAATTTCTATATAAAAAAATTATTTTCTTCTTCATCAACATCAATGAGCAAAAGCATATTAGGTTTTCCAATATTATGGGGTGCACCATTAAACCTTTCTCGGATAATTATTTGGGCATGCCACTTTGTGGATGTAAACTGGAGGACACTGGATGGAATAAATTAATTGGAAGGTTCTACAAAAAAATTGGCTTCATAGAAAGGAGCCTTTCTATCATAGGCAGGTAAAACTCAACTCCTCCAAAGTTCATTGTAGAGAGTGGCTATCTATATTATGTCTATTTTAATTCTTCCCAAAAAAGTTAGGAAAGATATTGAAAGCATACAAAAGAGATTCTTATGGTCTGGATCAGAGGTTAAGACCGAGATTCTACTGATAGCTTGGGAAAAGGTTACCAAACCAAAAGATTGAGGGCATCTTGGTTTGAAAAATATGCAGATAATTATTTTATGGAGAATAGATAAGGAAGAGGGTATCTGGATTGATATTTTAAAATAAAAATACTTGTAAAATTTTGGTGGTACTATGGGTTTCTTCGTGGATCAAGAACTCTTGAAAGGATCAATTTTTTGGAATAATATTATTCAGGCTAGGAATTTGTTGGTTAAGGGTATAAAATTGAATCTTGGGAATGGTACAAAAATAAAATTATGGGATGATCAGTAGATCAAAAATAAACCATTGAGGCTAGAAGAGCCATGGATGAAACTTAAGCAATACTATAAGCATGCATATGGTGATTTGGTGTATGATTATTGGTCAGATAAGAAGAGGTGGTTACATATAACCCCCTCCAAATTAAACAAGTCTATATCCTCCTTTTGAAATCTTAAACAAGGAATTAAGGGAATGTCACATTCCTCATAGAAAATATTATGATGAGTTGATTTGGTTTGGTATGGATTCAGGGAACTATGAAGTTAGGTCTGGTTATCTTTTGAGCTTTGAGCATATTGAGCCTAATGGTTATTGGCTGAAAATTTGGAATAAAAATATTATTCAAAAAATCAATTTTTTCTATTGGGAAGTGGTCCATAAGAACATTTTAATAGTGTAAAAACTTAGGAAGAAAGTTATGATACTCATTAATAGATTTAGTTTATGTAAACAAGAAGAAGAAATGGTCAATCACCTTTTCTTGGAGTGCATTTTTTCTTTCCAAGTCTTCTCTACCATTCTTGATTTTTTTAATGTGCAGTCAATTCTCCTTGGAGATGTCTCTCATCTCATAGATCAATGGTCTTTCAATTTCCAACACGACGTCACCAAATAATCCTGGAAATGTGATCTTCCCCATATCCTCTGGGGCATTTGGGAGGAAAGAAAAAATCAAATATTTTGAAACCAATGTTCCAATAGTAAGAAGGTTGTTAGTAAGATTTGTTAGACTCTAAAGGAAAATTTGTAGATCATCAAAAGTAAATCTTCTCAGCCTTGTCCTGCTTTAGAAATTACTATTTTGAGCAATTTGAATTTTAGCCCCACAAAGTGGTCTAATGGAAAAGATAAAGGTGTGAATTATCAAATGTCAAATGGAAACATTCACCAAAGGGAAACCTAAAATTAAATTTTGATGGATCCACTAAAACTATGGAAGGATTTTTAGGGGTTAATGGATTAATACGTGATCATTTAGGTTTGTGCATCCAAGCCTATGTCAGTCCCTTGGGTAATTGTATGCACCCAAATTTACATGTGTTACATTATCAGAAAATGGTTCAAAAACCCCCAATGATGATTCATTTCTTTTCCAGAGTTTGGCCTTCTTAACCTCTTTGTAGCTTATATTTGTAGCATAGTTTACCTTACTTAGCCATTTCCTACTTTTCTACAACTTCCTGCATTGATTTTCCATCAATTTTGGCCTTCAATTACAAAACTGCCACCCTACGTATGGCGGAGGTCTTGAACTGCCACCCTATTTGGGTGGTGGTTTTGTAACTGCCACCCTACGCAAGGAGGTGGTTTTGTGTAAATTTTTTAGAACTCTTCATGTATGAATTAAACGTGTGTTGTTTCACTTCAATTCACTTTTATAGTGCATTTCTCAATCATTTTAGCTAAATTTAGGCTTGCTTGAATTGTACTAAACTCCTCTTCCACTTGTAATTGATAATTGACTTCTTAACTTCCCCTTTATGCTATGATGTGGTAACCCATTGCTGCCAAGTGTAATAGTGCACTGCCTAGCTAACCTTCTATAAAACCATCGCTTCTTTTGAAGTGAATGACCAAACATTATTTGTGTATCTTACTTAGTTGATATTCCACAATCTTGCTAGAAATTTCACAGCCAAGCTCTATTCTCTTGCGATGTTATTTTTTTGTTGCATTATAACTAGACTGCCATCAAGCTGCCATTGCTCCAACGCTTTCTTCTTGTTGTTTCCTCTACATTCCCAGTTCCGTGGACTCAAGTGGAAAAAAAAATCAATAAATACAACTGAGGGGAAAAAGTGATACCACAACTGTAATTTCCTCTACACTGTAATTCTAGGTTAGGGGTTGTTATTTTTTTCTTCATTTCTTCATTTATCTCTGAACGTATGCACGATTATCAACTAGAGTAGAAGAAAACATTTTTCTTGTTGCAAGTAGTCAGATCATTTTTTTTTTTAAATTCTTAGGATAGATAGCTTCCTTTCCTATCTCTGTAGATTTTCAAGGGAAGTGATTCTGGAAGAATATTTTGCATAGTTTTAAGCATTCGAAATTATATTCAAATTAGTTTCTATTAAATCCCTCTTAAATTCCACCAGGGAAGTTTCAGGGGAAGGAAAGCTTCTAAGAAGCTTCTAATTCTTCTTGTGACTCTAAGGTGTGTTTAAGGATTTAATCCACAATTATTAATTGGAAAAAGCTTCATTTAAATTAGAATATATTTAGATACAGTTACATAGATAAATAACTGCATCTGACTATTTATTTGTATATGATTTGTTAATTAGAATTAGAAGTAATTTATTTCTTTGTTTCTTCTGTACGCACTGTTATTCTAGAAAATACAAAAATATTAGATTAGATTAGTTAAGTTTTCCTTTATTACTGTATTCCCTTTATTTAATTAGTTTATTTTCAAGTAAGTAGATAAAATTAAGTAATCAAAACATAAGCAATTTACACCACCCGTACTTAGCCTCTAATTTCCCTTTATCCAATTCAACTAGTAGGAATTCATACTACCCGATCTTAGTCCCTAATTCTCCTATAGTTCCCATCAACACCCTTACAATATTCCACATCGGTTGTCCTGACATGACCTCAGGAGGTTGAGTGTGACTGAAGGTCATGTGTTGATTTTCAATCATACAAATTGGTGAGCTCGACGTGAAGGACTGGTTCCTTCTCTTTTTCTTTTCTTTCATTGCTATTACCTCACCTTTTCATCTATTCCCATATTTTGGTAGGTATTTTATACTTCCTATAATATGTTTGGTAGAGATTTGGGAGGTCCATTTGGCTTTGATAGATATTACACCAACGTTTAACCACAACAATCCCCTTCCTTACGCCTCAAACCCCATTAGTTATGAGAGAATAGAGGAGGTTGATCAACCTTTGAACATGTGATAGATTCAGCCCAATGTAAATAACGTGATTATTACACATGGAACTCAATCTTCTCCTAATGATGTCATTTCTACCTTAGTGAGAAGGATTAGAGAACTAGAGAGTATTGAACCATCACAACCAACTCATTGAGACATTTATAATCTTACCCACCGAGCTATTTAAGAAACTCAGCCTTCACGTCTCCCAAATTACTCAACCAGCTTGTCTACTAGCACGAAGAGCTAGTTGATGAGTTTTTTTTAACTCAGCGGTTCATTTAGGTCTAAATTAAATATTTAGATGATATTGATTTCTTTGGAATTTATCTCGAAATCTGGTGAGTGAGGAAACACAATATAACCCCTTAAACATGATTGAATCCTCATGAAGTCCCTTTCTCAGTCCATAGTCCACAAGGCTCCCATTGTATAATTTTTCCAAAGTGTGCAAAATTACATAATGCACTTTCCCTGATCCTTATACATTGTATCAAGGAGCTTCATATGTCCCATTTAATGCCTACAATTCAGCTTATCCAACTCCTCCTCCACCTCCTCATCAAGGAGCTTCAATGGTGGAATCATATGTAATAGGTACTTACACCGAGTATTTAAAATAACCCCTTAACTTTACTATACGTGGTGTCATGCTTCCACGCTCATTACTTGATCTTACAAAATTTAAGGAGGGGGATAAAAATTCTCACATCAAGGCCTATGCTATGGCTATTAGGGAGTTGATTTCTTTGGATTTTGTAGAAGCTGGAATCTTCCTGAAGACTCTTGAGGGAATTACATTATACTGGTACTATCAGATTCCATAAGCTTTTATACATTCCTTTAAACAACTTGTTTCATAATTCATTAGATATCTTGACATGAACAAGTTACTTCGAATGAGAATAAGGGAGTTTCTATATATTAGGTAGGAGCAAAACGAATCTTCCATCCATTTCATCTAGAGATGGTGTCAAGTTCTTTATTCCTCTACAAGTTCACCCAGAAGGGGCCAAATGGAACTTTATGATCTTTTCCTTCACTTGCTCAATCGAGAGACCAAGGAAGAAGTCCATAATTTTCCTTTCCATATTTTTGAGGAAGTATTGGAAGGTGTACTTAGAATCAACCAAGCCGCTATCGATAGTGGGTGTAAGACTTATGGTTTGAGTGGGAAATTGGTATCCTTTAACAAAAAAATGTAAACCATAAAAACAATGGATCCAATAGCTAAGTACCTAATGATTTGAATCATAGTCATGGTGTTACCATGAATGGTGTTACTAATCAAGAAAAGAACACTAGTTTTACGAACAACAATAACACTATACAACCATAAAAACAATAACAACAACAACACGGGAAATCAAAGAGGCCCTAACACCATTCCCTTGGTCAACACAGTTACTGTGAATCATCCCCCTCCTCAGAAAAATCAAACCCAAGGCCCAAAAAAATACCAAAAATCTAGCCAATGGGGTAGTGAATAATGGTTATAACAATCAATTTCAAAACTACAATCGAGGTTATAATCAACAACAACAAGACACTTATCATATACCAAGAAATTATGATCCTAACCTATATTATTGTTTTCATCACATCATCAGTCATAAGGCTTGGACTTATAGAGACTGTAACAAGTTCCTAGAAATACTCCTTGAAAACCAAAGGAAACTCTTTGAGGATATGTTCTTAGTTAATCCTAAAAAAAAATTGTAGTCAAATTATATAGGACCTATAGCTCCTCAGAAAGCAAACTTAAGCATCTTTCGAGATCCATTCCCTACACATATTGAAAATATCAAGGTAAATCCTCATCACATAAACAAAGGAATTCCTATTACATAAAATGATCACGAAGCCTCAACTTCGAACAAATCTAGAGTTTCCCCCAACCTCATCTCTAATGAAAATATAAATATTATGGGATTAGTTGAGCTAGAGTTTAAACCAGAAGTTAACGTGAAAAAACAAACAAGTGAAGGTGTTCCAAAACATCCTCTCTCTCATTCTCTTTCACAGGATGACACTCTTATAGTTTCGAAACCTGTAGGAGCTTATGATTTGATTTCAGATTTGAACAAGACCTTCTCGTACATATCATTTTTAGATTTACTAAAGAATTCTCCCTCACATCATGTTGCGTTATTGGATGTACTGGGTCTTGGTCATGTAGTTCATGTCATGCCTCCTCCTGGAGCTCAAATAAATCATATTGATTTTAATGTTCATCCTCTAGGGAAGGGTGATAAGGATATTGGGTTTATCTTTGACATAAGTAAGATGCCTACTGATGTTGAAATAGCCCAAAGAGGAGATCTTGTTTTATATATACAAGTCTAGGTTTATAATAATTACATTAAGAGATTCATGATTGATGATGGGGCTGTCGTGAATGTGGTTCCTTTCTCTTTCTTACAAAAGTTGGGGTATGGGGAGACTAATTTCTCCTCTGCAAGAAACATGTTACGAGGGTATGACAGTTTAAAGTCAACTTCAATTAGAACCATAGCTCTTCCTATCAGCCTCGGGCCAAAAATGATCTTAACGGAGTTCTACATCATTGATAGGGAAATGAGTTACAACATGATCCTTCGTAAACGATGGATTCACCAGATGAAGGCCATCCCTTTGAATTTTTTTCAAGAGGTTAGATTTCTCCATTTGGGGAAGGTCTTTGTTTCTCAAGGGGATCCTAAACCTTTTGATCTTCACTTAGTGAATCTCTAAAATAAACGAGGAGTTCATTTGGAGTTACCTACAAAATAGTTAAAAAAGTAGCCTCCATCAAACCAATTTATCACAACGACCCCGAGCATTCCAAAGGATGAAGTCGCTGACCTAAAAACATTTGAGGTGGCAAAAATAGATAAGGGTAAATCAATATGCGTAGAAACAATAATAAAACCACAACAGATATCATGAAACTCGTAGAGAGTGATGAGATGATCTTTCTCTCATTTTAACCGCAAGGTATGGGTAGCCTTATTGGTACGGCCTCTCTTCTCACCGATGGTACTGGCCTAGGTGTACACATGATAGAATTAACAAAGGAAGAAGAGAGTGATGAAATCAATACAGTTCCTATCAAATACATCCTTAGGGCTTGTTTTATTCCAAACCTTTCTTTAGAGATGGACGTGTCAGAAATCAATTATGTCATCTCCACAAGATGTGATCCCATATCACAACAAAGGTCCCGTGAAATCACTATGCTTCACACAAAATACAAAGTTTATTAGCATAGTCATGCTCACCTAAACATGATATGTCAAGAATGTAATAGAGAGGTTCTCAAACACCTCCTTCAAATAGAAAAATTGGATAAAAATATATACTTAATCATGGGTAGGGGTTGTAAGTTTAAACCCTAGATACTAAGTCCTTGTCAAGAGAACAAAAATTTCAAAGATCGTATTTCTTCATAGTGTACTCTTAGGGGTGAGGAGTTTTAAATCCTTCAACTCTCTTAACCTTAAACATTTCTACGCATGTACTCCATTTGCATTTCCATATGTACACTATTGCACCTATATTGCATTTCATCTACCGGTTCATATTGTAGAATTGTATTTAAGAAACTTATCTTTCAAGAAAATTTCAAACTTCTAAACATTGACAAAACATTTAATCACATTTATTCAAATCTTCACAATATTATCATCAACATTTCTAATTATTTCGTCACTTTAACAATTTAAGGCAAAAAATTTACAGTAACCTGCATACTTGGTTCTACTCGTAGTTTCCTTCTAGCTTAGGTGTCTTTGCCCATGGTCTTTTCTAGAAGCTTCTTGGTGTCACATGTCTCCCAGGAAAACCTCTTTGGTAATAAAATCATTCTAAAAAAATTTACCTAGATTGTTTTTTTGCCTATCTCAGCCTTCGGTGTTGAGCCCTCACATCTTACTGGTTGCATTAGGTTGAGGCTAGGGGAAAGTTATCCCTCCCAAAATCACAACTCAAAGTTTAAAAAAGTGATCTAAGCCAAATCAAATAAATACAAAAGTCTTTCATTTACAAATAAAACCACACTTCCTTTCCCTCCCAGTCCTCGGTGATAAGCCCATGTTTCTTACCAGTGATGTGAGATTGGGAAATGAGGGAAGTACTGGTAGCATGGGCCAAGGTATATGGGGTCTCTTCAAATAAGTTAGTAAGTTGTAAGGAATTCATTCAATAAAAAGTGCTTTGAAATCATAAATCCTAAGAAAGTGAATTAGATGTGTATGTTCCAAAAGATTTAAAACCCTTAAAACCATATTTTGTTAATTAGGAGGCCATCTATAGATCTAAGTCTAGATAAAATTGAAAGCAGATTACATTATAGGTTATGTAGTAAATTTTGTGTAGAGTTAGGTTGTAGGTTCCTAATTGGATTTCTGTCAAAATATTTTCTTTCTCTCATTACTTCCATTCATCAAAATCATACAAATCACATCCCTTATGGCTCTTAGTATTGATACCTCACATCTTACTAGTTACTTGGAGTTAGAGGCGAAGTGGTTTCATTCCCTTATTTTATTAAATTCATCAAATTTTGCCAACAAAAGAAGAAGTACCAAAAATTGCTTAAAAAACCAAAGTTTTGACATTACATTGTGTTTGCATTAGCATCATATAAAATAAAACACAAAAAATAAACCATTATGTTGGCATATCATCATCCATTACATGCATCCAAAAAGCATATAAAAATGTCAATAATTTTGAGCATGTAAGAGTACACAAGCAAAATAAACTGTCAATGAGTCAACTCTTACGCAAGAATGACTGAAATAAAAAGAAGTATCTTTATATATATCCATAATAAGTCAAGTTTGTATGCAATTCCGTCACACTCTAGGTGTGGTCAAAATGCTCTCAATGAGCCTGAAATCAAAAAAAGGGGGTGTCATGATCACGACTTCATGCTCTTTGATTGGAGTGTATCCTCGCTCAAAACAGTGTTGGGTGGTCCAGAGCTCAAAAATCACAATAAAGATATCTGCAAATGAATTTGAAAATGAATGATTTGGTAATATATATGCTTTTTTTAACTTCTTATTGAGTGTATATGTTTTATAGGGCTGGAGCGCTAGTGCAGGTATACTTGTATCCTCGCACAAACGGTAAGTCCTCTTGTTGTTTTATTTTAGTGTTTATTTTTAGATATCATATATATCTGCACTTGAGTTTTTCTTTCATCTTGCAGGTAGAGGGAGCTTGGATGACAATGTTTTGGAACATAAGCGTGTCAGGTATAGCTTCTAACTCGCCATTTTGGGAACTTCATACTCAGACTCTACGTTTTACACCTCTTCATGGCTAAAACACTTCTCCGAGGGGGAAATATGTACGCACCCAAATTTACATGTGTTACATTGTCTTTTACAAAGGTGTTTAATGATGTTATAGCTAGACGTTGTTTCCCTGGGTGTTGGCCTGATGTGTAACATTCCCATTTTAACACTTTAGAAACAAGAATATTTTTTTTAAGTAATGTTCTTTGTTCTAAATACATAATTTAGAACACACATTCCATAGCATCCATTCTTATAACAAATAACCATATGCTGTTGTAATGACTCGGTGTGCCACCGATCTATTCATGATTAACATTAAGTATTGAATAGTTTTCTATATACTAAGTATACTTGGTCCTCTTACCCTGTTCGGGGTGTTGAGTGGTCTATCTGGGAACTTATCTGAATATTTTCTACTAATATTCATCTGCATCTCGATCCTTAGACTAGGTGACATAAGACAACGCAATTAGCAACTTGCGATACATTGGCCAAAGTTTTCTAACATACTGTTTGTATTACTCATTCCTTGACGGCATACTCGTCAATCCAGAATACATCCTTCACCTCACTCAATTTTTATCTATAATGTCCTTTACTGACTTCCGTCGGTCCACTTGCCCATGGTTTATCCCTAGTTCAGGATAACAACATAGATTATGATAGGGAGAGACTCACAAAGACGTAGAATATATTGGCATACTGGTTCAACCTAGGTTAACCCCGTGTGCCAAGGTGCCTGGAGTCCTAGAGCGTTACTTCGTATCATAACTATGTTATTACCCAAACCTAGAGAAAAACTAAGTTCAAGTCCATAAGTGTGTAGATCTAGACAATCAATGCAGAAGGGTGTTGCCACATGTCAACTACAATGTTGTATCCTCAAGAATATCCTAATTTTCTCGAAGGTACAGCTCTAGAGTTGACGTGTGCCAGCATCCTATAGAATATCCTCGTTGAGATGTATATACCCCTAGGAGATTATTAATATTTAATTAATTTGGATATTTAATAACAGATTTCAGCAACCTTGTCCAAACCATAATACAACTCTTCCTAAGTTCCCTTCCAAATCAAGTTCCATTAATCCTTGGAGAACTTCCTTAACTCACGATTTCTTTCGAAGTTTGTTAATTTTGGCTTAAAAATTAGTTACCAAAAAGAGAGGACAGAAACCTCATAAATTTTGTTAATGTGACTTGACCATTCAAGGAAGTGTAACGACCGCCTAGATCGTAACTTATTAGAATTTATTAAATGAGGTCTAATGAGTATAAATTATATCTTCCTTTTCTTGTTTGATTTTTCATGAGTGAGGAAGAGTCTTCCTCTTCATAGTTAAGTTCTAGGGTTTAACACACCCTTTTTGTTCTTTTCATACTCTATAGTTTTCATTGTGTGTTCATTACACATCACCTTACTATATTAAATTATTTATATAAGAACATTGAATTTTGTAACTTATCTAGCTGCATCGTAATTAGGGAGATTACTCTAATTCCCTTTTTATCCTGCTTATTCAAGAATCCTCATTTAATCATATAAATAATATGAAGAATATCAACAAGATAAGATTCCATTTCTTTTACAAATGAACAAGATAATTCACACAACTTATGCAAGTAAGTTCTCATCCTTCAATTTCATTTTCAAACTTATACCTTTACAAACTTATGCATTTACAACTTATAAATTTTAGGCTTACTGTATGACAAGAGTCTTCATTCAAAAAGGAATAATACTTTTATTTTTCAATACATCTCAAGAACGAATCATAATTCTTCACTATAATCAAACTTAGATCATCCAATGCATCATATAATATTTTGACATCTTATATCACTTACGAAGTCCATCTGCAAAAATTGCTAGCACAAGTCACTTCAATTAACTGAGCATGATAAGCACCAAACCTTAAAATGAAGTGCATTCCACTAATTGTTCCAATAAAAACAACCCAACTTTAATGAATAATTAGTATTTCATACTCTAAACATAAGTAATAACAACCAAAAAGAAGAGCATTAATGATCTAGAGTTTACTTCTAAAGAAGAACAAATTATAGCCTATAATTTTTGTCTTACAAATTAAGGTATGACTGGTCCTATCATTCATCTTAATCAATAGAACATAGAATCTTATTGTTCTCATTCTACCAACTGATCTTAACTATAAGATACAAGAAGTGTTTTCAGAAGGTTCATACTAGGATGTTTCATATGACTTTCTAGTAAGAAGAAGAGAAACCATTTTCATTATGCCGAAGTACATAATATCCACAAGGTAGAAACAGGTTCATATGATAACCTAAGTTGTTTCATCTTAAGATTTACTATTTCAAATCAAACATTTAAGATATTCATTAGAATAGGAATAAATAAATATCCCAGATGGAAGGACGAAACATCAACCAACCAGCATGATACATTTTTTTTTAACAAACCAGACATCACTCTCCTTCTATTTCATTTCCATTAATGATAAGTAAGAGAAGGTTAGCCAAATTAACGATTAACTTTTCCTATAGAATAATCAACAAAAGATTCCCAACAAATGAACTTATTCCCAACTGTATTAGAAAAGAAGCTTAACAGAAATGATCCGTAGTGATTTCCTTTAACTTAATTAACAAAGTCCCTTCTTCAAATATATACAGTTTGATTTCATATAAGGATTCCAAAGGAAGAACAAGAAAACCTTAAAATGAAAAGGTATCTAATGAAACTTTTCCTTTAAAAACCTCCTATAGTAAGCAAGGGGTCTATTCAAATAGAAACATTAGAGTAGTAAAGATCATACACAGTCCATATACACAAAATAACTATAACTAATTCTTTCATGGGTTCTTCATTTCTTTATGGGGACCTCACAGAAGAGAAATCCGAGTAGATACTAACGCCCAAAATTACCCAAGAGCTAAATCAAACAATATTATTTACCATACTTTCCAACATATTGCTTCAAGAATAAAAATAAAGAATGAATTCCCAATAATAATCGTAAACTACAAAGATGGTTCTAGTCAAAATCTAACTGAGTTTACCAATCGACTCATAAAACCATATTTCCAATTTTCTCCATGCACATGCATCTGTTTCCTTCTAAGAATTTAGAGTTTTAAAATAGTTCCCTACAATAATAAACTCAATATAAACAATAGGATCTTACAGCATAATTACAAGATACCTTCTGCCCAAGATTTGAAATCCCAATTTGAGTGCTATGAGGTACATAAGTTCTTACCAAGATCAAAATCATTCACTGATTTTAAACAAGTTCGGGAAAGTTATGTTCCGTTTTGGTTTTTATCTTTTAACAAAGCAAACCAGAAAGAATCCCAACTGGACCGACACCTTGCTCAGGTTTCAGATCCAACAAGCAATTTCCTCTACTCATTTTGCATCACAATACTCCTTATTGAGTTACTATAACTTTTGTATTCTAATGCTAGATAAAATGCAATGAACAAACATTTAAACAGTTCAAATTAAAAATCAAGCGTCATGTTTGAATAACTATCGTATCAAACCTTTCTCAAAAGATGAAGCGGTATGGAAGATCACTTAAAGAGTTTAGACTATCACCATATAAGTGTTAAGGCCGTATTCATAATGAACTCTCAATACAATACACAAAGTCACCGTAAAACATAAACACCAACCAGATGTGGACTAGTAACAGTCCATAATAACATGATAATACTACACAATTATCACACCAAGATAGGGTTCCAGCACAAGCAAATGTTTACAGGTTAAAAAAAATAAGAACCAAACCAGCTACTACTCTATTCACAGCTCTATATATTCAGAAAATGAAATGCAAGCATAATAGCATCAAGAACCCGGAAGCAATTCTCGAATACCCACAAGTTTCCAATATAACTTGAGCTTACATACAAGTTTTCCTAGCAAACATTAGCTTTTTACCAGCACATGATAATAAAACATTAGCTTCAATAGATACAGGTGGAACACAAGATTCTCAAAAGAGCTTTAATGAGAATATAATCATTCGAAAATCAACAAAACCTAACCATTAATTACCAAATCCAGTTAATCCAAACAAGGTTACAGAATCATTTTTGCATTTGTTTTTCATGTGCTTAAACAATCACATACTATATCTTAAACTAGACCGCTTTTGCAAAGAATTCGAACCAAGAATTCAAGACTTAATAAACTTAGTAAACAAACAACCAAATACATCATGTAATGCATAAAAAATCATATTAGATTTGTTTTAATGAAAACACTTAGAGGAAAGCAAGAGATTTTAACAGTTAGAGCCTATCATGCCTGATAGTGTCTCTATCAAATAGAAGAAGACCTCTCGCTGAGCTCACTTCTTCTCCTCTTTTCCACGAAAGATCGAACAACCAAATACCTCTTCCACAATGCCTCTTATAAATTCCACAAAATGAAAATAGATTCAAAACCTTAAAAATAGCCATGAAGTGCAGTTTAATCTGCTGGTTCGAAAAACAAGAGCGCATGCAAAGTGAAAATCAGAAACATGCAAAGTGAAACAACCCAGGAAAAATCCACTGGCATGCCTACCAAGATGGTTTGGGCTCGTAAAACAAAAGCAATTAATTCCATTCATTCCAAATCTCCTACCTAATCTTCCTTGCCACCCCTTACCAAGTCTGGTGAATGCCAAGTCTAAATTAACATGTGTTTCCATGTTAGTGATACTGCCACCTAAGCCTCTGTTAAGCCAACTAACTCCTGCCAAAACTGGTGGTACCATGTACAATAAAAACCTTATCAACATCATAAATGCCTTAGGAACCATCACCAATATGCATGTGACTACATAAGTCCCCATTCATGCCCAATAGTTTAGGACAAATTACTTGCTTAGGTTAGATCTTAGGTAGATTAAAGTTTATACCTTAGGATATAACACTAACAACTAATCCCCACCATAGGCCTTAGCAATTAGGTTTAGATAATTCCACATAGGTAAATAATTCAAAATTCCATAGTTTTAAAGCACTAGGTTAGATCACCATATAGCCTTATAGTAATAGGTTCAATGTTTAGTTTTAATACCTAGTAACTTTTTTCCAATTCCCTTACCACCAAGTTTAGGTTAGAATTAGAATTATATCAAGTTACATAGCTTAGGTAGGAAATACTTTTACCTGGCTTAGGATTCTTTAGGTTAGTACTTTATAGGATTTTGGTTCTCTCCTACACCATAAACAGGATGAAATCCCAATTACGTCGGTAATGACCTGCCATGGTCGATCTCCAAAGACCCAAACAAAACATACCACTGAATGGAAATATTTTCACACAAAAGAGAATCAAAGAACTTGCATCTACTAAGTTCAGTCCATGTGTTTCTTAGTTCATGGAATGCCAATTCATCAGTTGTTCACTCTGAACAGATTTAAAACATTCCTTGGATCACTGAAATTGATCCAAGGATGAGTCGGGTAAATAGATAAGTTTACAACTCTTAAAACCAAATTGCAATCTCACCTACAAGAAGTGAAAAATGAATTTAGGAAAACTATTCCAGTTCGGTCAAAATATCTTAAGAGTAGAAAATACTTATCCACATCAAGCATGATTTCCCAAAGTCAAAAGAACATATCCTAAAAAGGAAAATCATATGCCAACACTTGAGATGCAAAGGAGGAAAATAACAATTGTCAAGGGTGTTACATGATGTGTGTATGGTTATTATGAAATACCTTACTCTGGAAGGTAAATTAAGACATATTTTCTCCCACCATCTTTCCATCCTTAATTATTTGTGTAGGAACTAGGTTATGAACCTCCCATACTTCCTTGTGAGATATCTTACTACTTCCATCATAGATTTTAAAAATGAGAGAGTGGACACCTCTCTTTACCATGGCTTGATTCTGTTACTGTACTAGAATGGGAAACCTATGGTTCCATCCCAACCCACTACCCAAATGGTTGTTGATTTGGATAACAAATCCCTAAACGATAGATTGACTTGCATAAAAAAGGGAGGGTCTCAAGATAAACATGAATGCATGGTTGTGAACATTCGCTATAACCTTAAACAAGGTGATAATGGTTTAGGGAAGATAAATTCTAACAAGGAGAAGGATAGGAATATGGTGGATTTGGAAGCTAGGGTTTTTACTTGAGACCATGTCCGACATGATTTTCCTTGTCAATAAGAATCTTTTCTAAGAGATGAAAGAGTTATACAGAAAAATTGATGTGCAGAACAACAAAATTAGTGGGCTCAAAAATGAAATGATTATGCAAGAGTAGATAATCTCCATTCTCTAGGATCAACTTTCCAAGAATGAGCCTGTTGTTGTTAATAAAAATAGGTGAGTTGAGATAATCAATTATGAAGAGCACATTGAAGGTGAGTTGAGTTTTCTGGTAAAAAGGTTATCATATCCTGGAAAGATGATCAAGGAGGAGCTAAAGATAGAGTACCTAACACTAGGACTAGAGGTAAGACCTCTTTTAGAAAAGCTAACTGATTGCAAAACATTATTTGCAATTTTATTTATGGGTTTTGCATGTTATATCTTGGCTTTATAGCTTTTTATAATGTATTTTTCATAAAAATATTTTGGTATTACAGACCTTGTGTAGGACTGGATTTTCTCTTGGGTGTCCTCATGGTAAAGCATGTTTGACTTGGACCCCCATGTTTTGTTTTGTGGGATTTCCTTTTGCTCAAATTCTTCTTTTTTATAGGGTTTTTTGGTCCCTTCAAAACATAATTTTTTTTACCTTATCTAAAAAAAAGGTTGTGAGCTGATTTAGCTACAACGTTGAAAAGTGTCAAGAATCTACCCCCTCTACCTTGTAATTTATCTCCTTCCTTCTCTGAAACTTTAAAGAGAGAGAGAGAGATATCAAACCCTTTCTTATTACTATCACCTCATTTCTTACAATTAGTTTGTTTATGTTTTCTCTCTCCCTTTCTCCCTCTCTCCCTGGTTACTTGGATATTTTAGGATAGGATTAGTCTATGAGTAGTTTTAGCACTAGAATAGGTGAGTAACCATCCTTCTATGGAGGATTTTTTTCAATTTACAAGTCCCACCCTTAGAAACTAACTAATGTTGTCCAAAATTTCTTGATCTACCGTGATCAAATCCCGAGGGTGAAATTCTGAGTGACAACACTACGTACAATATATTTATTAGTAGAATTTTCTGTTAGGATATTGGAGGATAAATAAAAAGGAACTGGTCCTCTGCTTTAATACCAATCAAGAATAAAATGAAAAAGATTCTCCCTTATCCAAAAATGAAATATATGGTTCAAAAATCATATGATCCAAGAGCACATATCCTATTCCAAAGTTAAGAGAATGGACATGTTTTTATAGGATAGAGGTAACGAGAATTATTTAATGAGTTTTGAGAAAGATGAAGATTTTCCCATCTTTGAAGAAATCCCAACTGAATTTTTTTGTGAAATTTAGAATATGGAATTTGATGGAAGGTATTCTTGGACCGGGTCAGGTGTCAGAGTTTTGTTTTCTCCACAATGAGATTTATTTATGTTGTCATATAATATAAAATTATCCAATACTAACAACACAATAACATATAAGGCATTATTTCTTGGATTGAAATCCACTGTAGAAATAAGAATAAAAAATATCACAGTGCAAGGAGATGCGGAGCTTGTTGTAAAATAGGTAAAATACTTGTTCTAAGTCAAAAAATATCGGCCCTATCATTATAGAAATAGAGTATGAGATTGTATATAGGATTTTTATGTGTTTAATATCAAGGAAATACCTTGTGATTAGAACAATAGAGATTATTCATTGGCAATCTCTTCCACTTTAATGATTCTCAATCCCCATTTTGGTGAACATAATTATTAAGTAGAGATGGTATTTCATCCAAACATGCCTAATAACTCAGAGAGCTCATAGGATTTCTATGATAAAGGTTATATCCTGTCATTATTACAACAAAAAATTGATTTCAAGACTGTGTATTTTTAAGGAATTAATTCCCTCCCACAGTAGTTTATAACTAATGATAGTAATGGTACAAGAGGTGATCAAGTTGTGATGATGATGGAGTGATTCCGTTGAAGGGAAATATAATTATGAAAGGATTAGTTTCACTAGAGTGATTGTTTGATAAACATGACCCGTTCATTCATGGAAAATATAAGGATCAACCCAAATCTTCTTCCGAATATGAAAAGTAAACATTAGGAGTGAGAAACCAAGAGTGGTGAACATTGTTAAGTGTTGTTCTCCCGAGGAATGCAGAAATTTTTCAACTTTGTTGAAGAATTATTATGATGTGCTAGCTTACATATGAAGATATCAAGAATTTATAACCACATTCTATGCAGCATTGCATCCCTTTCAAACCTAATGCGAAGACGTTCTGACAAAAATAAAGGAATTACAATCCTAAGATTATCAGAATCATTAGAGAAGAAGTTGAAAATTTGATCAGTGTTCACATCATATTCCCTATCCATAAACATGGATAACCAATATTATGCTAATAAGAAATATGAATGGTGAGATCCACATTTTTGTGGATTTTTAAAATTTGAATCAAGCTTTACTAAAATATAATTATCCCCTACTAGTCATGGACCAATTTTGCAAGTCGTCAATGGGTTAGAAATGATGGCCATGTTTGACAAATTCTCAGGGTATAACCAGACTGGGGTAGCCTGATGAGTTGTATTAAATTCTTTCATAGTAAAATATATTTTATATTTTAATAAGACTATTGTAGTCATGACTATGTATTTCCTAAGTACATTGTTGAACATCATTATTACAACCATGAACTTTAGGCATAATGACTAATTGATATAGTTATATTGAATTGTCTTTATTTTGTGATCTTATGTGTGCATTTATTATTGTTATTCCAAAAAAAATTTGGATGATTATATGTGATGATTCCACTCTTGATTATAATACATTTTTCATATGCAAAAAAGGAACCTATTCATAACAACTCATCCACAGCCAAAGAACTTTTCCATAATAACTCATCTGCAACATAAGGACATCATTCCCAACAAAGGACCCGCATTTATGAGATATTTTGAAACATGAAGTGATGACACTTAAGTCCTTATGCATCATTAGAGAGGTAGTTAAAACAAAAACGTGTAAAATTGAGAAACAAATCAATCTTTGATTTGGTCATTGATTAAGAACTAGTGACTAATTGATCATTAGTTGAACACTTGTGTGTTTTAAACATGTGTCGAATCTCTCACTTGTTCTGTTGAAGACTCCTTGTTGTATTCTTTTTCTTCTCACATGTTGTAAATTACAGGATATAAAGGAAAGGGATGGTTCCTTGTAAAGGGATTCAAGTAGAGGGAAGTAAGTCAATAAGTCATGTTTGGAATTAGAAACATAGATTACTTTGATATTTTGTTCCTAAATGTAATATTTTATGCAATTTAATAAATAAATATGAGTTATGTCATTTAGTTTCTAGTTACAGAGTTGAGAATGGATTAGTTACCAAGTTAGGGCCCACTTGATCTTTGTTAAATCCCCTCAATTATTTCATTTCATGCATATTTCCTTAGGAACAATATTTTCTCTGAATCTACAACTTTGTTTCAATAATAACATTTAGTAATAGTTTATTTTCAAGTCTGAGTTTTATTTTACGTTCAGGATTTTATGTGACAATTATTTCCTTTTTAACATCTTAGATCACTATAATTGTGCATATAACACCTGAAGTATTTCAATTCTACACTCCCTGGTCTGATAAATAAATGAATGTAACCTAATGTACAACATATTAATTGCTGCAAGTTGATTTACACCACCATTTTGGCACCGCTGCTAGGGATATTTCCAAGTTATAGGATATTATGAGGTTTTACATTTATGATCTTCTTATAACACATTAGGTTGTAGAAATTCCACCTTCAAACCCACCCCCCCCCCCCCACTAATGAATTTTGATTGAGTTGATTGAGTTTATGTATGCACCATCGTAGACATGCCTATGGTAGATTCCTACCCAATCCTCTAATAGCAGAAATTATATGTAATTTTGAAGAAGAAACATCCTCTTCTGTAAATAGTTATGTTGATAGAACACTCCCTCCTAAGTGATATTTTTGAGGCTATTCCTAAATATTCTAACATTGAAGAGGATGTGAATCAAAACATGGAAGATGAGGTAAGGGAACCAAAAACATTTTAGTTTCCTATCTCCAATAATAATAATCCTTCTCAAATTAAGAACATCTCTCCATCAACTCTTCCTAATTTTCATGGATCTATGACTGAAGACCCAAACACTTTCTTATTTGATTTTGATCTCATATGCAGGATTTATGAATACATGACCTATGCACACAAGTTTAAGTTGTTCTCTGATACACTCAAAGATGCAGCCTTGAGATGGTTTATGGGCCTAAGAAGAGATGTTGTTACTTCCTAACAAGAGATGAAGGACAAGTTTCTGACCAAGTACCAATAATATTGTAGGCTAATTAGTAGAGGACGAGATGAGCTCTTTAAGATGGCACACAAGGAAGATGAGCCGCTAGAAGATTACCTAGAGAGATTCCTATTTTGTGTTTAAAAGTTAAGAAATACAAGGTTTCCTCCCTAGTCTCTCATGTTAATTTTCTTAAAAGGACTAAGTGAGGAAGATATGGATGCTCTGGACTTAATAGGATCTAGAAACATATCCAAATCCACTTTTGAGGAAATTCGTAGAGCATGCAGGAAATATTCTAGAGAAACCATGAATAGAATAATAAGTGTTAGATTAAAGGGTGGAGAAACTGCCAAAGGAATTTGGGAAATATATAAATTAGAAATTGTAAACATGTTTAAGAACATGAAACAAGAGATAGTTAATGACATGGCCACTTAACTTGATTCTCTACATGCAAATAAGAAGAGAGGGGATGTAGAGGTAGCACTTGTAATTTTTTTCCATTATTGTAGAAGAAAGAAAGTTGATTTCACAATCAAGGGACTGGCCAGCATTACAGAAGGAAAGGAGGTTGCACCAGAGTTCAAAATGATAGAAATAGAGGATGGGATAAGTTTTCTAAGTTTTCAAAATTGGTCTAGTAGTTCATATAACAATATGCAACCCCCACCTTGGGATAATACTCATCGAGGATGGGTTCCTTACCCTAGCCAATACCAATAGCCATGGAAACCTCAGTTCTCAGGATAAGAGTGGCAGCACCCCCCTTATTCATGGTAGAAACCTTAGACAGTAGGGGAGTATTGGATCAATCAACCTCCTATCTACCAAAAACCATACCAACAACCTCCCTACCCATAATAAAAATCTTTGATGTTAAACTCACAATTTATATCTCAACCAAAAATTACTCTATCATCATCTCAACCAAAAGTTAACCCTAATAATAAAGCTTCTCATCCAAACTATAAAAATGAATCAACCTAATACTCTACTTATTTAGTTGATGTCAATAGTATCCATCTTCATTTAGGAAGAGCACTTGTGCCACCAAGTAAACCCAAAATCACGGAGATACAAAATGAACCACAGTTGTTGTAAGATGATCTACGTCAACATGAACAAAATTCCAGCGAAAGCAAGATGCAATTTCATGGATCCCCATTTCCCAAAAAGATCACAAGAGATAAAATATGACCCTAAATCAAATTCTGATTCTGATTTTGTCAATCAATTGAAGGCCATTTGTGTAAAAAATCCACTCATTCAAGTCATCAAGGATGTGCCTATTTACAACAAGTTGATCAAGGATCTATGTATAAAGAATCTAGGAAGAAAAATAAGGGATCCATCCACTGTATAAGTCATTGGATAGTTAGCTGACATCATGCTTAAAAACTCTGTGTTACCTATGTACATAGATCTAGGAATTCCTTTGGTAAATGTTACTATCAATGGAACTAAAATAAAAAAATACCTTGATTGACATATGGGAAACAATCAATGTCATGACTAAGAAATTCATGGATGACCTGAAGTTGGAAGGATTGACACCAACAACTACAGTATTGCAACTAGCATATAGATCAACAGTAAGGCCTGAAGGATTTATTGATGACATTGTTATGGTGGTAGAATCTTGGGAATACCCTATTGATTTCATTGTCCTATAACCAAAGGTAATTCTAGGAGGTTACCCTCTTATACTAGGAAGGCCATGGTTGGCCACTGTTGACGAATTTATAGGGTATAGGTTTGGTAACATGATCATCTCAAATGGAAATGGTACCAAGAAACTTATACTCCATCCTTTTTCCCAACCATTGAATGATGAGGATCAAATAATGTGGGTTGAAGAACTAGAAGTTGATCAATGATATGTCCAAAAACTTATGATGTCTAGCAACTTTTATCTAATTTTAGACCCTTGGTGAAATTTGATAACTAGCAAGCTTTTTATGATAATTAGAAAAAGTGCCCACATGAAATGAATGGAAAACATGCCACCTAGCATTTTCTCATAGTTGCATGTATCTAAGGAATTGCATCAAGTGTTCAGTAGGGTATAAATTTCAAGGGGATAGCTCCCAAACTTGGTTTCAACTCACTGAGCTCATAATTGAGCTATCATGAACTCCTAAGCGAGCTATTTTTTATAGGACGAGATTTGAATTTGCACCGAGATATTTTAATGTAATATGGAATCATCTAATAAGTGGCTAAGCTGTTGGAGATGGTCCCACAAAGATACCAAACTCATATTTAAGAGACCGAGTTAATCATGTAGGTTCCCAAGTTCCACGGAGTAATCAAGCCACCTTGAGAATGGCCCGCTGGAGTTTATTTGAATCGATTCAAGCCAAGGAGTGAGCTCACAATTGAGCCATGGATTTATGGAAAAATAGAGTTGTGCATAAAACTCGTTGATATCGAGTGAGCTCGAGATGCGATGATTGGGTTTTAAGGAGTAGACTGGCACAACGAAGTGAGGAGATGGAAATCCACTAGGTCAGGAGTGAGTTATTTTCAATGTTGGGGAAGAATAAAAGTCTTGATGGTGGACCGAGTCAGTGCTAAGGGTTCTAAGCCAAATCCTCTGCAAACCAAGCTCCGTGCAAGAGAATGAGATCCTGTTCGTTACACCATTCCTTTAAAGGGGATAACTCTACAACATTTGGGGGCGAGTTATTTTCTTCAGCACCGAGTAGATGGATTCAAGCTCGAGGGAAAAGTCATCTTGCAAGCATCTTAAGTGGTGACCCACATGGTGAGGCAGGTTCTAAGAATTGCTTGGACCATATGCGAGCTCTGTGGAATCCATAGTGAACATGAAACAAGTTGAGAACTTACAGAATCATAAAGAACTTGGGAAAGTAACAAATGAATTGAAGCGAAGGAGATTGGTGCATCAAGCTAAATAGAGACCTCGGGGGCCCACAAGAGAACAAAGGTAAATAGGGTTACTGTTGACACTAAAATTTTCCTCCATAATTTCTATTTCATTAATGTATGTATTAGGAATAGGATGTTGTTAAGTATAATTACTAGTAGCGTCTGATAGAAGATAACGGCGCCATCAGTACGGTGCCGCCAATAATGTGGAGTACGGTAACAGTCAAAGTACAATAGGAATGTTGTAAAAAGTAAATATTTGTCGTAAGTGGTCTGGTAATGTTAAAATGTCAAAGTTTGGGTAATTAGAGAAGTAGGTTCTACATGATTAGGAATTAGAAATATTATATTGGTAATAAAGACAAGAAGTGAGGTCATAACTATTTTGTGTATTTTATTTGTAAAAAGTCTAAAAATGTGGAACCCATGTAAAATGATAAGGTTTATCTTATCTTAACAGATAAGCTTACATGTACAGATAAGAGTTAAGGTATGGAATATGATTCGTCAGAGTGGATTTCTTATCCTATCTTAGAGATAAGATGGATAAGCCTGGAAGTTCTATAAATAGAGAGGCCACCCCCCTCATTTAGCATAGAAGGAAGTAGTGAGAAATATTGTAGGAAGTGTGCGAAGGAAGCCATCAGTTTAAAGGTGTGTTGAAGAAGCCATTAAGAGGTGTAATTGTAAAGTTTCTCCCATAGTCTTGGTGAAAGTCAAGTGAAGTCAATAACACTTGAAGTACCTCATGGGTGAGAGTGTAACAATTTCATGTTAATATTATAATTTACTTTGATATTTCAGATTTTTCATCATTCCATCTTATCATTGTCGATGGTATTCTTGTGTTATGTTATTATTTTGTTTCCAGATTACATCCACCAAACTAAAGGCTGTGCATTAGTAAATAATCATAGCACGAGGAGTTCCCGGTGAAGAATTATCATAGTGCCGGATTGGTGACGACATTACCATGTGTTCTCGTGGTGTAATTCCAAATGGTAAAGGAAAAGAAGAAGCCCAAGGGGCACGCGAAACCTCCATGTGGAGTTTTCCATAACAAAGACATCATGGGTTAAGACCTGAGCGGTCAAACGATGGAGGTATTGAGTTAGGGATCAAATCGAATGGGTTGGATGAGGAACAAAGAACTCATCGGGGGAAGATGACTCACTGATGCATGCAATAGCTCAGTGTGGAAGAAAAGGGGCCTAAAATTCAAGGGAAGGACCATAAGTAACCCATCGATCAATAAGAAAGCAATGGAGAATTGGAACGACCTGATGTAAACTTAAAAGCTCAACATTTAAGACAATGACTAAGTGTATGGAAAGGTACTGACATTTGAAAAATGGATCAGCACACTTGGATAAGTAATTAGGTAGTTAATCTTGAGACATGGCGATGTGGCAAGGAGGTTTAATGGATTGAAACAATTCATGAAGGCTCCATGGGATAATTCTACTACGGAAAATGAAGAGAAAGGGTGACCCATGGAGAGAGGATTGGTAGGCATTATGGTGGGCTCAGTGCACAAGGTAAGTGCAAGGCAAGATGAGAATCAGTAGGCATAAGAATAAGAGTCGAAATTGGAGGTAGCTCAACACTCAAGCAAGAGGGGTTGGCTATGCATAAAGATAGCCAACTCACCCAAGCTAGTCAAGCTGGCACAATGAAATGTTTTAAAAACATTAAACACCATCCCCACAAATCAATCAAATCGACTAGGGCCCCACCAATTAAATGCAATATCATGCCCAAATATTTTAAAAGATATGCAAAACATTGGGAAGGAGAGAAATTTATGAAGTTGAATTTTACAGACAAGGTATTTAATTTTCAGTCCCGTGGAGATGAAGGAATGTCTTGCAAACTCAAATCATTTACCTGCACTTAGACGCTCATAACTTGAGACTTTATTAACAAAATTGCAAAAAATTGGTGTCGTTGGAATCATGATTCTGAGGCCAACACACAGAAGTCAAGAAATTCAGAGATTGATGAATATGTGAGGCTTTATTTTAGAGAAAATGATCCCAGTTCAAGGAGACATTTGGAAAGTGGTTGGGAGTGCAATTTATGAGTATGGCCATTATTTTCTCCAACTGCGGGTTATAGAGCAGAACGAGGAAGATTTTTTATATCTATTTCCATAATTTCACCTTATTTATTGCATCTTGTAAGTGGTTGGAAAAGAAATTTCAGTATTTCACTCTTCTTTGTTTCTCATTCTATAAAATGTAATATGGGGCTCATTCTCAAGGGAGTTAGTCATTTTTCCTTTTTTCCCCTCTTTCTTCTCTACTAGGGTTTGAATATGGATCTCAAGCCTCCTTTCCAAGATTTGTAAAGGCATTTTCCTAGCCTTTTTCCTACTGATTTTGTATTGTTCATAACTTTGAAGCAATATAATATGTCATGTGATGCATTTTTTCCATCCTTTGCATGTTTTTATTGTCTCTACTTACCTTTATTCTTTACACGTATACTGTGCATATTACTAATGTTCACTACAATTTTTGGAAGTTGTGCTTCATGGAATTTGAAGTGGTGTTCTGTGTGAATCTCTCTTTAGACTATGGTGCATTTTTTCCACCATTTCAATTACTCACCTTTCTTCATTACAGGCAGTTGGATTCTTCTATTGACAACCTCCTTTTCTTGGTGTATCACCATGTTTAGTGTAGGCTATCTCTCTCTCTCTCTATGTGTGTGTGTGTGTGTGTGTGTGTCCCCTTGGGTATTAGATTAGGATCAGATAGTTTTCTTTCCTGCATTAGGAATAGTTTGTGGCATGTAAATTTAGGATTGAGAGCCAGCTTTCTCTAGAGGGTTATCTCAAGCCTACAAGTCCCACAACTTGAGAGATGACCCAATGTTTCCCAAAAGGTAGGGATCCATAACCAAAAATCCTAGGGTGCTACTTTTTGGTGATAATAGCAACATGTGTTTAATTTTGCATCTCTCCAAGAAAGTAGAAATAACAACAGGGAGGCCACTAAATGTAAGCAAGATCCTAAATATACAACAGGCGCTAAATAGATAAATAGACATAGCTAACTATTTGTGTCTGATTTCTATAGCTAAATATACTGATTAAATAGACACAGTAAATGTAGAAATCAGACATAGCTAAATAGTATGCATTTTACTACTTATTTGATTACTAATTTGGTCAGTGAATATGAAATCAGACACAGACATTCTACATCATACCATTCCCAATATAATGGCCAAAAGGAGGTTACAAAAAGAGAGATGAGGGCCATATTACAAAGACTATAGCACTCCACAAAAGAGATGGGGCAGAAAGTCTTCCATAATCAGTATGGGAATTATATATAACATAGAAGACCATAACTGGCTTCACACCATTTGAATTATTATATGGCAAGGATATTATTTTTCCAATATAATTTGAGCATAAAACGTTGAGAATTGCACTTGGCTTGGGAATAAACTTATCAGAAGCTCGAAGACGGAGAATTCTCCAACTCATAGAGTTGGATGAATTGAGGAAACAAACAGTTTATAACATAGAGGTAGTGCAAAAATAAAGAATCAAATGGCATGACCAGTATATTAAAACAAGAAAATTCTAGGAAGGTGACTAGGTAATTTTATTTCACTCAAAATACAAGGATCACATAGGGAAGCTCATAAAAAGGTGAATAGGCCTTTATGAAATTGAGAAGATCTTCCCTAATGGAGTTGTTAAGCTTACTACTATTGATCTTATGAGATTAAAGTTTTTGGTGAATGGCCACATGTTAAGATTGTATAAAAATCCACTTGATAAAAGTTCATTTATGGAATTGTTCAGAGGAGATCATAGAAGAATGGATAAAGAAACGTCAGAATTAATCTCACAGGTTGAGTGTGTTGGCTCACCTTCTAAGATTGCAAATAATTGATGAGATTTTAGTAGCCTTAGAGCATTCATCTTGTTGGACACTTCGGGGCTAAATAAAAGTGTTGAGATATACCTTTAAGGTTGATCACCAACATTCTGCTAACCAATTTTAAAATAATTTTTCGTTTTGCAGGTCTTATTGGAAATTTATTCCAAGAGTGCATGATATCCATCACAAGGAGGGAGTGTAATTACCAAGGGTTCAACTTGCAGCCACAAGAAATAAGATCATATTTTATTGTATCATCTGACTACTTATGGTTACATCAAGGAAGCATGCACGATTGAATGATACGTAAAGAACAATTGGCACCCCAACCAATTAGAGTTCCCTCTCTAGAAAGCATCTATTTTTAGTAAGGAGAAGTCAACACAAGTTAATCCCATGTCCGTAACATCCCAGGGAAATTGCATGCAGTCAAGACTCCCATTTAATAAATCATGCACATCAATCATTGTAACCCACAATGAGATAAGTGCATACATCTATTACTTTAATAATGCATGATTAGATTAAGTGTATTTAATTATGTGTTATGCCAAGTCATGAAGCATGTGTCATATTAAAATATCGTTTCCTTTTAGTTATGATGTGTCCACTTAATCTCTCCGCATAAACCAACGTGTCACATCATTTTGCTTCATATTTTCACATCCATCTTGTTATTAATAACCCATACATGTATTACTTGTCCCCTTGGTAATAAAGTTCAAAGTGATTAAAATCCATCAACACAATTCATTTTTGTAAATTTCTTTCAAGGAAAATTGTGTGATTGTTTATTACACCTGGAAAAGATGTGTATCTACCATGGGAGGTGACTTGATCAGATATGAACCTTCTGTGCATTTGCAAGTTCTGAAACATCTTGAGATTGTGCAGTACTTTGAGAATCATGGCTGAATAGAATACATTAACAGATTTCAAGGATTTGATGAGGCAGTTATGGAAGAATTTACAAATACCCTAAACAATATAGAGGCAAAGGTAAAAGGGTTAACCATCAGGGTAAGTAATGAGATTTTAATAGAGCTCACTGGGTTAACAACTTAAGGAGATTCATTTCCAAAAAAAGATGACCTAGAAGTAGAAAGAAGAAATTTAACAGAAAATGATGAGGATTTCATCTCACACCACCAAGGTACTCTTTTAACTTCTCTTAAACCTTTACAAGAACAAGCTATCAATTTTTTCATTCAATATTTTACTTGTGAAGGGATATATTCAAGGTTAAATATAATGCATTTCAAATTGTTAAATCATTTGAAAAAAATCATCAAGTGAATGTTCCAAATTTCTTTCATGATATGCTTAATAAAATGAGAAAAGAGGTTTAGAGGGGTAGGAAATCCCTGTCTAATAACCCTAGTGGTCAAACACACTTTGAAGAGGGAGCACCCTCATATATCATGGGATGAATTTGTGAGAATGAAAAAAATAGAAACCTTGATGGGAAATAGGAGAAAAAGGAGAAACAACACTGAATGTTCTGATTCACATGTGTGAGAAGCTACACCACCCTCTTCCCCACCAGAAGAACCAATAAATTCAAAAAGACTGCCTTTTACAGAAGAAACCCGTGCACCTTTTTCACCAAAGAGAATCTTTATTGTTGAGAATTTATTTTCATTTTCCTCCCCTAAAACTTCCACTTCCAAATCCAAAAATAAATCTAATCATTCTACTACACAACAAACTAGAACCTCCACTTCCAAATCCAAAAGTAAACCTACTCATTATGTTCCAAAACAAACTAGGTGCTCCAATAGACTTACGCCAAAAGGAAAAACTAACCTATAGTTCAAGGAAATCTCAACCCATCTGATTGGATAGTGATTTGGAAGCCATAGAAGAAAATTCTGATCCTTAACCATTGGAAAAAGAGTGTAGAGATATTTCTCCCATAGTAAATCAAGAGACAGAATACCATGAACAAATAATGGAAGGACAAGAAAAACTAAATCAGAATGAGGGAACAATTCATGAAGTAGAGAGTCATGAAGTGAGATAAGTATAAGATGTAGTGGAAGGAGGAAATGAACAAGAGAAATTACCTACAACTGATGTCAATGAACAAGTCATTGAGAAATTTGTTGAACAATCACAAAATAACAATCTACAAGAAGAAAATGTAAAACCAATGTAGCCCCAATTATTACCCATGAAATCAGAAAGGAACTTGAAAAACCATTTTGCTGTGTCCCTCCTCAAAGATAGGTGAGGCAGCCTGTTTATTACTAATCTAAAACACAACAAAAATAATATATACAATATCCACACTATTCTAACCATTGGGGTTGGGATACAATCCTGAAATCCATATCAACATGAGATGGAGATGTTACAGCTTTAGAAATAGAATGGATTAGAAAGGAAACTATTATAGATGAAACAGAGTGGGAAGGGAATGAGAGGAACATATTTTCTTTCAAGAAAACACAGATCAAGAAATACTTATACGAGTTTTAGATAATGAGTGTAATATTTGAAATGATTAAAATAATCAAGAACACTAAAAAAAGAATAGCTTAAGATCTTGGACGTAAGAACAATCTCTCAAGATAGATGAATCCCACAACACAAAGTTTGCAAAATAACACTTGTTTCTATTCCTCAATGATTAAAAAGAAAATACAAAGTTTTTCTTCTTCTTCACAATAGCTCTTAATATTCTAAAAATTTCTCTCTTTTGGAATGCATAAGCATCCCTTATTTATAATAGAGAGAGCAGAGAGAAAATAGGATAAATCCTAGAAAATAGTCATTTAATGAGAGTCCTATTTTTCTTGACTCTCACGCAGGAGAACAAGTCAAAATTTGCTTCCTATGTGACAAAACAAAAATGAAAAAGACATGACAATTTCTTGATAGAAATGACATGAAACATTATGCTTATTCTGCTTCATCATCCTTGTCTTCCTCCAGCGAAGCCTGCTTGTCACAAAATTCTTGGAACTTCTAGATTATGCCCTACATCTCAGCTTCATCTGGTGCACTAGAATAATCACTTAGAACCTTGCAAGTTGCCAGGAAGTTTCTTCAATCTCTTGTTGAGTTTCCTTAGTGATTCCAAAACATTCTCGATCCTTATGAACTTATCAATGGTTTTCAGATTGAAGATGGAAGCTGGTTCATGCTGAATTGATTCTTGAATTTGTTTATAGAGATCGTCAGGTAGGTAGAATACTTGAGCTTTCATCCAACACCTTGGCGAAGATCCTAGACAACTCCTCTTCTATGTCATTGGTGGCATCAACCAACTGATCTCTAGATTCCCTCAACTTGCTGCAAGCTTCACTGAGAATCTTTATCCTAAATCTGATGGCTTTGGCTAGCTGGAAATGCTTATCCCCATGTGGAATGATTCCTTCTTCCATTAAGATCTGGGATGGAACCTGTTTCAGTGCATTGAGAGCCTCTAAAGTTAACTCAAGGTTCCCAACTTCCTGTGAAAATTCATCATCCATTTTGTCACCATCCTTCTTTATTTCCTCCAAGGATTTATAAACCTCCACTATGTCATCAATGACCTCTCTTCCTTGTAGGAGTAGCCTCTGAATCCATTCATCAACCATTCTTCCCTTCTCATTGATCTTTTCAATCATAGGTACCGATGAGAAATCAAACCTGATAGGAGTAGGGGTAGAAGATGATGGTGTTGACTGAGAGGGCTTTGAGAGCTTGAGCAATACTTCTATTAACTGTTCAACTTTCTCCTTTAGCTCATCTCTACTCACCTTCATTTCCCTCAGCTTCTAGCATAACACGTTCATGGCATCCTGTGCATCTTGTTGTGCTCCTTCTGTTGTTACCTTTCCCAGATCAACCCTTGTAATCTGATAATCAGTAACCACTATATCCTCCTTGGTTTTGTTGGCCGTGGGAGTGGAAATCTGTTCAAACTTATGCCCTGAGGCATCCACTGAAACCCTTGAAACCATTTTGGGTTTCTTGAACGATTTGGTAGGAGAGGCCTTGAGTGAACTGAAGTCGAAGGCTGGTAGGGGAACTACCACCTTCCTCTTCCTCAGAGTCTGATCAACCAACCATTGAGGTACAGTGGAAGAAGTTTCTCCTATCGGAGGTGTTATGGTTGTATCTACAGGTGGAGGAAGGTTTACTTGTGGAGTAGTGATGAGTGCAAGTGTGGTGACTGTGGGGATAGATTCAGGGAATGAAGGTGTGGAAGGAGGAGGCATTTCTATGGCCATCTTAGGTCTAGCAGAGAGAGGTGAGAGGTCAGAGAAAATGTTGGCCATGGCTGATGAGAGTGGCATAGAAATATGAGATGAGGAAGATTGGGAGAGAGGAGGTAAAGATTCTAGAGTCAAAGCTTGAGAAGCAAGAGAGAGACTTACTTCTGATGAGAAATCATCAAAAGGAGAAACAAGAGGTTGACCAACCTCATCTTCTGAAGGAATTTTTCCTTGTTCTGGTGGAGGAGGTGAATCTAGTACCTCAACTGTTTGTGAAGGAGTGGCAGATGATTGGCTCCTTGCTTTTCTCCCCTTCTGACAAACTTAAATTTAATTTGCCTCTTGGTAGGGATTTTATCCTCTTCCCTCTCTCCCTTGGAGGGTCCCGCTTCTAAAGTAGCTATTTTTGAAAATCTCTTTTCCTTATAACTCATTCCCCAAGAAATGAGCCATGCCTTGGTATGGACAAAGAGTCTGAGCAGGTCTTTCAGCGATAGAATATTTTTCAGCAACAGACCAATCAATGGCTGGGAATCTGAGTTGGTCTCCATCTGACTATTCGTACCTAGTGTCCAGAACACTTTCATTGTCCATGGTGCCTTCAGGGATATCAGCTAGATCTAACATCTGAATTTCTTCAAGCATCAGTCTGTTGTTGTCTTTTCTTCAGATGGAAACTTCATCCTGAAGATCAACCCAGATATCTTCCACATTGGGCACATGTAGGTACAAGGTTCCATATGACTTGAGGACTCCTCTGATGTCGAATCCCTCCCTGAGCTTCATATGTTTCTTCAATTTTTCCTGAAGCTCATGCACCACATTCTTGGCCTTAACCATGGTAGAGCATGTATACCTTCCAATGGAAATAGGGAAGGAGATGGCGGCTTTGTGCCTGCTTTGTTGGAATTTGTGAAAATCCAACAATTGTCTGGCTAACTCCATGAGGATCAATTTGTCACCCAGGAACCTGGGAAAATGGAAAGGGTTACCCTGGAACCTCACCACCCAAAGATAAGTAAACTTCTTGAATTGTAAGAAAATGTAACCCCATTTTGACACTTCAGCCCATGCTTCATCAGAAACCCTTCTCTTCCTCAGATCAGGATCCAACCTGCAAATGTTTTCATAGAAGAAGGCATCATTCACTCTTCTATATTGGTCTTCAGACCCTTTTATTGTCAGCTGAGGGAAGTATCGATATATGTGTTCCATTGCTTGATTTCCCTTTGCATCTAGCCCTGGGTAGTTCCTCATTCCTGTTGCTGCATAGGTGACATATGACATCATATAGAACTTACCGGTAGACAAGACTGTTTTCATTTGGGAGTCTATTTCGTCACTTATTAGGCTACCCCAATCAATCCCTTGGTCATTCTTCTTTATGATGACCATGAACTGGTACATCCATCCTTGGAATTCCTTTGACTCTGGGAGCCCAAATAACTGGCTCAGCAGGGTGATGATATCGCTGACTTCAAGAATAAAATCACTTCTAGGGACTGACTTAGGAAACCTAGAAACAACTGGCTTAGCCTTGATCAAGAACTTCTTGTTTACATGCTTGATGCAGTCTTCCTGATCTTTTTCCCAGGCCTTTTGTGCTGATTTAAGGTCTAAATCAACATACTCCACAAAGTCAGGAAACCTTAGGAGTTGATCGAAATAACCTCCATCGAATTTCACTATAGACTCTCCTGCTTGATTTCTCACTGAGTGGGAGGCTGAGTCATAGTGGGAAGGGCAAGCCAGGATGAATTCAGGGCATTGAGCTGATATTGGAAATCCTACTGCAAGAGGGAGACCACTGCCTGCTATCGACTTCATCCAAGAATTCTGAGAAGAATCCTCAATTCTCTTCTAGAAGTCCTCCATATCTATATTACCGAGCTCTGTGTCCCGAATGTCATAATTACAGCTTATGTAGGAGGAAGACTCCATCTTCTGATACTTATACTTCATCTTTCCTAACTTATCCTTAGATTGGCTGGGGTCTGACATGAGGAGTCTCGAAGAAGAAATGCCTTGATGATTTCTGGAAGAGCAATCGGGCTTGAAAGCTTGTTGAACAGGTGCACAGACCCGCCACACTGTTCAGATTTTGAAACTTGCAAAACACCTTCAGAAACCTGACAGACTGAAGTGTATGTCAGAAGTTAGGACTTGTGAGCACTGATGAAAACCTGACACACTGTAGAAATGAGGAGGTATCGGACAAGTGGGAAAACCTGACACACATGGCGGAACTTAGAGGATGTCAAGCAGGTAGAAATACCTGACACACTGCGGATCTGGATGGATGTTGAGCACCTGGAAAAACCTGACACAAGGTGGAAAGAGCAAGATGTTAAACACCCTGCAAAACCTGAAACAAGTATATCGGGTTTCTGACGTGTCAGAACATGAAAAATTTCTGCCCCATGATTACTTAGGAATTTTTAGAATCATCTTGAAATCCATAAGTTGCAACCTATGAAAAATAAGTAAATAACCTAGGGGTAAATTTCAAACAAGAGCCTTCATGGAAAAAGACAAGAAACAAGGAAAACAACCCCAAAACCCTAAAACAGTAAAGAAGAAGGAAAAGAAATGAAAACCCCAAGAAAACACTTCACAAATAACCCAAAAAGCTTCTAAAAAGAAAGAAGAGAAGAATACCTTCAACTAGATTGAAAAATGATCAAAAATGGCTGGCGAAATCAATCGGGAAGCTCGATCGGGTTTGGAGGTAGAGGAAGCATCAACGAAAATCCAACACAGCAAAAATGAATGGTAACAAATGACATGGAAAAAGATGACTATTTATAATAACCTAGCATTAATTACACCTCACTTGACACGTGTGCCAACTGCCAGACAACTAGACATTAATGACATGTCATCATGCTTGGAGCATCTGAAAACCTGATACAAAGGATTTGATTCAATTCGGGTTTCAGGTTTTGGGAAAAAAGCAACATAAAACATGCATTGGATAAAGCATGTTCTGATGCTTAAGTCCCGAAAACCTGACACAAAGGCTTAAGGAAATTCGGGTTTCAGGTTTCGGGGAACATGACGCATAAAACATGCATTTGGAAAAGCATGTTCCGATGCTTAGAAGTTCCGAAAAACCTGACATAAAGGACTTAGGATAATCGAGTTTTGGGTTTTGGGAAACATGAGACATATAACATGCAAGAAACATGTTTTCATGTAATGAAAACCTGAAAACCTGAAAATCTCTTTCAAAGGGAATTTTTAAGAGATTTGTCCAAAATTTTCCTATGGTTATCTCATTTTTAGCTGGAATCACTAAAACAAGATAACAGTTGGCTCCAGTTGGGGACTTTCTTTGAGACATCAAAGGAAGAGAACTCATGTATCAAAAAGCTTTATCCATTGGGCTATGGAGTTAGGAGAAGAAAAACCAAAAACAAAAAAAGAAAGAAAGAAATAAATAAAGCAAACACACAACAGAAAATAAATTATAATACAGTGCAAGAGAGCATCTTGCATTACTGATGGAACAACTTCAGATGTTGACCACTGAAAGGTAGAGGGAGAAAATCTCCATCAAGATATGATAGATAGAAGCTATTTTCACCATTCAGCTGATGGATTTTGAAAGGACCTTTCCATAAAGAATCGAACTTGCCATGCATCCCTTTCTGTTCCCTTCTCTTATCCCAGAGAAGTACTAGATCTCCAATCTGGAAATCATGTTGCTTTGATTTTTTGTCAAATATATTTTTGAATTTTCTTTGATGATCTACAATGTGATCCACCACCTTGCTCCATTCTTCTTCTAGCCTGGCTAGGTACATTATCCTTTTCTCAATGGAACTTTGAAAAGTTTCATCCTCAATTGCTTTAGCCAATCGTAAGGCTGGAAATTCTACAGAGATAGGAATCTCAGCATCAATTCCATACAACACCTAGAATGGGGACATTCCAATAGCTCACTTAGGAGTAATCTGATCTACCCATAATGCATCATACAATGCTTTGTGCCATGTCCTCTGATTCTCATCGACCAACTTTCTGATTATGGTCACCAGGTTTTTGTTGCTCGATTCATCCTGACCATTGCCTTGGGGGTAATAATCGGATGAATGAGTCAATGTGATCCCAAATCCATAGTAAAATTCTATCAACTCATGTGATGAGAAATTGGAAGCATTTTCAGCAACAATCTTGTGAGGTATGTTGAATCTAACAATTATATTCTCCTTGAGAAAGTTGCACACAGCTTCGGAGGTTACTTGTTTGATTGGCGCGGCTTCCACCCACTTGGTGAAATAGTCTATGGTGGTGAGCACATAATTATGACCAGCACTAGAGAAAGGATTCAGTACTCCAATGAAGTCAATTCCCCATTGGCAAAAAGGTTCTTCAATTATCACAGGCTTCAAGGGAAGAGCTGGTCAGCTTAGGACGACCAACAAAATGTTGACAAGCTTCACACTTAGCCACTCATTCTGTTGAATCTCAAAAGAGAGTAGGCCAATAGTACCTAGACCATAAGATCTTGTAAGTCCATCACGGAGGAAGAGAAATTTCCTCTGCATGCTATATTGTGGAAGGATTCTAGCAACCTTATCTGCTGAGACTTATCAACACAACGCAGGAATACACCATCAATACCCTTCTTGTATATACCATTATCCCATAGAATGTATCTTGCAGACCTTAATTTAACTGTCCTCTTTTCTTTTTGGCTTAAATGTGGGGGAAATTCACCGTAAGTTAAAAATAAAGTGATATCTGCATACCATTCATCGGTTGTGCTTACAAAAAGCACCATGGGCAGTTCTGAAGAAGTATCTTTAGTCTCCTCATATTCTGTCTCAAAATTATTTTCTACGATCAATTGGCACAGGCCTCTTCCCCATACCAACTTGGTAGGTCTGATGTCCAAGTCATATTCTTGGACTTTGGCTATCTAGTTACCCATTGACTACCCAACTCTTGTTGAGTCAAAATGGACTTAACTGCAGTATCAGGAACAAGAACAAGAGTGTGAGAACTCAACACATAATACCTGAAATGCTTCACTACTCTCACCACTACGTAAGCATGCTTTTCAATTTGTGACATCTTCAATTCATGTTCCTTTAGTGGGAAGCTCATGAAAGCAATGGGAGCTTTGATTCCTTCTTCATTCTCCTGCATCAGGATGGCTGATACTATATGTGCGGAAGTGTAGCTATACATGATGAAATCCTTCTTGAAGTCTGGGCATACCAGAATAGGAGCATGAGCAATTGCTCTTTTGACTTCTTCAAAAGAAAGCTTCCCTTCAGTGCTCCATCAAAATGGAGTTTTACCTTTCATCATCCCAAGGATATCCTTGGTTTTATTGGCAAAGTCAAGTACAAATCTTCTTAGGAAATTGACCTTTCCGAAAAAGGAATGCACCCCAGTTTTGCTTGTAGGTAGGGTAAGGCTTTGGATGGCTTTCACCCACTCTGGGTTGATCTTTGTTCCTTCTTTAGTCATGATATGACCTAGTAACTTACCTTCTGTTACTCCGAACATGGAATTTTTAGGATTTAATGAAATCCCATGACGCTTGCACCTTAAGAGTACCTGCTCCAGGTGATCATAATGATCACTTCGCTTCTTAGAGAAGACCGTCAAGTCATCCAAATATACAACTATGAATTTTCCCATCAAATATCTAAAAGCTAAGTCCATAGCTCTTTGAAACATGGCTCCAGCGTTAATCAAACCAAAAGGCATCCTCTTGTAAGAAAAGGTCCCCCATGGGGTGGTGAATGTTGTTTTATGTTGATCTTCAGCAGCTACCTTGACCTGATTATACCCAAAAAATCTGTCAAGCATGGATAACATTTCTGATCCAGTGACAGTCTGCAATACTTGATCCATGATAGGCAATGGGTAATTGTCTTTCAATGAAGATTGATTAAGGTTCTGGAAGTCAACACAAATCTAAATCTCACCATTCTTCTTTCTGACAGGGATGATGTTAGCAACCCAGGTAGAATGATGGATTGGGAAGATAATCCTTGCGTCTAACATCTTTTGAATTTCTGCAAGAATAGTCCCTGAGATCTTTGGATTATAATGCCTTTGCTTCTGCCTGTAGGGTTTGACATCAGGTTTCAAAGGGATGCTATGTTGCACATCCTTGGGCTTGAAAGACTTCAGATCCACATAGGACCACGCCAAGATGTCCATATATCTCTTCAGGAGTGCAGTGAATCTTCCTTTCTCCTCAGGAGAACAACATTTTCCAATGTTTACCATTCATGGTTGGTCAGAAGAGCCCAGATTAACTTGATCTACCTCTGATGAGGAAGCACCTTCAGCTTTCCTTTTATCCTGAATAAAATGGTCATGTTTGTCAAACAGACCTTCGAGAGAAACCAATCCCTTCAGAATCTTATTGCCTTTGAGCTGGATGAATTCACCATCAATCTCTTGATATGAATTTGAACATGGACTCATGAAAAGATGATTGTGATCCTTCAAAATAGAGCTCGCTAAAATTATCAGCTTTCTCAAGAAAAGACAATACCTGTTGATCATCATTGAACACCTGCTAGTGTGCTGAATTATCTGGAACACTTGGATGATACACAATCTCAATGGTATACATGTCTTGTTTGAACTTTGGGTGAGGAAGGAGAAGAGATGTACACATGGCTAAAGAATCAACTTTATCGTTGTAATCTCTCAAGACTACCTTAATGGAAAAAGCATCAAAGCATTCTATGTTGTCCCACACCTTGTTCCTGTAATGCCTTAGGTGATCATTTTTTACCTGATAGATCCCCTTTACTTGATTTACAATCAACTCAGCATCTCCCTACACTTTAAGATTTCAGATTCCCTTTTGCCTTGCCATTTCTAATCCCAATAACAAAGCTTCGTATTCATCCATGTTATTAGTATTGTCAAACTATAGCTTGAAGGTGAAGGGAAAGATCTCGAAATATGGAGATATAAGAACCACAACAGCTCCTGATCCAGTAGTTGAACAGCTCATGTTGAACTCAAGGGTCCAAATAGCATTAGGATCTTCTTCCTTGATTTCTACAGAAGGCACCTCTGATGTCATGAAATAATTTCCCAATCCTAGCATCTTCGAAGAGAATTTGAGCCTTGGGATCATCTGAACTTAGTAACCAGGTACTTTCACTTGTGCTTCAGGGTGGAGGACACGAGGAACTCCATTTACTGGAATTTTAGCTTTGGTCCAGTCCATATTGATTTCTCCTCTGACATCTTTGCAAAAACCTCTTCCTAAGAGAATACCATAAGCAGCTGGGATATCAGCAACCAGGATAGTCATTTTTACTCTCTTTTCAGGGAATGCAACAAATGCAAACTGTGCATCCTTGATTTGGCCAATCAAGGGGACTTGCTTGGTTTCCATGGAGTAACACCACCCATAATATTTAGTCAAGGTAAGTCCAAGGGCATGGGCTACTTTTGTAGGCATCACGTTATTGGAGGCTCCTGAGTCAATTATGCAATTGCTGAGTTTAAACCCATTTATAAGTAAGGACAAATAAAACGGTTCAATCTTTCCCAAAGAAGCAACAGAGGTCATATTATTCTGAGGTAAAGGCTGAGTGGGATTAGGAAACATGCCTTTTGAAGATGAAGGGATAACATCCTTGCTTCTAATGAATTTGGCAAGTTTCTCAAATTGCTCGGGATTTGACTGGAGGTACTCAGCTTCTGACATTTGGATTTTAGTTTTCTTTACATGATCAATAATGTTCGAAAGTAGTATATGAAGGAATGATGGTGGGCTCATTTCTAGTTATACTGGTCTAAGCCGAGGCATTGGTCTTGGGGGCAGGAGAAAGAGAGTTAGAAAAATAAGTTACCTTTTTAGTTGTCTCCTTTTCAGTTTGCGCTGAGATAGGAGAGCCTCTTTTAGCCATAACCACGGGAGCTTCTTTACCCTTCTCCTTAGAGCCTTCAACCAGCTTTCTAGGGTTCTGAGATTGAGCTCGAGTGAAGACTACAAATGACTGACCATCATGTTCACACTGGTCTTCCTTGTATTCCAAGTACCCAATGTTGGAGTCGCCAGCTGAATCATCAAAAGACTCATCAGCATATCCTGAAGCTTCAAAAGCTTCGTGAGAATCTTGATCTTCTGGTTCTTCATCTTCCTCAACTATTTCCACTGTTGCATTGATAGGAGGAGCTTTGATGGCTAGCCTTGTTGGAGCAACAGTCAACCGATTCCTATCTCTTACGGGAGTGCCATTGGTATTGTTGAAATTTCTGTCTAGGAATATCCCAATAAGGAATGTTGGTCGCCTGTTGAGACATCTGCTTCTTCAAAGTGATCAAGTCATTGGCCATCTTTCTGAATCATAGGGTCAGTAGTACTTTGAGAAGAACTCTGATTTTTAGGCTTAGATGACTCTCTTCTGATCTTCCCAACCAGAATGAGATCATCTTCTATTTCAGTGGTTGTAGCTTGAGCAGTAGCCAAATCAGGGATAACAGATCTTCTTAATAAGAAGCTCACATCAGGGGGTTGAGTGTTGATGAAGAAACACTTTTGATTCTCAAGATTGGGAATGGCTAGCACTGGAATCTTCCAAATTAGTTTGTTGAATTTTTCCACAAAGTCCCTGCATAGGCTCATGAGACTCCTTCATATGCGTAAGTTGTGCTAACAAATCATGAAAATCTTCAGCTAGTTTGAACCTTGCTTCGAATATAGATCTTATGGTAGCCCAGTTGGTAATGCATGCATTTAGAAGATGGTAGAACCATTCTACTACCACACCCTGCAATGTTTCAATGAAGAGTCGAACAGAGACATCTTCATGAGCCACCCTGAGGATGACGCATGCGAAAAAGAATGAAGTGATGTGTTCATCAGGGTGCTGCTTCCCATCACCATTGAACTTAGGAATATTCTTATGAGATCCATGTGGTAGATCATGTAATGGTGGAGTTAGGGAAAGAGGACCAATAGCCACACCCCAAGGCACAGGTTGTGCTACCATTCTTCTGAATGAAGTGTGTACAGGAATCTGAGTATCAGACAAGAATAATGCACGGAAGGTTGTAGAAGCTTCTTGTTCTTGAGGAACCTGAGTTCTTTGGATAGGCAAAGAACTTCTTGCTCAGCTAGATACAACACTGTTGGGGGAAAGTCTGAAATTGTTGTTGAAGTAGATCAAAGAACGGATCAGTTTCACCCCTGGCTCAGCTTGACCGAGTGAAGATTTTTCTGGCCAGCTTGAACCGGAAAATGGATCTACCAAAAATAAGGAAAATACAGAGTCGCCAGACACCAATAGGATAAGCTTTAGTCTTATCAATCCATATTCCCCAGCGGAGTCACCAAAAAATGTTGGTTGGATATTTTTTCAGACCAAAATATGAGGTTCAACCATAGTACATGGGATTAAATCCCTCCTCAAAGACAGGTGAGGCAGCCTGTTTATTACTAATCTAAAGCACAACAGAAATAATATATACAATATCCACACTATTCTAACCATTGGGGTTGGGATACAATCCCGAAATCCATATCAACATGAGATGGAGATGTTACAGCTTTAGAAATAGAATGGATTAGAAAGGAAACTATTATAGATGAAACAGAGTGGGAAGGGAATGAGAGGAACGTATTTTCTTTCAAGCAAACACAGATCAAGAAATACTTATACGAGTTTTAGATAATGAGTGTAATATTTGAAATGATTAAAATAATCAAGAACACTAAACAAAGAATAGCTTAAGATCTTGGACATAAGAACAATCTCTCAAGATAGATGAATCCCACAACACAAAGTTTGCAAAATAACACCTGTTTCTATTCCTCAATGATTAAAAATAAAATACAAAGTTTTTCTTCTTCTTCACAATAGCTCTTAATATTCTAAAAATTTCTCTCTTTTGAATGCATAAGCATCCCTTATTTATAATAGAGAGAGCAGAGAAGAAAATAGGATAAATCCTAGAAAATAGTCATTTAACAAGAGTCCTATTTTGCTTGACTCTCACGCAGGAGAACAAGTCAAAATTTGCTTCCTATGTGATGAAATGAAAATGAAAAAGACATGACAATTTCTTGATAGAAATGACATGAAACATTATGCTTATTCTATTTCGTCATCCTTGTCTTCCTCCAACGAAGCCTACTTGTCACAAAATTCTTGGAACTTCTAGATTATGCCCTGCATCTCAGCTTCATCTGGTGCACTAGAATAATCACTTATAACCTCACAAGTTTCTTGAGTGTCACTTGCATTGCCAGGAAGTTTCTTCAATCTCTTGTTGAGTTTCCTTAGTGATTCCAAAACATTCTCGATCCTTATGAACTTATCAATGGTTGTCAGATCGAAGACGGAAGCTGGTTCATGCTGAATTGATTCTTGAATTTGTTTATAGAGATTTTCAGTAGGTAGAATACTTGAGCTTTCATCCAACACCTTGGCGAAGATCCTGGACAACTCCTCTTCTATGTCATTGGTGGCATCAACCAACTGATCTCTAGATTCCCTCAACTTGCTACAAGCTTCATTGAGAATATTTATCCTGAATCTAATGGATTTGGCTAGCTAGAAATGCTTATCCCCATGTGGAATGATTCCTTCTTCCATTAAGATCTGGGATGGAACCTGTTTCAGTGCATTGAGAGCCTCTAAAGTTAACTCAAGGTTCCCAAATTCCTGTGAAAATTCATCATCCATTTTGTCACCATCCTTCTTTATTTCCTCCAAGGATTTATAAACCTCCACTATGTCATCAATGACCTCTCTTCCTTGTAGAGTAGCCTCTAAATCCATTCATCAACCATTCTTCCCTTCTCGTTGATCTTTTCAATCATAGGTACCGATGAGAAATAAAACTTGATACGAGTAGGGGTAGAAGATGACGGTGTTGACTGAGAGGGACTTTGAGAGTCTTGAGAAATACTTCCTATTAACTATTTAACTTTCTCCTTTAGCTCATCTCTTCTCACCTTCATTTCCCTCAGCTTCTAGCATACATGCATTCATGGCATCCTGGGCACATCTTGTTGTGCTCCTTCTATTGTTACCTTTCCTAGATCAACCCTTGTAATCTGATAATCAGTAACTACTATATCCTCCTTGGTTTTGTCGGCCGCAGGAGTGGAAATCTCTACAAACTTATGCCCTGAGGCATCCACTGAAACCCTTGAAACCATTTTGGGTTTCTTGGCAGATTTGGCAGGAGAGGCCTTGAGGGAACTGAAGTCAAAGGCTAGTAGGGGAACTACCACCTTCCTCTTCCTCTGGGGTCTGATCAATTAACCATTGAGGTATAGTCGAAGAAGTATTCTCCTATAAGAGATGTGATGGTTACGTTATGTACAGGTGGAGGAATGTTTACTTCGTGGAGTAGTGATGACTGCAAGTGTAGTGACGGTAGGAGATAGTTTCAGTGAATGAAGGTGCAGAAGGACGAGGTATAGCTACGGCCATCTTAGGTCCAGCAGAGAGAGGTGAGAGGTCAAAGAAGATGCTG
Source organism: Taxus chinensis (assembly GCA_019776745.2). NCBI lineage: Eukaryota > Viridiplantae > Streptophyta > Pinopsida > Cupressales > Taxaceae > Taxus > Taxus chinensis. The sequence continues at coordinate 191,990,063 of CM034153.1, forward strand.
GCCATGGATGATGAGAGTGGCATAGAATTATGAGATGAGGAAGATTTGGAGAGAGGACGTAAAGATTCTAAAGTCAAAGCTTGAGAAGCAATAGAAAGACTTACCTTTGATTAGCAATCATCAAAAGGAGAAAAAAGAGGTTGACCAACCTCATCTTCTGAAGAAAATTTTCCTTTCTCTAGTGGAGGAGGTGAATCTAGTACCTCAACTATTTGTGAAGGAGTGGTAGATGATGTGGGTCCTTGCTTTTCTGCCCTTTTGACAAACTTAAATTTTATTTTCCTCTTGGTAGGGATTTTATCCTCTTCCTTCTCTCTCCCTTGGAGGGTCCTACTTCTAAAGTAGCTATTTTGAAAATCTCTTTTCCTTATAACTCATTCCTGAAGGAATGAGCCATGCCTTGGTACGGATAAGAGTCTAAGAAACTCTTTCAGTGAAAGAAGCTTTTTCAGCAACAAACCAATCAATGGCTGGGAATCCAATGTTGGTCTCTATCTGATTTTTCATACCTAGTGTCTAAGAACACTTTCATTGTCCACGGTGCCTTTGAGGGATGTAAGCTAGATCTAACATCTTAATTTATTCAAGTGTCAGTCTACTGTCGTCATATTTTCTTCAGATGGCAACATCATCCCAAAGATCAACCCAGATATCTTCCACAGTATGGGCACATACAGGTACAAGGTTCCATATGACTTGAGGAATCCTCGGATGTCGAATCCTTCCCTGAGATTCATATGTTTCTTTAATTTTTTCAAAACATCTCATGCACCACATTCTTCGGCGTTAACCACTATAGAGCATGTATACCTCCCAATGGAAATGGGGAAGGAGACAGTGGCTTTGTGCCTAATTTGTTGGAATTTGTGAAAATCCAACAATTGTCTAACCAAATCCACGAAGGATCAGATTTGTCACCCTGGGAAACCTAGGCAAATGGAAAGGATTACCTTGGAACATGTCACCACCCGAAGATAAGTAAACTTATTGAATTGCAAGAAGATGCAACCCCATTTTGACACTTCAGCCCATGCTTCATCAAAAACCCTTCTTTTTCTCAAATCAGTATCCACAAATGTTTTCATAGAAGAAGGTGTCGTTCACCTCTTCTATATTGGTCTTCAGATTATTTTATTGTCAGAGTGAGGGAAGTACTAATATATGTGTTCCATTGTCTTGGTTTCCATTTGCATATAGTCCTGGGTAATTTCTCATGCCTATCTGTTGCATAGGTGATATATCACATCGTGTAGAACTTGTCGGTAGACAAGAATGTTTTCATTTGGGAGTCTATTTCATCACTTATTAGGCTACCCCAATCAATCCCTTTTTATGATGAACATGAACTGGTAAATCCATCCTTGGAATTCCTTTGACTCTGGGAGCCCAAATAACTAACTCAGCAGGGTGATGATATTGCTAACTTCAATAATAAAATCACTTCTAGGGACCGACTTAGGAAACCTAGAAACAACTAGCTTAGTCTTGATCAAGAACTTCTTGTTTACGTGCTTGATGCAATCTTCTTGATCTTTTTCCCAGGCCTTTTGTGCTTATTTAAGGTCTAAATCAACATACTCCATAAAGTCAGGAAACTTTACGAGCTGATAGAAATAACCTCCATCTAATTTCACTATAGACTCTCCTGCTTGATTTCTCACTGAGAAGGAGGCTGAGTCATAGTGGGAAGTGCAAGACAGGATGAATTAAGGGCATTAAGCTGATATTGGAAATCCTACTGCAAGAGGGAGACCAATTCCAGCTATCGACTTCATCCAAGAATTCTGAGAAGAATCCTCAATTCTCTTCCATAATTCTTTCATATCTATGTTACCAAGCTCTGTGTCTCGAATGTCATAATTACAGCTTATGTAGGAGAAATACTGCATCCTCTGATACTTATACTTCATGTTTCATGACTTATTTTTAGATTGGCTGGGGTCTGACATGAGGAGTCTCGAAGAAGAAATGCCTTGATGATTTCTGGAAGAAAAATCCGGCTTGGAAGCTTTTTGAACAGGTGCATAGACCCGCCACACTATTCAGATGTTGAAACTTGCAAAACACCTTTGGAAACTCGACAGACTAAAGTGTATGTCAGAAGTTAGGGCTTATCGAGCACTGATGAAAACCTGACACACTATGGAAATGAGGAGGTGTCAGACAAGTGGGAAAACTTGACACACACTGAAAAACCTAGAGGATGTCGAGCAGGTAGAAATACCTGACACACTACAGATCTAGGTATATGTTGAGCACCTGGAACAACCGGACACAAGGCGGAAAGAGCAAGATGTTAAACACCTTGCAAAACCCGATACAAGTACATCAGGTTTCTAGCATTTCAGAACATGAAAAATTTCCACCCCATGATTACTTAGGAATTTTTAGAATCATCTTAAAATCCACAAGTTACAACCTATGAAAAACAAGTAAATAACCTAGGGGTAAATTTCAAACAAGAGCCTTCATGGAAAAGGACAAGAAACAAGGAAAACTACCCCAAAACCCTCATATAGTCAATAAGAAGGAAAAGAAATGAAAACCCCAAGCAAAAACTTCACAAATAACCTAAAAAGCTTCTAAAAAGAAAGAAGAAAAGAATACTTGTGACTAGATTGAAAAATGATTTTTAAAAAATGGCTGGTGAAATCAATCGGGAAGTTTGATTGGGTTTGGAGGTAGAGGAAGCATCAATGAAAATCCAACGCAAAAAAATGAATGGTAACAAATGGCGTGGAAAATTTGACTACTTATAATAACCTAGCATTAATTACACTTCATTTGACACATGTGGTAACTACCAGACAACATGACATTAATGACATGTCATCATGCTTGGAGCTTCTGAAAACCTAATACAAAGGTTTTGATTCAATTCAGGTTTCAAGTTTTGGGAAACAAGCAACATAAAACATGCATTGGATAAAGCATGTTCTGATGCTTAGAAGTTCTAAAAACCCAACACACTGCCAAGGCAATCAGGTTTCAAGTTTCGGGGGACATGAGACATATAACATGCAAGAAACATATTTTCATATAATGAAAACCTGAAAACTCGAAAATCTCTTTCAAAGGGAATTTTTAAGAGACTTGTCCAAAATTTTCCTATGGTTATCTCATTTTTAGCTAGAATCACTAAAACGAGATAACAAGGCTTAAGAAGAAATAGGAAAAGGAGAAGGAATACATTTTCTCTAAACATAGAAAAGGAAATGGAAGACAAAGATAAGGAGATTAAAATGATGAAACAAAAACAAGAAGAAAAAATGAATGTAGCATTTGACATGTTGAGTTGCAAACCCCCATCAAATGTCTATGCCATATACCTAAAATAAAATATGCTTTATCACAAGTTTACTTGTATAAATTCTGATATGATATATGACATTAGATCAGCCAAGAAATTATTTACTTTTTATCAACATAGTACACATGAACAACATAATTTATTGCATAACAATATGACAACTATATGGAAGTGGATGCAATCAACAACAGAGTGTTGAGAATGAGGATGGAAGCCCACATAGAAGTCAGGAACATGATCAAAAAACATTTAGTTTGGGTTATGATGGCATGTAAAATTATATGGACATAGTTGTCACCTTCACTTCAAAGCAAATAAATGCACTCATATCCAAATTTACTTCCAACGTTACGTAGGGTAAACAAGTACATTGAAATAGCCAGTGAATGTGGGGATGATTGGTTTTCGATAGCTTATCATCCTCCAATATTTCATTTCCCAATCAATGAGATGGTGTAAGAAATATTCTGGGAAATATTGAGGATGAATTATGGATATTTCTATTCAGAAGAGGAAGGAACACGAACACCCATATATTTCAAGCAAGAATGAAGTTTCTAACAGATAAGATATGAAGCTCTTGAATGAGAAAATTCAAGCATTTAATCCTAAGGGTGTGATGAGTTGTATTAATTGCTTTCAAAATAACTGATGTTTTTTATTTTAATAATACCATTGTATCCATGACTATGTATTTTCTAATTACATTGTTGAACATCATTATTACAAGCATGAACTTTTGGCATAATGACTAATTGATATATTCATATCTAACTGTATTTATTTTGTGATATTATGTGTGCATTTATTTTTGTTATTCAAATAAATTTTTTGGATGACTATATGTGTTGATGCCACTCTTGGTTGTAAGAAAAATTTCATATGCAGCAAAGGAACCTATCCACAATAACTCATTTGCAACCAAAGAACTTGTTCGTAGCAACTCGTCTGCATCATAAGGAAATTATTCCCAGCAAAGGACCCGCATATATGAGACCTTTTGAAACATGAAGTGATGGCACTTAAATTCTTATGATCCATTAGAGAATTAGTTACAACAGAAACATGGAAAACTGATAAATAGATCAATCTTTTATTTGGTCATTGATTAAGAACTAGTGATGAACTTACCGTTAGTTGAACACTTGTGTTTTTTAAACATGTTTCGAATCTCTCACTTGTTTTGTTGAACACTCCTTGTATTCTTCTTCTTCTGATGTGCTGTAAATGATAGGATATAAAGGAAATGGATGGTTCCTTGTAAAGGGATTAAGGTAGAGGGAAGTAATTTAGTAATTCAAGTTTGGAATTAGAAACAAATATTACTCTGATATTTTGTTCCTAGATGTGATCTTTTATGCAATAAAATAAATAAATCTGATTTTTTTCATTTAGTTTCTAGTTATAGAGTTATGAAGCGATTAACACCTAAGTTAGGGCCCACTTGAGGTCTGCTAAATCCCCTCCATTGTTTTATTTCATGCATATTTACTTAGGAGCAATATTTTCTTTGAATCTTCAACTTTGTTTCAGTAATAGCATTTAGCAATAGTTTATTTTCAAGTCTGAGTTTTATTTTACTTTCAACATTGTTATGTGATAGTAGTTTCCTTTTAACCTCTTAGATCACTATAATTGTGCATACAACACTGGCACTATTTCAATTTTATGCTCCCTGGTCTGATAATTGAATGAATGTAACCCAATGTACAACATATTAATTGTTGCAAGTTGATTTACACCACCATAGCCAAATAATATCAATTCAAAACTACATTCACCACCCCTTGGGGTATTTTTTGATACCAGCATATACCCTTTGGATTAATTAATGCATGTCCCAATTTCTAGAGAGAAATGTATTTAACCTTCAAATATTTGAAAGGAAAATGTATAATGGAATACTTGGATAGCCTCACCATGTACTCAAAGAAGAGTGAAGAACATTTGGATCATCTAGAGAAAGTGTTGATCTACTGTAGGAAACATCATTTCTCTCTCAATCCAAAGAAAATATTTTTTGGGGTGACAAAATGAAAGATCCTTGGAAATATTGTGAGCCAAAAGGTACAAAAAGTGATCTTGAAAGAGTTGAAGCTATTCAACGGTTATCTCTGCCCACAAGAAATCTCAGTGTGAATTCATTATTTGATAAGGTAAATATATTGAGAAGGTTAGATCATGATTTTGTTGAGATTACTAAAGAAATTTTTAACATGATGGATCCTACGAATTCCTTCAAGTGGATAAATGAGGGAAAAAAATCTTTAAAATTAATCAAAGGTGGTATTACAAAGGAAACTACCTTGGTTTGTCTAGATTTAAAAAAAAAGTATTGATTACTATTATTCTTCTGAGCATACCATCTCAACTGTCCTAGTTTAGGAAAATGATGAAAATATTTAATCACCTATCACATTCATGAGTGAACCATTTAAATCACACAAACTCGATTATTTGCAACATACAAAATAGGTATATGTGGTGGTTTTGGATTTGAAAAAATTTAGGTTCTATGTCTTGAATTCACACACTAATGTTATGGTTCATAGCCTAGTTGTCAAGTCTATTCTAATGAAAAAGGATCCTAGCACAAGAAGAGGTAATTGAGTGTCAAAGACTCAAGAATATGACCTTAATATTAGGCCTATCAATTTGGTGTGAGGTAATGGTTTATGTGCACTTCTTACTAAGGATGAGTGAGAAGAATGTTATAAGTGTTATGGATGTTTGAACCAAGACCTCTCTCTTATCCTCTTTGTGATTAATACTAATCCATGGTATTCAAATATTACATACTTCCTGAATTATGGTAATTTTTTGCTAGGACTCAATTATAAGTAGAGATATTTCCTCGAATTGAAAATAGTGAATTACGTCATTTGGGAGAATGTGTTATGCAAGAGAGGATTGGATGAAATTTTCTTATGTTGTATTGAAGAGGAACAACAAGATTTGTTTTTGAAAGCATACCATGATCAGGAGTGCAGAGGACACTTCTTAGCACTAGTAACCGAACATAAGATCTTGAGAGGTGGATACTATTGGCCTTCTCTTTTCAGGGATGCCTAAAAATGGGTATATAAATGTGAACCATGCCAGTAACAAATAGGAAATATAATACTAGTTGTCATGCCACTTCAATCTATGATCATAAAAAAACCATTCTAGTAGTGGGGTTTGGACTTTGTGCATGTATTGAATCCTCATTTTGGTGCCGGTTATATGTATGTCCTTACTACCATTGATTATATTACAAATTTGTTGGAGGCCATTCTAGTCAAACATGGCAATTCGTATATGGTGTGGAACTTCTTGAAAGAGAATTTAATTGTCTAGTTTGTAGTTTATAAACAAAAAATTAACTGATAATAATACTTGTTTCTCATCCATTGAGATAAATGAATTTTTTTACAATCATGACATTTCATTATCACATTATATAGACTACTACCCACAAGGAAATTTCTAATTGGAATCTAGTAACAATAATTTTGTTACTACTATTTGTAAATTAGTGGATTTTAATTAAAGGAATTGACATAGAAATTTGTATGGTGCTCTTTGGGCTAATCGAAAAACACCTAAGAAGGACATTGACACTTCTCCCTTTTAGATTTTATATGTAATTGAAGCCCAGATTCCTATTTCTTTATAATTTATTTCCTTACAATTGGTAAAGGCAGTAGAGGATGAAGAGTATATGGATACTCTTGATAAAATAATATGCTACTTGGAGAAATTGAATGAATACAAATAAGTAGTGATGAATGTTATTATAAGGAATCAATTGAAATTGGAAATTTTTTTAATCGAAAGGCATGTGACTTTATCATTTATATTGGAGATCTTGTCTTATTCTGGGCTAAGAGATAAGAACCTAAAGGAACCCAAGGGAATTTAATTTCTCTGGCTTAGTCCCTTGAAGATTATAAACTTTTATGGGGAAAATATGTATTATCTTTCATATCTTGATGGAACCCCATTTGAGTTTCCTCGCAGTGGGAAACATTTGAAGCTCTATAAGAAATAAGGTTAGTTATACCCAACCATATATCATAGTTTCCCTCTTAGTTATGTGTTTTCCTTTCCATTTCATTTGTTTCCATTTTATGTCATGTGTTTTTGTTACTTTTCCTTTGTTGTGTTTATCGCTTGTACTAGTTATCGAATATGGTGACTCTATTACTCAATGGATAAGGATCTATTATTATCCTCCATTAGATTTGTGATGTTCTTAATTATCCCTTGTGGTATATCTCCCCAAGTTAGATTCAGTTGTTGTCATGCTAAATTTTTGGAATGAAAAATTAAAATAATGGTCATGAAAACCAAGCCATCCACTTAAAACCCCATTTCTCAGTCATTGTGAACCATCTTTTGGCCAAATTATTAAATTATACAACCCTTTTGGTTTTATGTCATCCTCATTCTATCTAAGAGGAACATGTTAACATGGATTTGAAGAGTATTTCATAAGCAGGGAGATCAATATAACTTAATTTCATAAATCTACTGAACTAAAATGACTATTTTTATCCATAACACAACATGAAAACATCCTATAGAGTATATATGTAAGGGTTTAACCCACTTGGAGGTTTTGAAAGATATAAATTAATATAACCATGGTAGTTTTTAGAAAACTTTTGGAGGCACATGGCATTGGGATCCATTTGAGAAAGACTGGATCTTTATAGGTGAAGGGAATGAAAGCTTAAATGAAGAAAGTGATCTAGTTCTAAAGGTTCCAAGAGTTTCAAAAGGATTTAAGAGTTAAAAATAGTCAACGGAAATATCTTAGAATACACTACATGGTGGATACATCAATTTGGATCCAAGGCCTCACTACTCTTGTTGGCAGTCTAGGTCATTACTGCTACTTCTTTGTGCCCAAAGAGTGAATAGGACTAAAAATAAAAATAAAATAAGAATAAAGTATTAAAAATTGTTTTAATGGATTCAACAGGTGTTTTGGAGTCAAAACCATATAACATTTCACCTCAAAACTCTGTTTTTTTCTCTCGGGTTGGAAAAGGCATTCCCATTATCTATTTTTGCTTGGCATGATGACATCAACACTCCGTTTGAGTATGTGGTGAGATTTTTCACCTATTCTCTCCCTTTTCCCTTGTACCTTTGTTAAATGGGATAGTGGGGATAGAAATTCTTTCCCCCCTTGTTGATGAGTTGGTTTGCATCACTTAAAACACCTCATGTGTGTCCTAGGCATATTTCAAATATGCAAATCATGACCCCCTTGACGCATGGAACATTTTTTCATGTTTTTTTTCCTTAGTGAAATGTGACAGTAGGGAAATAATAATGTTCTCCCCTTTTTGAAATATGTTTTTCATCTCTTAAGTAACAATTTGGGCTATTAGGAAAACTCGCAAACTTGTGTTTTGATCAATTTGACACCTTCTTGTGAGAAAATTTACCCATGGCATATTTTTTTGAGGTTATTTTCCATTTTCCCTTTGTCCCAAAATCCAATTTGATAGTTGGTACATAAAAATGTTCCCAAGATCTCCTTGTTATCCCAAGTCACATGCAAAACATCAGTTTAGCTTCTAGGAGCATGTTTCTGACCCCGTCATCTCCCTCACTTGTTCTCACACGGTGAAAATTGTCACAATATAATGCAAAGTGTAAATTAGTGTCCCCATTGTCCCCTAACCTCAAATTTCCCCTATTTTTGTGGTTCCAACTCACCCTCTAACCCCCGACTAACCCAAGTTAATCCTTGTTTATTTAAATGTGAGTTAAAGTGCACAAAGAGGAGAAAGGTTAAAATATAATAACTTATCCATTTTTCATATTCAAATGAGATGTTTTTCCCTAAAAAACTCTATTTCCATGCTTTTATACTACTAAAAATATCTAGAAACTCCCATTCCTGAAAACTAAGTTATACTCATCACTTGAAAACCATGCATCACAATCTCATGAAGTTTGGACAACCCCTTCCTTGTAAAAGTGCCCTTATTTTTATTCAAACCTTACCTCCATTGATGGCCTCATTATTTTTTAATGGCTAGAAGAAAAATGTATCCATAAAAATTACCTTTTCTGATCTACTAACAAATGGCGATGGAAGACCCTTGAAATTTGGAGCAAAGCATCACAGGGAAAATAATATACTTTTGGGACCATTCTCATCTCATTACAAAATCTAAAAGACCACTTACTAAAAATCGTAAGTTTTTCTAGGTTCTCACAAGATTAAAATATTAAGTTTTGAAAACCAATCACCATCATCCCTTTCATATCAAAAACACTCAAAAATACCAATTTGAGAAACTTGCTAAAAAAAGACATCCGGGGTGGGACCTCCTAACAATAGTAAGTGTTGGTATTTTGGTAAAAAAATTCATACCCATACATTTCACTAGCTTTTATCACCATGAATTTCAAATACTCGGGTTTAGATCTAATTTCCACATTAAACATTGAGTATTCTAATATACGTGATAGTGATGTGATAAACATGGATCTGGAGACACTAAAAACAAAGATGCTGAGAGAACCCCATGAAGTTGTGGAGGAAAATTATTCTCAAGTGGGTTATTCAAAGTTGGTGTACATCCATTTTATATTCAAAGTACAAATATTATCCTAACTTTTTCTTAACACTATGACCTAGATTTAAGGACATTTCAGGTAGATGATAATTCACTACTGGTAATTCACACTCTAAAGGGCATATCTCAATGCCTACAAATTCCCACTTATAAAAATATGTAAATCATCACTTAGGAATTTTCCTCTCAAGAATGGAAAATAATACATTCATACTTATAATTTTTTAGCAGTTGGATCATGTCTCAAATAGGGAAGGAAGCCCTAGTAGATTCCCAAAACTTGGTCTCAAAGTGAATTCCATGAGGAATAGTCATATGTAATAGACTTGTTGAGCAGAGTGATGGGATAAGAGACTATGAAATACTTCAAATATTGGATAACTCAATTCATCCTAGTGGTCATAGAAGGATATCAAATGATTGATTGGGGTCAGATCATAACTAACAATATTCATCAACAACTATTGCAATTTCCTACCTATAAGAGTTTCACAATGACTTCCTATCGCTTGTATTCTCTCACATACATGAGGCCTTTCATAGGTATCTCTTATGCACTAAAGGTTCCAAAAAATTCTACAAAATATGAGAAATATCCTCATCTTACATATTAGGAGAGTAACTCTCACTTCTTGATGGTGAATGATGCATTCACCATGTATATCAAATGTTACTCTAAGGAAAACTTGAGCAGAGAATTTCACCTCAAGAAACTGAGTTGATTGAAATATATGGGAGTTACATCATCCAATTCCCCACATTCACCTATATCAGATTTGGAGGATTTGATCTCACACCTTGCAAGTTACAAAAGTACCCAAGTGAAAAGATCATCATGATTTATTTGTGCAGGCATTTATCTCATGTTCACATTAGGCAAAAAAAATTGAATAAGAAGGGTATATCTTTCATTATATCCCTATGGATATATTCATTCAAGAGTGCAATCGATGTGAAAAATATTGAAACATCCTTCATAGCCTTCAAACTATATTCCTACATACCCTAGACAAAATTTGATAGTATGAAGAACCCTGATACTTTCCATTTGTTAGGTTTACAACACATTACACATATTGAATACTAGTCGACCAACTGCAATGATGATTTTAAGGTTAGAAGGTGAGATTACATGAGGTTAAATGTAGATCAAATTATGGATTTCAAGTTTTAATCGTTTTTAGAAGGGATAAATGATGATGGATTAGATCTATTTGATCTTGAGTATCAAGAATTTCAATCACCTCACCTTCTTCTCACTCCTTAAAACATATGAGAATATGGAGACATCAAAGAAAAAACAATGATGATGATTCAAAGATCGAAGGACTAGTTCAAGTAGAAGAGGGTATCCTTCATTGAATTAATTAAGATATTGGCTCCATCCAAACAAGTTCTCTTGCTTCTGATCTTAGAGCTCCCTATAGGGTCATTGAGTCTTCTCATTCATAAAGGTGTTCTAAAAGGAAGTTTGTGGAGATAGGGTGCAAATAGATTATTCCCCTTAAGACGATTCATATAAATAAAAAATAGAAAGGAAACCTATTGAGTCAATTGAGCTAAGATAAACTAACCCATTTCAATATCCTAATCATGTGTTTCCTCAGAGGTAGTTGATTCATCCCATCTTAGCAGAGATTTAGTTTCATATCACGAACCTGTGAGTTCCTTCATTCCCAATTTCATGTCCACTCTATCTTATAATTTCCCATCGGTGCAAGAGCTACTTGGAGGATAACTAAGAATGATGAAATAATAAACAACACCTAAATATTAGGCCATCTCAAAGTATATAAAGACCAAGCACACCAAAAAAGCTCAAATAAATTATCTATTTTTCACAAAGGCTTCTGGGTCTCAGTATGTGGAAGTTACACGTCCTAAAGTGATCAAACCCATGGGAGTGATGAAATTGTATGATTATGACATGACTAGGATTTCCTTGGGGCAAGCCACATATGAAGGATATGTGAATTTATTCAAAGAGTCTATAGCTAACCATAATTTCATTAAATTTGGACATATTCTTGTCCAGATCAAAAATTGAATTTGTTTGTATTCGTTTTATTTGTATCAAATATTGGAATTCAAATATACTATTATTGGATTCCAAATTAGAGATTTTTGGAATTATATATGATCTAAATTTTTGGATTTCATTTGTAGGGTTTATGGTTTTTAGTTTGAATAAAAAATATTAAATTATACTTATTATATTAGAACATTTATTGACTATTATTTGTTTACAGATTATCCTATATCTAAGATTAATCTAATGCATGATTTTTTTTAGTATAAAGTAGAAATAGAGGTTACATTAATACTTTACATATAGTATTCAAATTCTACTCATTGTAAATATTCTTAGAATGGGAAGATTCCCATTATGGAACAAACAATATTATTAGAATGGACATATGCTCATTCTCTTATTATAAAATGTATAATACTTACAATTAGTTGTTTGAAATGTTTGGAGCTAATGGATGTGAATTATCTAAAGCTATAAGTATTAATGGTTTGGAGATGGAAATATGAATGGTATGAAGTTGGAAGTATAAGTGGTTTGAAGCTAAAAGTTATAATGTTCTAGAGTTGGAAGTATGGATAGTCTGGATCTGGAAGCATGAATGATCCAGATCTAGAATTATGGATGGTCCAGAGATAGAAGTATGAATGGTCTGGAGATGGAAGTATGAATGGTCTGAAGCTGGAAGTATGAATAGCAATAAAGTAACATAACCAAATTTTCAGTAATAAATGAAAGATAAATCATCATCATAAAATGTGAATTTGTTTTACAGATTTATTTTTGATTGACTATTTGTTGGCGAGAAAATTTGTCAGGGAAAAATTAGTGGATATCTTTCCAATGCTCTAGGAATCTAAGTCGCTCTACTTAACTATTGCAAATTTCGTATATGCATGCACAAGTAAATAGGTGGATTTTTGGGTTGGCCTTTCAACTAGGGATCTAACAGGGGCACTCCACTGATGACCCTACGGAAAAAACTTATATAGTTCTATAAGGGAATAATTTGTCTAGGAGAGAAGGAAAGGGAGTGAGAAATGTTAGAAAAGTATAAACTAATGTTGCAAGTAGAAAATTAGAGACTTGCATACACTAGTTTATAAGATTACATCACATACAATAAAATTAAGAAGAAACAAAAATGCATAACAACAATAAGACTAAATAGCAATCTAATGAGCACAAAGTATCACTACAGATCCTTAGTCAAAAAAGGGCTAAAATTCCTTCTTCTTATATTGATGCTCAAGCAGAAATTGTAAATAGCATTGAAATGGAAGACATTTTAGAATAAGGGAAATAGAATAAAATGTGATATATCTTTATTCTCTTCACAAGGATATATATGTCATGAATTCACAAAAAAACAACTCAAAAGTATATGAAGATATAACAAGTCTAAGAAGAACACTCAATTGAGGAGCTTACTACAATTTATAAAAGATAAGGAAACTCTTCATCTTCACGGTGACTTTTCAAATACCATATCTCTGACTTTAGACTGTTCATATTCCAATTAAATATTTAAGTCCATTTTATAAAAATCAAGGCAACTTAAAGTTTACATTATGTTTCTATAGTCACTTAAATATATATCAAAAATTTCCATACCCCAATGAAAAATTATAACATTGAAGAGAGAGAGTGTTGGGTGAGAAGAGAAGAGAGAGAGAAAGAGGAGGAAGAAGAAGAAGGAAGGAGTAGGAAGTATTATGTAAAATAATGAGCCAGTGCAGAGAATATGATATCACTCCCTGATTGGTTTTCATATAGTCGCACTCTTGAGAAGATCTTTGTTTCTCCAAATTCCTTACTGAAACAAGTTGATGTGCATGTTCCACTTTGTCAGCATGAGGAATATCAATACTGTTTAGGGTCTCTACCCATTCATTAGACACATTGTTGATGTCTTTACACTTCCCAAAACCATGATGGGTGCTTCTCTGTGATAAGTGCAATGAAAAACCTGAATCTCTGAGAGGAATTCTAGGGTATCCCTTGGTGAAAGACAATTGAATTGCTTTCCTCTTTCTTGACATATTCCTTAAATGGACTAATTATCTAATCAGAAAGTTGTGTCTTCTCCCACTGCAGGTACTCTGATTTTCTGAACTTGATGATTTATAGTATCCTACAAATTATACACTTTTCCCTCTTTTTCCTCTAGTTCAGTGATACCCTCGATTGACTACTTCATATCTGATTTCCAAAATATCTTTCGCCTATACATATGAAAAATATTCTTAAAGAATTTCAAAAAACTTCCTATTGATCTACTGTTGACAATGAGTGCTACTAATTTCATTAACTACTAGACCTAGAGGATCCCAGTAGTCCCTTTCTTACTCCAAGTCCTCCTTGAATTCCCCCTTCCTATTTGTCTATCATACACATGTAAGAAAAGATTTTGGACTACTTCTTGGAGCATTGAATTCCATTTTTCATAAATTAAATCAATCCGTTCGTTATTCATTCACCCATACATTGTGAACTTATGCATCTTCTTGATAGATCCTGGATTGAAGTTGCTGATGGGTGAAAATTCTTTAGTGGGGGTTGTCGTGGCATTTGTCTCCACTAGATGTTGAACGTAGGATGACTAGATTTTGCACCCTATGTACCTTTAGTTTATCAATCTTATTCTTATATTCCTGTATTCCTTGCCACCATGTTAGTAGTATATTGTTGATACATGTGTAAAATACCCCTTCATGAGTTGTCCAATCCCAGTTAGATCGTGACTCATCTCATAGTCGGCTGGGTGTCATTCTCATCCACTGGTCTTGATCACCTTTGGATGGGATACCTAGATGTACTAATTACCTATGTTTCCCCACTATATAACTACGAGGGTGTGTGTGCAAAATTCATTTTCTTTCCTTTATCCAGTCAAGAAATTACCGATAAGTCAATGGTTGCTACTTGTTGAACAATGCAGGTGCCAAGGGCAAATTATTTCTTTGCATCCAAGGGATCATCTCATTGTACTCAAGTTTTATGATAGGTGCATTAACCATTCCCTTTTTTGGAAGAGAAGGCACATCTTGGATGGGAGAGACATTGGTGTTAATGAGAGGTGAGGTCTCCAGTGGTGGTTCAAAAACCGGGTCTTGGACTACATGCTCTTCCTCTGCCTGTGCTTCTATCACTGGATCTTCTTATTGCATTGTTGCAATTGAGCCTTCTTCTACCCTAGCTTTCTTTAGTGACATTCTATGAGAATAATTCTCCAATTCTATGGATCTTCATTTTTAACTTGCTCTAGAATGCTTTGAACTTAAGGCAACTTCCACGGCTCTTGATGATGATTGATGAGGGGCTTGTTTCTGACCTCTAGGTTCACCTTGAGACTAGATGATCATGGTTCTCTTCTTCTAAAATTGATTCCTTGATCTCCTCACCACCTTCTCAGTACACTCCTATATATCCCCTGATTTACGAGTGTAACAATTGACTTGAGGTAATGGAGACATTTTGAATGCCAAGTACTCAAGATCATATGTCTTTTTCCCACCATCATGTAAGATGTCTTCGTACCAAGAGAACTTGAATTTCTTCAATTCATTGAGTTTCATCCTCATATGGTCCTTTTCCCACACTTAAAATTCATCAGCACAATTGGCCCAATAGTCCTTGAATCATGGCTCATGTTACAGGTCAGGAACATGGAAAGCATCAGGATCATCTTGGATGTCGAAATTAGGCCTAGTAGTATGGGAAAGAAAATTCAAATGAGTAAAGGAAGCCTCTAGATTCGATGCATCATTTGCATTCTTACATGTGAATACTACGAGAAAGATGGGAAATTAGATCAACTTCTTCTTCCTAATCCTAAGTCTATTGTTCACAAGAATGATCTACCTACATAACTCGAATAGTATAATTTGATCGCTAAGGTACTTGGGAAACCTTAGCGGAGCTTGGTCAAAGTCGGTAACTCACAAGTAGGAGAAGGTTGAGAATTGGATAAATTAAGAGCCATACTTATTAATTGGGAATGTTGTTTGTGGTGAAATCCTGGACTCCAAATCACCTTCCAAGTTTCAGACCATGTACATCATGATGCATCATTCACACGAGCTGCGGCTTTCCTCCATCATCAACTGCGTAAGTTTCTCGTGTGTGGGAACCTTGGTAGAAATTTTTTGTGTGAGAGACAATCCTTTAAATGATCTTGAGCTGGTGATAAAATACACCAAGTAAGAATTCATGTGGAATTTCTTCTTTATGGGTACCTGAAGCAACTATAGATGCAAATTTTCACTTATGATATTCCCCCAGTCAATTCTCTATTTTCCTTTAGTCACAGTCAAGATGAACATGCCCATCCGCTCTTGAAAGTATCTTGTGTTTGCTTCTTCTATCACCTTGTTGAGGAGGGTGGTTGCATCTGAATACCCCTCGCTGAACTCACACCTTAGAAGGGTCTTGGTAATTCTTGATGGATTTCTCCATGTCTTCATCCCATGAACCAAGTGTAACCCCTTGCACATATACATCCATCATTTATCAGTCGTGCAAGGACCTGTCCTTTGAGATGAAAACCATGCTTGATGATGTTGGGATTTTCAAAGCGAGTGATATGGTTTGGGACTGATGACCTCCATTTTCATACCATTGTTAGCTTGAATTTTTTGTGTTTCTGGTTCATAGTGGTGAGAGCAAGCCAAGACCAACTCAAGGCTTTGTATAGACATGAGGTGTCCTGCAGCTGCAAACAATCCACTTGTGAATAATTGGTCCTCAATCTTCCCTCACTCATTGGTTTTCATGTGATATCTTAGGTCATTTAGGTCCATGTATGAGACATCATTCTCTTTTATCTCATACTCGCAAGTGAAAGGCTATGTCAGCTTCTGTCCTGTCCAATTATACTTCATGGTTTCTTGAGAAAATCAACTTACTATTTTTAGTAAGTATGAAAAATCAGGTGCCTCAAACTTCAACTAGATGTCGCAACTCAAATACCCCTTTCTCCCTACATTTCTCTCGCCTTCTCGATCAATTGTCTATTTTTGGTAGGTGCTCGTGAGATCACTTACTATTTTTAGTAAGTGTCAATTTTGGACCAAGATGATGTTTTGATGAATTTTCCACTGTAACACTTCTTATGTGTTTAATCCCTCTTTCACAGTTTCTTCAATTGATGACTTTCCGGAAATGGTAGTTCTCTATGTAGAATAACTGTTATTTTTAGAAAGTGAACCTCTGGTGGTCAGATTGTTGTGAAATGAATTTTTTCGATATGGGTTTTTTCCCAATATCACCCTAATGAGATCTTGGATCTACCCGATCAGTGGTTTGGGATATTTTAAACTTTTAAATTTCTGACGTGGCGGCACCTCTGACCACAGCAGCCATTAATGGACCTCAAAAATTACAATTCTAGTTTTCTCCTTCATTTGTGATGAAAATCAAATTTTTTATATTGGTTATTTATTCTTTTTCCACCGGTGAATTGTTTCTTCAAATTGATTATCGGTTTGAGAAGAAATCCAACTTTGTCTTTTGTTGTGCAAAGAAATGGATTTCTTCATTGTGAACATTTCTTGCTGTGAATGGGAGATCTGAAGGTGAGTTTTTTTATGGTCTCTAAGAAAGATAAACCCAGAAAAAAATGGTTTGTTGTTCCATGTACTAGTTTGCAAGATCTCTTCGAATTTATGTTTCACAGCAATGGAGGTTTTCGAAGGGATTTCTCTGTTTCTTCTTCTTGGTTTGATCAATATTTCTTCTGGGACCTATATACTATCATGGAGTTGAGTATTTCATAATTTTGGTGGAGATTTTTTGAAGCTCAGCAATGGTGGAATGGTGGTGAGGATGTACAAAGAAAGTTGCAGAGTGAAGTTATGCACAAGAATGGAGAAGAAGCGGGAAGAAAGCACAAAAGAGATTTAAAAAACTTTTTCAAAATGGACCAATCATGGGTGGTGAAAATTTTTATGTCCCCCATTTCCCTTAAGAAAAAAATGACATGAGGGACATCAAATTACACATGGCACCTGGTGATGACAAGTGGCGGAGATCCAACAGTGAAGGTTTAAGCCCAAAAAGCAAGCTGGAAGCACTGGGGGCTGGAAACTGGTCATATGAGGAACCATGAGGATTATTGAGGGCTGGAAAAATTTTAATGTCCCTGATTTCCCTTTTCACAAAGGAAAACTAGGGAAATATATTTTTGGGGCACGCCAGGTGATGACATGTGGCAGCGATCTAACGATTGAGGATTCAAGCTCCACTAGCTCCCAAGGGCTAAGAAAAAGCACTAGCAAGGGTCATATGAGTGCCCAAAAGACTCCCTTAGGTCTAGGAACATTTTCACATCCCTAATTTACCTTTTCTCAAAGGTACATGAGGGACATCAATTTACACAACATGTCAGAAGCCGCCACTTGTCAGTGATCTGACGATTGAGCATTTGGGCTCCTGCAAGCACCTAGGGACTGAACTGGCAATCCAAGAGGTCGTATGTGTGACTTGAGGGTTTATAGGGGCTGGGTGAATTTTTATGCCCATAATATCCCTTTTCTTGAGGGATGAAAGGGACACAAAATTGTTCCAGGCTCTTGGAGCTGACACATGTCCATCCTGAAATTTGACTAACTGCGAGAACTCATCAAGAGGGAAACTTGAAATGGTGATATCTTGAGTTCCTGATGGACATTTTTGGTGAAATTTTATATTAAATTGAATTAAATTTTCCTTTTGAATCCAATTATTGGGGTATAATATATGTATTCATCCATCTAAGCCCTAAAACTCAAATTTGTGATATGGTCCCTTCCTTGTGCATGAGAAAAACTACCTGCAAACCCATTGCAACAAGGTGTTGTGAAAATTATGATTTCAACATGTTTTAGGTATTAAAATTCCCTTTCTGATGATTTTTTTTTGGATCCTAACTCCATCTGGGGCTCTCAGAATCACCTCTCAAAGCTCAACAACTATTTTGATCATGTGCACCTAAAATTACCCCAACTCTTCCAAATCCTTTCTGAATCTTCCTGAATCACCTTTGTGACATTCCTAGGCCTTCAATTCACCTCCATGTTTGTTTTGGCTCCTATGTTACGCTCTAGGGGGTTTTCCCTGGTCCTAGGAAGGCTAGTGACAACCCTTCCCACATCTATCTGAAATTTGCATTTTTCAAGAACTCCTAAAATCACCTAGGGGCAGTTGACTTGAATTTCCTAAATAACCTAGGGAACTAATTTAACATCATCTCAGAGGTCATCGGACTGACTGTGTAGACCTAGGGTGCCTTGGAAGGATAAAACATGAAAAAATTGGCACAGGGGTATCATTGTCATGTAGGGAAATTACCAATTTCCCTGTTGCACATTTGCATGAAAACACTATTCAAATAATTCAATTTACTATTCAAATAATCAACTTCTAACTAAAAATAGAAAGTTAAATTGAATTTCAACTAAATATAAAACTTAAATAGTTTAATTTTATTTTTAAAACATTGTAATGGTATTAAGTAAACTCAACCAAGCTCACTAAATATTTTTTGTATGTTTCCAAAGAACAAGCCATATTTTGGTATGGCCCCACATGATATAACCATGTGCAAAAGTGTGTACATGTTTTTCCATCAGAATACATTGTGCCATCAAATGTCTAGTTGCTAGGCAATATGAATAAAATGGCTTCTTATATGTCATGAACAAATCTTGTTTTTTCACCTACGAACAATATGTTAACTGCTCCATACATCTGAATGTACTTTTCTATAACATTTTTCATGTTTTTTATGTAAAATGACACAATGTTCCCCTTATTTGATCTAAAACATGATTGTTGATTTCACATTGCATTATGCCCCAACAAAAAACCAGATTATATATTTTATAGCTAGTCAAACTTTTGAACGAAGACACATTTTCTCTTGAGCGCATGTATGTAAACCAAAATATAATATCAAAATGTTGTCATGCTATCCTCAACAATGTAGGGATAAATGTTTTACAGAAGTATCTGTAGCATGAATATGTAAAATATGGTTGTATGTTCGGCGATCTAAATTTAGTAATCCATGGAACTCAAAATAGCATTCATTTTACCCCCCAAACCAATAACTTCCTTCCATGTGGAACAAGATCTAAAAACTCAACCAATACACAACAATTATTTTTCAAAATCCAATGATAGTTTATAGTATACATTTTTTTTCTATATAAATTTATTTTCCATAGTTGTGATAATTTTGGATATACTCTAACAATAAACTTTAACAAGAAAATGTTATTGCTGAAAATTTTGCACACTTCTATTTTATATTATTTAAAGTATAAAGTAAATTTTATATGTAATTTCCTTGTGCAACATATTCACAATTTTTAGGGCATAAATGTAATTTTTTAAATGTATTTAAATACAACTTTTAATCCAATATAAGCTAAACTATCAAATCAAATCATATAGAAAATGGTCAAAGGAACATTATTATTAATACATATGTAATTTTATATATTGGCTTGTTCAACTGTTGTCTGAGACAGACTACATTGATTTAAGGTTTCTCTTACATCATGTGTGTCACCTATCAAATCTATTTGTGTAAACAACATTTCCATAAGCCAATTACCAATTTTAATCTCTCTATCTGAAATCACCTTTAGAGACACCAAAAAAAAATCTCCTCGGTATCTCCTTTATTGATTACATTGACTACAACCATTGTTTCATAATTGTAATGAATATTTGGTTCTCTCCAAATTCTATCTGATTTTTTAATAAATATTCCTTCTTTTTTTCGTAGTGCTCCAAAGCCCAACAAAACAATGGATTAGCTTCCACTTTACATGTTTGTAGTAGTTTCATTGTAGTTTTTTTCTACATTGACATATGTATCAAGTGTAGACCAAAATGTTAATTGAAATTGTGCAGGCATACCAAATACAAATTAACAAATGAATCCTCTTGGTTGAATGTGCTCATTGTTCAATTGGAAAGTATTTTTCATTTTAGAATTTTTTTTTGAACTAACAATTTGTCTAATTCAAGAACAAGTAAATGTTTCTTTGGAAGAACTGCAAAAAATAATATTGAGATACATTATTACATTATATTCATTTACAATACAAAGAGAGTATTTCACTAAGAATATATTTTCACCTATACCCTTACATATTTCCATTGTTTGAATATTGTCTTGAGCTATAGATTATGTACAATGTAAGAATTGTAATTAATAAAAGTTTAACAAATTGATTGCAACTAAGGTTGAAAAGTATTGAATTTTACAACTAAAAATAGAATTTAATACCTATATGGGAATCAATTTTCATAATTGGTGGTGTAGGGTTTGGTGCAGCTTCTATATTCACCACTGTCAGTTGTAGATCTCATTATGGAACTTTTTGCTGGTTGGAATTGTGAATGTCACCCTCAGGAATAGCATTTGCCTCACATTGGTTTACTTCATTATTTACACTTGTTGAATAACTTCCACATATGTTTGTAGCTATTCAATTCTCTACCGTGAATATATAATCATAAATATTGACAATTACATAAAAGAGGATAATATGAAAATTAGAATAAGAAATGCTTAGCAAAGGATAATCAACTAGAGGCGTAGTTATATGTTTATAATATCATTTCAGCATGAGCTCCTGCTTTGGATTTTCCACTATAGATATAAAGCAAGTCTTCCAAACATTTTGTGTTGCCTTTATTAGATTTGTACCACCATATAATACTTAATCCGGGGC
The DNA here is from genome assembly GCA_019776745.2 of Taxus chinensis. NCBI lineage: Eukaryota > Viridiplantae > Streptophyta > Pinopsida > Cupressales > Taxaceae > Taxus > Taxus chinensis. The sequence goes on from CM034153.1 coordinate 192,011,714, forward strand.
TGAATTGTTGCTACAGTTATTAATCATGATCTCCCAAAACTACACATAATCTCTCCTATTTGAATGGATGTTATGGAATGAAAACCCCATTATCACTAGTTTTGTTAGTATCTAAGGGGTCATCATGTCACCAATCAATATCTACTTCTACATCTTCATCAAGCATTTCATTTAAACTCTGTACACCATAAATGATACAAATTATTGACAACACTCTTAGTCTAACCTCTTCATGAAAAACCTTGTTGCACCTTTTAAATGGTTGCCTTTGTTTTTTAGTTTTTTCATGTATATGCTTACAAAATTCTGAAAACAATATGTTTGTACTGTGGGTAAAATAAAAATGCATACACAATTAATGGTACTTTAACTGATGCATGAGAGAAGTTATATTATATATTTTTGTGATATTTTACTCACAATATTAAAAAAATAGGCAATAACCACTTCTACACTAAGTGGGTACGAACAATTTTATAAACCTCCCAATGTTTTGCTTAGCAAAAAAAGATAATAAAATTGACAGTTAAACTCATATGTATCTAGATATCTTGGTTTTGAATTTCTATTCACAGAAAATACATATAATTTGAGGAGATCAATATTATTATTTGAATAATTTATATCATCTCCTTGAATCCAAACTCCAAACTCTTGATAAAGTTGAGAAAAATGAGCCTCATGCATTTCAAATTTCTCAGTCACATTTGTTACACTACATCCCATAAGATAAATATTTTCTAGAAATTTGGTTTTCATATATGATATAGCTTTTACTCTTTTGGATCTATTATCCTTTACCATTTTATAATAGTCCTCTAAAGCTATTGCATTCACACCAGTCATATTTTTAACCAAACTTCACCACTAGTACATTTATTTGCAAGAAAACCTAATTCTTCATTTTTCATACCTTTTGTGCCCTTGAAAAGTCCTTTTGTAAGTTTGTCTAATGAATTTATCTTGAAGTTAGGGTCAGTAGATTTCTTTGGAAAATACCACAATCCACCATTGGCATATAAATTAAAAAATAATACCCATTTTTCCTAAATTTCATCTGGAAGAACAAGGAATGGAAGTTTATCACTTAATATTTCTACATTTTTTATCTAAAAAATAAGTAGACAATGCCTCTCAAATTACTTCATGTGAACATAAAAATTATTTTTTATTACTCACATGTTATACAAGAAGATATAATCCTATATTTATTTAATTACTATGTGTAATAAAATGATGTGCAAAATATAAATACCTTACAATTTTCTGACTTTTCATATCCAAAACCTACACATTGTGGCCTTTTTTCTAGGATCTGCCTTGACCTGGTTTTGTACAAACTGTCAATGAATATTGTGTGAACCCAAGTTTTATTGGCCATATTATGTTATTTGCAAATAAGGATTATTTGTATTGTTGTTGATTTTGAAGACAGAAAGAATACAGGCTAACCTTTTCTTTATTCTTATATGAACATATTTAAACTCCAGATTGGCTAAGATAATTTAATGGGATACAATAGTGTGTTTCCCATCAATAATGTAAAATTGAATTTCATCATCCTATATTTCATTATCAAATTCAATCTCAAAAATATCTCTAGTTACTTTTTCAAGGGAAGCAATATTGCATCCCACTGAAGAGGTACATGGTTACATAACATGGAGTTTACAAGATGAATAACACTTGCTGAGATAAGTTTCTTGTATTAGTTTATTGGAGGAGCTCGATGGCATCGCCCAACATCAATCTTGAATTATTTTTCATTAAATAAAAAATTTGAATCTCTTGAGATGTTGTAGATTCACTTTTTTAAATTGAGTTTCTGCTAGCTTTAACAGATATTTCTCCTTTGCAAATCCTTTAAGCTCATGGAAGTGTGATACTGGAGTATCTTTTTCTAGCTTAGACAATTTTTATCCTTTTATCTATCTGAAGTACACCTTTGTGTTGGAAAAGTGATATGACTATGAATTTGGCCGATACAATTAGATCTCCTTCGAGTTGTGGGTGCCTCGGACTGAGGAGAACCTCCAGATTGGGTTGGTTCCCTTGATGAATCACCTAAAACTAATAAATTTACTCGGTTGAGGGATAGGAATAACTTGAAATAAATGAAATCAAATAAAAGGATGATACACCAATATTTTAGGGATCTATGCTTGCATAAAAGAAAACTTAATGACTGATAAAAGACTATTGGATTCACTACATCCATTGTTTGATAAATTTTGCGTTCAAAAATGCATGGAAACACACTTACGTGACTTACAAAACATAAAAAATAGCTTAATGGAGGTGTAATGAGATTATTAGAATGCAAAGGAATGATGTTATTCACTGAAGTAACTTCTAATTTGTTGTAACACACTACAAAAAGCTTGCAATTGGAAGCAAATATAGTCTTTGTTGATCAAGAAGGTACACAAGTACAATAATTTTGCACACAAGTCAACAGAATGAAAAAATAACCCCCCCTAACTCAGCAATAACCAAGGTATAAATACCAAAGTTGCATACACCTAGTTCTATATCTAACTCATGCTAAAAAAAATCCAATAATAGCCCCCATCATACACAATTACAGTCCTCTTGCAAAAAGCACAATTTTCATAATAATAGGAAGATACAATTGGCCTGAATGAGGCTCCAAGGGCTAAAAATATCTCTCCATGATTTACACTCTTCCCTGGTCAAATGTTGTGTACAAGTATAACCTATTTTTGCATGAAACAAGGTATGTGTAAGGATCTGTTTACAAATTTTAAGGTAAGAGGTGGAAATTATGTCTTTCATACAAAATCTATCTTTAGGAAATATGCATTAGCAATTGGTTAATATGGGAAATTAAAAAAACTCCCTTTTGGCATGGTAGTAACATTTATCATGATTGGATAGGTAATTAGTTCCCTCCCCCCATGCAAAAATTATGAAAGATTAAATCAACAAAAAACCCACCGTGGGAAGGAAAGTTTGAACATAGGTTAGTAAACCTAACCATGATTAACCCAACTCATGGTTAGATACTTCGAATTGGGGAAAACCCTAACATTCCTTCATTTCACATTTTTTTGGTATTGTGGAGCTTCTAGAAACCTCCTGTTTGCAAATTGGGGGAAGCCATTTTTGAGGTTTTTCTGAGATGGGTTTACAATTTGGTGGCCATTATTGATACTTTTGAGATCTCTAATTTTTGTTTATTGTGCTTCGAGTTGAGTCCTTTCTCGTATATTTTACTATGCTATAGGAAAGTTGTATCTAGGCTCTTTATTATATGTTGTGCTTTTTTCTTAACTAAGCTTTGACATGGCTTTGTATTACACCTCTGGATATGCAATCTCCCATATGGCTTGGATTCTCTATTTTAATCAGCTCATGTTATAGGGGTTGTGTTGCATTTGGTATTGTATTACCCAACCATGGCCATGGGTTTTTGGATATGGGTTCATGTTCCATCACTTAGCCTTGATTTTTTATACTTGCTCATGCAAAATGGGTTTATGCTTATTGATTTTTTGTGCAAGTTATTTATACACCTGGGTTTATTGGCACCATGATTGTTTTATGGTGACTACTCTTCACTCTGCAGCTCGTGAGGGTGAGCTTGGATCGAATTTGTGTAAATTTTTTCACTATTGGGTTTGGTTTATTACACTGTAATGATTTCCTATTTCAAAGGATCTGTGTGTGCACCATTGTGATTCGAAGATCTCTATTCTACCATATCTTCTCACATCTCCTATTTGGATTTTGGTTTTGTTGTGTATGGTAATGGCTCACCGTCTATTATCTCAGCACTTCGAATGTTCTGATTCAGTGCTTAGAACCCTTGACTTACACTTTTTTATTTTCTAATCTTGTTTTATGCAACCCTTTAATAAAACTTTTTAGGATGGCTTGGATGAGGTACATTGTCTTTTTCACTTTGAGGGTATTTGACTCGACTTATTGCTTTTGTATAACTCGCTTGTAGATCGGTGTATTGGATTTTATGTAGCTTGATTTACCTTTTTCCTAAGCCTTCAAAGAATGACTCAACTTAGTTGTACTTCTTTCGCAGCTTGGCCATGGTGATCTGGTAAGAATTGTTTGTTCCCTTCACTTCCGTTCTAGTTGTTTGACACCTTGAAGAAAGTGAAAATTGGAGGAAAATGAACCGGATCTTATGGCAGTAACGTATGTGTTAAAATATGTCATGAAATGATAAATTCCTTGTCAAAGTCTTACTCTCTTTGAATCTAAAGAAATTTATACTTGAAAGTATATGTATGATAAATCCTATTCTCAGCATTGTTTAAACTGTATGGTTAATCTAGTTGATGTTGCATAGAAAAATGGGTAACATCTTCGAACATATCCAGATTTTGTATAGAAATAACTGTATTTTTCCTTTATTTCTTTGCTCTGTTATGGATTTGACATGAATTTTGAGAGGTTGGGGTTTCAAATACATGGCCCAGATTTTGCTATTTCGAAAAAAATATTCACTTTAGGGACTGAAACTCTCTATTATTTCTCATGTAAAATGTACTTCTGTTACTTTATTTTTAATCAATCCCATGTTGCCAATCTTCCACACTGTGAAAACTCCCTCCATAATCTGAAATAGTCTTTCCTGATAGATGTCTCTTAGCGAAGTGTTGCTTGTAATAATATTTTTCAAATACCTCCTCTTGAAGATACAAAACCATCACTTTTTCAAAAATTGCTTCCACATCATCTTCATTGTCTATTTTAATGCCTTTCTAAAACTTGTGATCAAAAAACAGGGAAATAAACTCAATTATATTGGATTAAAATTTATGAAAATTTCTAAATATGTATTCAAGGCATTTAATAAATCTTTGTCATCGTTAAATGATATGCTTATAATCTTAGCATGTTTTTCCTTCCATTTCTTGATGATAAATATGAACATGTAGTTCCTCAACAATAAATTCTTTCTCTCTTGTTATGGAAAATGGGTCTCAATGACTAAATCATGAATTGAGATTTTCCTATCCATGGAAGTTGCATTACTTGAAATGTCATGGCTTAGTTTATGAATCTATGGCTTTAAAATCAAGCTTTGATTTCTTTTGAACTTGCAAGAGTTTGAAATGTTAGTGTGTTGCATTTTTGGAAACTATATTTTAAGGCCCTTAATAGTGGTAGTCCCTTTTCTGCCCACTCTTGAAGGATTTTAGTGAATACTTAATGGATAATCTATAATTTCTATTTGATGGTTGTAACTTCCTTTGTCACTCAATATCTTGCATACTGAAAATGTATAACGGATTTGATGTTTTGTTAAATTTTGCGTTATTATTATTGTATGGGTGTTTCTTCTAGACATGAAATCAAACCAATATCATACTCTCTAAGAAGCATCCTAATGGTTTCCTTGCATTCTTTAAAAATTGATTATTTGAATAGACTTGATTTTGTATACCCTTCTACTTCCTTTTAAATGAATGTTTTTCCTATACCCTTCTACTTCTTGAAATCTACACATTACATATGTGCTTTTATCATGGAAAAATTGTAAATTTTCAGATGTAGCTTTTCCTCATGCATCCTTGATGAATGATGTAAATATGAAAGTGTGATTTTTGTTGGGTGTTCCTGTGATCCTTGCATTTACTTGTCTTGTACTTTGAAATAGACATTTGTAACCTGTTATTTACTCTAGATATTTGTAATTTTTGACAATGCATACATGATGTGGAGACCTTAAAACTTGATGGAAAACTTGATTTCTACTTTATGGCTATAATTGATCTTTTACCATGCACTTGAAATTTTACTTCTTCAATATCTTGCGCATGATACTCTTTCACCTCTGTAATATGTGTTCCTTAAAGCTTGCATATACATCAGAAGCTAAAAATACAATGGAGTTAAGGTCACCTAGAGCTCTAATCAATAATTTTCCTCTCTTTTAGGTATGTAGAAATAGTGGACGAGGATGGAGAAACAACAACACGAGAGGGGATCCAATCATCAGAAAATGAAAGGTACCTTATCTCCTTTTTATTTTCAGTTTTTCATTGATATGCATGTTTTTACTTGAGTTATTTCTCACGAATTGTGTGAGAAATAAAATGTACAGATTTCTTATGACTATAAATAATTTTTTGTATATAATTATTTGGATGCTTCTTTCCTTTCATTTCTTTCAGTTGCATAAGTTATAATGAACATACAAAACTCAATACATACAGACAACGGTATACAATCACAATATATTAACAACAACTTACTTGTACCTTTTCCATTGAACTGAACTAAAACTGACTGAATGATCCCTCATGCAAATGAAATCTACTCCATAATGACAACTTTAACATTGAAACTGATTTCCTATTTCTTCTAAAATGTCTTCTTTTGGTGTACAGTGCCTCTCCCATCTTCATCTGAACCATACATCAGTCGATAAGAGTTTATGCATGATTCTGATGAAGATGCATACTGAAAAGGCACCCTATGTGGGGAACAGGCATTTAGAACCAACAATAAACCAAGTTCTATAGATTATCAATTCATATTCACAAAACAACAAAGTTGTAATAAATTTTATACCCCTTTTTGATGATGACCAAAAATGGTCAACATCTTTGGAGGCTCTATGAAATTGATTGCTTGTTAATCAGTAAGAACACCTGAATATTCTCTTTTTCAGCCACACAAAAGAACCTGAAACCATTTTTTGAGCTTAGCCATGCATACCCAATGCCAATAACACCTAATAAAGATTGTAGATCCTCCAAAACAAATGAAAAAACAACAGTAACAACATGTGTAGAACTGCACTTCGAGGAAAGATGAAACTCCTAACAAGAATAAAAAAGCATACATGTTCCAAGGGGAAGCATGAAAAATGTGTACAAGTACTTATTCTATAGAAAATAAAACCTACACTAACCTATTCTAACCAACTAAAAATGAGAAGCTAAACAAAACTTGATACAAACTGAGAGAAATAGCTTCCTTTTCTAATAAAATGATGCCATGAGACCAACTTGTTAATCATATCACATGGAAAATATGGAAACAAAAGTTTTACCTTTACTTGCTCAAAAACTTAGTCCAGAATGGGAAAAGTACCTCTATTAGATTTGCAATCTGGTTTGGGAGGTATTGAGGCTGACTATTGAGAACGTGAAGCTTATGTTTGTGTTATAAATCAAGCATAATTTCTTTTACAACTAATCTTAGTCCTAAATAATCCAAAAATATGATTGGACATGGTCTCCTCATTGCTGGAAAGTTGTCTTTTCTGACCTAGCTTTTTTCCTTGCTTTTCTCTTCATGCCCAAGTACATTCTGAAGTTAATTTGAAATCTAATCTGCTTCTTTAAACTGATGCACCTTTTCTTTGACAAACGATTCAACAATCATGTCAACTTATTTTCATTCATTTTGATCCACCATGCAACTAGAAAACTCAAATTCATCTTTTTGAAAATCAGATTGTCCTTCTTGAGGTGTTGCGGTGTCTTTTGATGCTCTTAATGAATTACTGCAACCTTCTAAGAGTGTATAAATTTCTAAGAAAAAAAAATAAGGATCCTTGCATTCTACGGTATCAATCTACTCACTTTGCAAATCTTCTTTTCCGTTCATATCATCCTCGTCCTTATCCACTAGAAAAAAAATTGTTAGGCTGAAAACATGATGTTCTTCATCATGGGGCAGCTCTAAATCTACTAATTTAGTCTCAAATTTAATCTCAAAAAATTCTTCATTCAATTATAATTCTTGGCCAGCACTCATGAGAAAATTTTCTTGCATGGTTAACAAATTTTGGTCCTCAAAAACATTCAAATCAACATTTGTTATTGAATTAATTTCTATGATAGAAGTAAATATAGGAATAAGATTGTTGATTTTTACCTGATGATCATGATTCTTCTGCTGCTCTAAAATCACTCCCTCTTGCATGCACTCATTTTCTAATAGCAGAATCTGTTTGAAATCAAATTTTACAACCCAAACCTATAAATTTTCCATAAATTCCATCCTGCTAGTTGCTTGAATTGGCTACCCCTCTTGACTAATTTTCTAATTGTCACCTTCCCAAATTGGACTTAGGGATGAAGATAGAGGGGTTGGGTAGGTCTCAACCTAATTTTGTAATGTTTGGACAAGGGGGTGGGGTTCATAATCTACTTGTGAAGGAGAAGAGGCAAAAATTGCAGTATTGACAAATCTTGGAATATGATAATTAGGTTGCGATGGTTGATAAGGAATAGGCATTGGATTTTGATGAGGAAGGTAAGTGGAAACATCCCATTGATAGGGTTCCTCAACCTAATTCCTATCATCCTCTAATGCTTGTAAATACATAATGCAATCAACCAATTGATGGAGATATTTTTTTATTACCTCACAACTCTGTTGCGAGATAAAACAACTAGGTATAGGTCTTTTCTATTGACATGGATGATCTAAACTAGGATATTTAGCTTGAAAATTTGTACTTTATTATTAGCAGCCTGCCACATGCACTCCAATTTCTGAACATTTTTTTCAAAATATTCCTCTTGTGTAGAATATTCTCCATAATCTACATAACTAACATATTCATGTGCATAACCTTGTCCCTGTGCATAATGATTGTAATGATGACCATACTAATTAGCAAGGTTTGGGTCACAGGGATATTCATTGTGATAAGGTTTATAATATTGATTTGGAGATGGATTGGGATGATTCATCTCTTGAATAAAGGAATTCCATTGAGGAACTGACATCATGAATGCATGACCTCATAAAAGATGGAAAACAAAAGAAAAACAGGTCTGTTGAAAATGAACAGATGATGTTTGGAACAAAAAAATGACCAGATCTATTTTGAAAAGACCTCCAAAAGGCTAAAATTTTACAAGGCTTGAATCAAACCTGGAAAAATTATGAGTTTGATGTCCCACATGGCATTCCAAAAAACTATTATTAGTACAAAGTGCACCTTTGTGTTGGAAAAGTGATCTGACTATGACTTCGAATGGTACAATGGGATCTCCTCCAAGTTGTGGGTGTCTCAGACTGAGGAGAACCTCTAGAATGGGATGGGTCCCTTGATGAAACACCTAAAAGTACTAAAATGATTGGGGTTAAGGGATAAAAATAACTTGAAATTAATGAAAGAAAATAAAAGGGTGATACACCAATATTTTAGGGACATATGTTTGCACAAAAGCACACTTAATGACTGATAAAATACTCATGAATTCACTACAACCAATGTTTGACAAATTCTTCATTCACAAAGGCATGGACACACGCTTTGTGACTTGAAAAACATAGAAAATAACTTAATGGAGGTTCTGTGAGATTATTAGCATGTAAAGGAATGATGTTATTCACTAAAACACACTTCTAATTTATTGTAACACACTACAAAAAGCTTAAAATTGGAGGAAAATACAGTCTTTATTGATCAAGAAGGTACACAAGTACAATAATTCTACACACAAGTCTACAAAATGAAAAAATAAGCCCCCCTAACTCAATAATAAGCAAGGTATAAATACCAAAGTTGCACACACCTAGTTTCAAAAATAATGCATGTTAAAATTAGCCTTATTGGCTATTTGGAAACAAATCCAATAATAGCCCCCTTCATGCACAATTATATTCCTCTTGCAAAAAAGAAAAAATTTCCTAATAATAGGAAGCTACAATTGGCCCGCATAAGGCTCCAAGGGCTAAAAATATCTCTTCATGATTTACACTCTTCCTTGGTCAACTGATATTGACTAGTCTAACCTCTTTTTGTATGAAACAAGGTATGTGTATGAATCTGTTTGGAACTGTTAAGGTAAGAGGTGGCAATTTGTTCTTTACCTACAAAAGCTATCTTTGGGAAACATGCATTAGCAATTGGTTAATCTGGGAAATTAAAAAACTCCCTTTTGGCATGTCAATAACATTTATCATGATTAGATAGGTAATTATTTCCCTCCCCCGTGCCAAAATTATGAATAATTAAATCAAAAAAAAAACCACCATGGGAAGGAAATTTTGAACATAAGTTAGTAGACCTAACCATGATTAACCCAAATCATGGCTAGATACTTAGAATTGGGGAAAACCCTAACATTCCTTCATTTTTAATTTTTTTGGCTTTGTGGAGCTTCTGGAAACCTCTTGTTTAAAAATTGAGGGTGGCCATTTTTTATTTTTTTCTGAGCTGGGTTTACATTTTGGCTGCCATTATTGATACTTTTGAGCTCCCTGGTTTTTCATTTATTGTTCTTTAAGTTCAGGCCTTTCTCACATTTTTTACTCTGTTGGAGGTAAGTTGTGTCTAGTATCTTTGTTGGTTGTTGTGTTTTTTCTTAACTCAACTCTGACCTGCTTTTGTATTACACCTCTAGATCTATAATCTTCGATATGGCTTGGATTCTTTATTTTAATGAGCTCATGCTAGAGGGGTTGTGTTACATTTGGTCTTGTATTACCATCCATGGATATGGGTTTTCATATCTGAGTTCCATCACTTAGCCTAGATGTCTTCTACTTGTTTGTGTAAAAGGGGTTTGTGCCTATTGATGGTTATTATGATTTCTTTATAAACCTGGGTTTATTAGCGCCATGATTGTTCTGTGTTGGTTGTTCTTCACTCTTCAACTCATGAGGGAGATCTTAGATCGAATTTGTGATAATTTTTCATTGTTGGGTTTGGTTTATTACACCAACATGATTCTTCATTTCAAAGGATCTATGTGTGCACCATTGTGGTTTGAAGATCTCTATTCTGCCATATCTGCTCACATCTCCTATTTGGAGTTTGGTTTTGTTGTGTGTTCTTTGTATGGAAATGGCTTATCGTTTATTATCTCAGCACTTGGAATGTTCTGACTCGGTGCTTGGAACCCTTTACTCACACTTTTTATTTTCTAAGCTCGGTTCATGAAACCATTTGATCCAAATCGCGAGGCTAGCGTGGATGATTTACATTGTATTTGCCTCTTTGAGGGTCTTTGACTCAACTCGTTGATTTTGTATAACTCGTTTGGAGCTCGGTGTATTGGATTTGGTGTATCTTGGTTTACCTTCTTCCTAAGCCTTCAAAGCATGACTCAACTTAGTTCCCCTCAATTGCACTTCTTTCACATCTCAGCTATGGTGACCTGGTAAGAATTTTTTTTTCTTCACTTTCGTTCTAGCTATTTGACACCTTGAAGAAACTGAAAATTGGAGGAAAATGAACCAAATCCTATGGCAATAATGTATGTGTTAAAATATGTCGTGAACTGGTAAATTCATTTTCAAAATTTTACTCTCTTTGAATCTGAAGAAATTTATACTTGAAAGTATATATATGATAAAGCCTATTCTCATCATTGTTGAAACTATATAGTTGTTCCAGTTGATGTTGTGTATAAAAATGGGTGACTTCTTAGAACATATCCATATTTTTTATGGAAATAACTATATTTTACCTTTATTTCCTTTCTCTATTATGGATTTGACAAGCATTTTAAGAGCTTAAGGTTTCAAATACATGGCCCAAATTTTGTTATTTTGAAACAAATCTTCACTTTAGTCACTGAAAATTTATATTATTACTCATGTAAAATGCTCTTCCACTACTTTATTTTTTAATCAATCCCACGCTACCAATCTTCCACAATGTGAAACCTCCCTTCATCATCTAAAAAAAACTTTCTTGATAGAAGTCTCTTAACCAAGTGTTGCTTGTAATAATATTTTTCAAAGATCCCCTTCTCTTGAAGATAAAAAACCATCAGTTTTTCCAAAACTACTTCCACATCATCACATTGACTATTTTAATATCTTTCTAAAACTTGTGATCAATAAAAAGGGAAATAAACTCAAGTACCTTGGATTCAAATTGATGGAAATTTATAAAGATGTATTCAATGCATTTAAGAAATATTTATCATTGTTGAATGATATGCTTATAATTTTAGCATGCTTGTCCTTCCATTTCTTGATGTTAAATATGAACATGTAGTTCCTCAACAATAAATTGTTTCTCTCTTATTATGGAAAATGGGTCTCAATGACTAATCATGAATTGATATTTTCCTATCTATGGAAGTTGCATTACTTGAAATGTCATGGCTTATTTTATGAATCTATGGCTTTAAAATCAAGCTTTGATTTCCTTTGAACTTGCAAGATTTTGAAATGTTGGTGTGTTGCATTTTTGTTAACTATATTTTAAGGATCTTAATAGCGGTAGTCCCTTTTCTGACCACTCCTAAAGGATTTGAGTGAATACTTAATGGAGAACCTGCAATTTCTATTTGATGGTTATAACTTCTTTTTTCACTTAGTATCATGAAGACTAAAAATATATAATGGATTTGATCTTTTGCTAAATTCTGCATTATTATTACTTTATGGATGTTTTTCATAGACCTAAAATCAAACCAATATCATACTCTCTAAGAAGCATCCTGTAGGTTTCCTTGCATTCTTGAAAAAATGATGATTTGAATAGAATTGATTTTGTAGGATGTGTGTTTCTCATGTACCCTTCTGCTTCCTAAGATATACACATTGCATTTGTGCTTTCACTATGGAAAATTTGTAAATTTTCAGCTAATGTCTCTTTTCCTCGTGCATCTTTATGATTGATGCAAATATGAAAGTGTGCTTTTTGTTGGGTATTCATGTGATCCTTTCATTTACTTGTGTTGTACTTTGAAATAGGCATATGTAACTTGTTATTTACTCTGTATATTTGTACTTTTTGACAATGCATGCCTGATCTGGAAACCTTAAAACTTGATGGAAAAACAAATTTCTACTTTATCGCTGTAATTTGATCTTTTACCATGCACTTGAAATTTTACTTCTTTAGTCTCTTGAGTATGATACTCATTCACCTCTGCAATAGTTGTTCCTTTAATCTTGCATATACATTAGAAGCTAAAAATACAATGGAGTTAAGGTCACCCTGAGCTCTAATTTTTTCCTCTCTTTTAGGTACAGAGCAACAATGGATGAGGGTGGAGCAAAAAAAACATGAGAGGGGATCCAATCATCAGGAAATGATGGGTCCTTTCTCTCCTTTTTTATTTTTCAGTTTTTTATTTATATGCATGTTTTTCCTTAAGTTATTTCTCATGACTTGTGTGATAAATAAAATTTATAGTTTTCTTATGAATATAAATAGGTTTTTGTACATAATGATTTGTATGTTTCTCTCCTTTCATTTCTTTTAGTTGCATAACTTAAAATGAACGTCTAAAACTCAATACATATAAACAACTGTATATAATCACAATGTATTAATAACAACTTGCTTGTACCTTTTCCTTTGAGTTGAACTAAAACTGAATGAATGATCCCTCCTGCAACTGAAATCTACTCCATAATGACAACTTTATTAATTAAATTGATTTCATGTTGCTTCTAGAATGTCTTCTTCTCATGTATGGTTCCTTTCCCATATTCATCTAAACCGTGCATCAGCCCATAAGATATGATTCATGATTCTAATGAAGATGCATACTGGAAAGGCACCGTATGTGGGGAATTGGCATTTAGAACCAGCAGTAAACCAATTTCTGTAGATTCACAATTCATATTACCAAAACTATAAAGCTATAAAAAATATATACCCCTTTCCAATGATGACCAAAACTGGTCATTATGTCTTCTCAACATTGTAAACATTTTGGAATGTGAGTTTATTGTAACCCAATTCTTTATCCATATTCAGGTGGTGGGCAATAGATGAAGTAAATGTATACTGATAAATTTTTTAAATACACTCAAAATTCTAGCACAAATATTTTGACTATCTTGTACACTAGTCATGTCCCCCTCAATATATGGCTCCACTTTCCAACCATAATTGTAGCAGGAATATTTGTGATGTTTTGCATATTGTTCCATACCAATTTTTTATATAATGCAACATTGAACTTTATTTTTAGTATTGAACATTTTTTATTTGTTTTTTATATTTTCAACTTCAACGTATACAACAATATCTGATATACACTTTATGCTCAACATAATTCTCATTTCTTGATGTTAGCCTAACAAAGAATGAAATAACCACAAATCATTGTGGTAATTTTTTGGACTGTTAAGTTCCACAAACCATTCCTCATCGATCATGTTTAGATCAGTGGCACCCTATAAATGAAATTTCTTTATATGGGGTAGTATTAACAAGATCCTTTTTCGTGTTATAAAATATGTTAATAAAATCATGTACAATCCACGATTTGAAAAAACTACAAATTCTAACCATTCTTATAAAATCAAATGTATAGAAAAAACATATAGTTGCATATATTTTAGTTTCCTAAATAATGGAAAAATTCCAAATCTAATACAAACAATGAAGATTGGCTTCTACTCATTTTGAACATTTTCGTAAATACAACATATTGAAATGACATCTGTCTATTCAATAATTCTTTCTTCTCATTTTTTCTTTCTTTGTATCCATTATCATACAATCATCTTTCTCAATTATTTTATATTGACTTTATGAGAATGGACATCTTCCCATTCTATTCATTCTCATACAATCATCATTCTTAATCCTTATATATTCCCTGAATGTTTGGAATGGTCAAATGCCCATTCTAATTATTGCCTATAATATGATAATGAACATATTCCCATTCTATTCATTCTCATACAATCATCTTCCTCATTCATTCTATATTTCCTGAATAAGAATGGACATTTTCCCATTCTATTCATTCTTGTACAATATATCTTTGATATTGTCATTCCTTTCAAATTCTCTTTCCTTTTATTTTTCCTTAATGTTTAGAATGGACATATCCCTAATTGTAATTATGAAATTTAGTTCAACCTTATTTTATTTTTTGAATAATTTAATATTATGCACACTATACTTCCAAATAATTCATACCTCTACCTCCAGACCATTCGTACTTCTAGCTCTTGACCATTTCTACTATTTCTCCAATATATTTAATTTACTTGAGAAATAGTAGAAATGGTTTGAAGCTTGAAGTATGAGAATGGACATTTGCCCATTCTAACAAATCCTAGTAGAAATTGGTTTTATATTAACTCAAATTTGAGAAAGGGCATCTTTCCATTGTAAACATTCCTATAATATATCATAATTACAATCAAGTTAGATCATTAAAAAATTATGAAGGTAATATTGAAGGAATTAAAAAATATAATTATATGATAATGAATAGAATGGGTAGATGTCCATTCTCATATTATAGGAATTGATTAGAATGAGAATATATCCATTCTAAAAATTCAAGCAATAAAGAAGGATTGAGAAATATGATTGTATGAGAATGAATAGAATGGGAATATGCCAATTCTCGTTAAGGAAATAATATAATGAATAGAATGAGAAAGATGATTATATGAGAATGAATAGAATGGGTAGTTTTCCATTATGGA
This sequence comes from Taxus chinensis, assembly GCA_019776745.2. Taxonomy (NCBI): domain Eukaryota; kingdom Viridiplantae; phylum Streptophyta; class Pinopsida; order Cupressales; family Taxaceae; genus Taxus; species Taxus chinensis. The sequence goes on from CM034153.1 coordinate 192,027,092, forward strand.
CATTCATGCAATATAGAAGGAATGATAAATACATGCCAATCTAGGTTACAAACCTTTTATATTTTCTCTGACTCCATCTCAAAGCGCAGAAGTGAGTTGAAGGCTCAAAGGTACTGATAGTTACAGGCTAGTTCAAGGTTTGTATTGTTTCTTAATATGTATTTTTCCTAAACTCTTAATTAGGGTTTGTAAATTTTTTTCATCTTTCTTCTACTGGGGTGAATTCAAACTTGGATCAGTATCACAAACCCTAAGTAGTTCAATACAAAAAACCCTAGGTGGGTCAATAAAAAACCTTATGAATTTGAACATTGTAAACCCTGAGAAGTTGAATATCATTCAGCAACTGAATAACGTAAAACTTAATCAACTCAATATTTTTAATGTTATATAGGGAAATGAGTTATTATTTTTCTTTGAATTTTGATAAATAACAGGGTAAATGGCCCATATTAGGGGAGGTGTGGAGCCCCATGCTCATTTCAAGCAATATGAGTAATGGCCTACAAGAGGGTAAAGACAGGCCAATTTGGTTCACAAAATTGTTATATTTTATTTGACTCCATCTTGAAGTGCAATAGTGAGTTGAAGGCTCAAAGGTGTTGATACATGTAGCCTAGTTAAGGGTTTCTATTGTTTCTTGATATATAGAAACAATAAAAACCCTCATCTAGCTTGTAGGTGTCAAAACCTTTAAGTTTTTAAATTGGTGCTACACTTAGAGATGGATTCAAAGAAAATATAACAATTTCATGAAGTAAATTGGCCCTTATTTACCCTCACATAGGCCTTAATCACACAAATTTCTTAGGGTTTACAATTTATTTTCATCTTTCTTCTTCCAATGCGAATTCAAACCTATCTTAGTATCACAAATCCCAAGAGTTTCAATACTACAAACTCTAGGAAAACCTCCTAAATTATTTTCATTACCCTCTTGATCTAAATCAATTTCATTATCATCTTTCTCCTCCTTAATATCAATAGCAACACCAATGTGACTAATCTGGAGTTCGAAATATGACTGGTCTAGAACTGGTACTATGAATGGTTTAGAGTAGGAATTACAAATGGTCTGGAGTAGAAACTATGAATGGTCTAAAGCTGGAAGTATAAATAATATGGAGCTAGATGTATAAATGATCCTGAGATGGCATCTTGTATTTCTTAAATCAAAAAGAGTATAAGAATTGGCATTTTCCCATTCTAAAAATTCTCATACAAGTATGTGTATCATTTTAATTCTTTATCATATTTCTTTTATGAGAATATACCACACTCTTTCTATATTGCATGTATGAGACTGGACATAAAAATTCTCATTATTACAAATATCTTCCACACTCTTTCTATATTGATAATATGAGAATGGAAAGGGAAAACCAAATTATAAACTGAACAACCAAGAAGTTCAAGAAGAAAAACCCTAAGCATCTCAATATCAAAATCCCTAAGAAGTTGAATGTCATAAACCCTAACTAGTTGAATATCATAAACCCAAATCAATTGAATATAATAAAACCTAATATGCTAAATATTTTGAATAATATACAAGGAAATGTGTTATTTTTTATTTTAATCATGATACCATATTTTACCATGGGAAGCACCTTGAACTGTAGGATAAAAGTAAAAAGGCCAAAAACAAGAAGGAGAGAGAAACACCTTTGGTTGCAATGGTACCAAAGAGGGACACCAAGAGAAGGTGGCTTCAAGAGGAAAGAGTATTTTCTATTGTGGATGATGGAATTTGCAGACCTATGACTAAGGATTTTGATCATCTTGTTTCGATGGCAGTTGAATGTCATAAACCCTAAGTAGTTGAATATAATAAACCTCAAGCAGTTGAATAACACAAAACCTAAGCTACTACATATTTTGAATGATATACATGGAAATGCATTATTTATTTTCATTTAATTTTGATAAAATGACACATCTTGGGGGGTGAGGAGGCCCATGCTAGTTTCAATAAGTATGATTACAGGGAAAAATTTAGTTTAGTTTTAAGTACAAATTCAAAGCCCCATGATACTCATGATCCTATGTGAGAACCTAAATATTTGTGGGGAAAGATAGACCCAAAGAAACTTGGTGATAGATTTTACCATAGGAATCCCCTTTACTGTAGGATATCATTAAAAATTCCAAGAAGAAGGAGAGAGAAATTTCTTCTTTAGATATAGTGGTACCAAAGAGGGACACCAAAAGAAGGTGACTTCAAGAGAAAAGTGTCTTATCTATTGTGGATTATGGAATTCACAGGCCTATGACCAAGAAGAATAGGGAATTTTATGAGGTGCTTCTCAGTACTACACAACAATAGTTTGGTGATCAACAGTGGGATATCTTGAGGAGTCATGCTGAAAAATTATTGGCTATCTTGAAGAATGATAAGTTTAAGGATCTTAATAAAAATAAGGATATCTATAAGATTTTTAATTCTATATCATCTCACCAGTTTGGTCAGCTTATTACCGATTTACCAGGATGAAGGCGATACTGATACAGGTGTATGTGCAGCTGTTGGGGAAGCCCATGATGATGATATTCATGTTGATGTTGAGTTTCAGGATCCATAAGAGAATGATGGCAGTGATTTAGATTAAGAGCATGAAGATAGTGATACCAAGGATGATGATGATGGGTAGGAGGCCAAAAATTTGGAAGATATGCAAATGGGTGGTATTGATGATGATGACATGGAATAATCATACGAGGGATTGATTTTCCAGGACATATATTCTTAATATTGGCTTCAATGCAAAATATCATAGGATTTTGATGAGATTGACCCTCGACATGGCCATATAGAATTTGAAAACAAATTCTAAACCCTAATTAAAAGTTTGGAAAATATATATATTAAGAAACAATAGAAACCCTCAAATACCATGTAGGTATCAACACCTTTGAGCCTTCAACCTGGTCCTTATCTTTGAGATTCAGTCGAAGAAAATAAAATTTTGTGAACCAGATTGGCACATATTTCTCATTCCTTATATATTTCATGAATGGTTATTATGGAAAACTTCCCATTTTATTCATTTTCATACAATCATATTTCTCATTCTTTCTACATTTCCTTAATGAGAATTGGCATATGCCCATTTTATTCATTCTCATATAATCATCTTTCTCAATCTTTCTATATTTCCTGAATTTTCAGAATGCACATATGCCCATTCTAATCAATTTCTATGATAAGATAATGGACATCTTCCCATTCTATTCATTATCATATAATTATCTTTTTTCATTCCTTATATATTGGCTTCATGGGAAAGTTTTTCTAATGATATACCATGATTGCAATTATGATATATTACAGGATTTTTCACAATCAGTAGATGCCCTTTCTTAAATTTTAGGTAATATAGAACTAATGAGAAATAATATTATAATGAATATTATGATCAGAATGTAGATGTCCATAATCATACTTAAGCTCAGAACTATGAATTGTCCAAAAGTGGATGTATGAATTTTCCATCATGCTGATTTTGTTCATTCTCATAAAATCATCTTTCTCATTCATTTTATATTTAACCTTAACAAGAATGGACATGTTTCCATTCTATGCATTCTCATTACTAAGAACATCTCTCATTTATTCTACAATTCTTGAATGTTCATAATAGAAAATACTTTTTCCTATTAAAGCCACCTTCAGCAAGTCTCTAGCTATGTTGATGTTCAATCACATCAAAAGCCTGTGATATTTAACATTAAATCCAATATTAATAATTTGTGTCTTGTACATTTAATCCCTCATATGCTTCTTTCATGTCATCATTATCATTACCACCCATTTGCATAGCTTCCAACTTGTTGGCATCCTACCCATCATCATCATCCTCGGTATCAGTATCTTCATGCACTTGATCTAAATGACTATCATCATCCTCTTCCTGATCCTCAAACTCCACATCAATATTGATATCATCATCAAGGTATTTCCTAGCAGCTGCACCTACACATGTACCTGTATCACCTACATCCTAGTAAATTGGTAATAAGCTTGTGAATCAAAACTCATTGATCATAGGCCTATAAATTCCATCATTCGTAATAGAAAATAATATTTCCTCTTGAATCTACCTTCTGTTACTATCTCTATTTAGCGCCACTACATCCAAATCAAGTGTTTCTCTCTCGTTCTTCTTTTCCTTTTTAATTATATCTTCTAGTTTAGGGGGATTCTCATGGTAAACTTTGTCACCAAGTTTCTTGGGGTCGATCTTGCCCCATAAAGATTCAAGTTCTCCTGTAGGCTTATGAGTATCATGGGGCCTCGAATCTGTGGTTAAAACTAAATTATAATTTTCTCTATACTCATATTTCTTGAAATGATATAAGACTCCGTACCCTTTCCCAAGATCTTCCATTTCATCACAATTAAAACAAAAATAATAACGCACTTCCCTGTATATTGTTTAAAATATGTAATAGCTTAGGTTTTAAGTTATTCATCTACTTAGGATTTATGATATTCAACTACTCAGGTTATATGGTGTTCAACTACATAGGGTTTGTGATATTGAGCTTTGAACCATTCATACTTCCAGCTCCAGACATTTTATATTTCCAGCTCCATACCTTTCATACTTCTAGCTCTGAATGATCCATTATTCTAGCCATAGACCATTCCTCATACAATCACCTTTCTCATTCCTTTTATATTTCCTAAACATTCAAAATGGACATCTTCCCATCTAATCATTCTCATATAACCATCTTTCACATTTTTTCAATATTTCTTGAATGTTTAGAATGGAGATATGTCATTCTACTCATTCTCGTGCATTCATCTTTCTCATTCATTCTATATTTAATTTGAATGATAATGGACAACTTCCAATTCATTTCATTCTCATTGAACCATCTTCCTCATTCCTTCTTGTTATGTACCTTGGGATATGATATTATAATGTATATGGGTTGATGGAGATGCTGACATGTGGCACACATCCCCTTAGTTATTTATATATTTATAATATATAGGTCCACATGGGATATGATATTATAATGTATATGGGTTGATAGAGATGTTGACATGTGGCACACATCCCCTTAGTTAGTTATATGGGGTCACAAGAATTAGCCATATTGGGTAATGAGTCATCCTACATTGGGATTAGGTGTTACCCATCTATTAAAAGTAATGTATGTCTATATAAGGGATGTGAGTATCAATTTCATGGAAGTATGATTTGATTCTTCTACTTGGTAGAGGTATATTGGAGGTGTCCCCCTCGAAGTGGATTTCGATCTTGGGAGATTGTGGAGTTACTCCTTCCTTAAGGAGCATTATATGGTGTTTACCTAGCTTAAGGGTATTATTCTAAATATATTGATTATTTGGGCATATAGGCCCACCCATATCTCTTTTTTTGTGTTATCTTTCTGAAATTTATTCATTTATTATATGCAAATATCTTATCAAGTGGTATCAGAGCATCGATTTTGGCATAAATTGGGTCCAAACCCTAATTTTAGATATTGATCTATATTTCGAATTTACTGTGAATTTATTCTCAAATTATTTACCATATTTTATAAATGGCTTCCGCGAGCTACAATAAAAATTTCAAAAAAATTCAATGTATTTTGTGGAAGTTATTGCATTTTTAGGGTTTCTCCTAAATTTGCTTCACAGGCCGCATTTTTTAGAATTAATTTTCTAAATTATTACCAACATTGTAACTCATCTTCAACAATATATGGTTAAAATTTCATAATGTTTGGATCCGTTTTGAATAATATATTACAATTTTTATGTTTTACATAATATCAGCCTACATGTTGCAATTTCCCGTATTTCCTTGATTTTTTTACATATTCGGAAATATCTCACAATTTTAGTAGGGGTTACTTCTTTGTGGTTTCAGATTGGAGGCTAAATTATAGATGAAATTATCATGTCAAACATTGGTCAAAGGAGTAAGTTTATGAAACCCTAATTTTTGTGCAATGGGGAAATTGATGCAAAAAAATGGTGGATACAATTTAAACAAATGTATTCTGAAAAAAAATTAGTATTGGTTAGTTTTTATCTTCATCTTGGTGTGAAATCATGAAATTGGTATTCTTATTTGAATATAGATCTATTGGATTGGGATTGGGAGGAAATGGAAGATATTTTCTTAGCTAGATGGGAAACAAAAAAGAAACATAATTTTGTTGAAGAAGAAGAAGAAGAAGAAGAAGCACCAACAGAAGCAAAATAAGAAGAAGAAGAAGAAAAAAGAAGAAGAAGAAGAAGAAGAAGAAAATATTGATGATGAAGTTGTTACACATGATAATGCATCTCTAAGGAAGGAAGCTTCATTATTTTATTTTGAAGGGTGTATTCAAAGGAAAAAGGTAATTGTTTCCATAAACCCTAACAGAAAATATAACTTCAGTAATATGGATGTAGCTGAAAATCTACATGTGCAAACAAAGCATATTAAGGAAGCTTAAGTGGATGGTAAGACTATTCAAGTTTTTGAAGATTTAAAGCTCTCCATGGATTAATATGTTTTACATTCAGAGTTTTATGCTTTAGATATGGATGGTATGGATATTTTTCTTTGGTATCCTTGGTTAGAGACATTGGGAATAATTAATCTCAATGTGTACAATAAATTCATGAAATTGTGGTACAAACGAAAGAAAAATACATTGTAAGCTACCACACTTAGCAGGAAAAAAATTGATATAAATGAGGATCATTAAGAGGAATTTGAAGATGATGAAGAAGGGAATAAGGATTATTTAGAAGGAGAGGCTGCAGAAAAATATGAAAAAGAAAAAAATAATTCATCTACTCAAGAGATAAAATAAATTGCAAACAAGGTGGAAGAGGAAAAGAATGTTGAGGAAAAAAGTGATAAGGTTTAGGATACCAAGGTTACACCATATAGACACCCTCATCATCATGAGAGGAAAACTTAATGGGGTCATGCTAGGACACATGAGGGCAGCAATCTATATAGATATATAGGGAATTGGAGGAGCAATAATCATGGCTATACATAGTATCAATGGAACAATAATTATATGACATGGAATCACATGAATAATTATTATGGATATGCATGGATGTTGAGGATGAACACATATGTACAAGGATGGAATCAAAGGAGTGTAAGGGAATATGGAAACAATTTTGGAGCAACATCACCCACTAGGATCTTATATGGGTGGTTGGATGATCGAGCATGGTGACAAGTGTGTAATAATTTAAAGCACACTCATTATATTGGGAATAATTAATCTGAATGTGCAAAATAAATTCATGAAATTGTGGTACAAGCGAAAGAAAATTACTTTACATAAGATATCACACTTAGAATGAAAAAAATTGATATAAATGAGGATCATTAAGAGGAATTTGAAGATGATGAAGAAGGGAATAAGGATTATTCAGAAGGAGAGGCTGCAAAAAAAAATGAAAAAGAAAAAAATAATTCATCTACTCAAGAGATAAAATAAATTGCAAACAAGGTGGAAGAGGAAAATAATGTTGAGGAAAAAGGTGATAAGGTTAAGGATACCAAGGTTACACCGTATAGACACCCTCGTCATCATGAGAGGAAAAAATCATGGGGTCATGCTAGGACACATGAGAGCAGAAATCTATATAGATATACAGGGCATTGAAGGAGCAATAATCATGGCTATACACAGTATCAATGGAATAATAATTATATGACATGGAATCACATGAATAATTATTGTGGATATGCATGGATGTTCGAGGAGGAACACATATGTACAAGGATGAAATTGGAGGAGTTCAAGGGAATATGGAACCAAGTTTGGAGCAACATCACCCACTAGGATCTCATATGGGTGGTTGGATGATCGAGCATGGCGACAATTGTGCAATAATTTAAAGCACACTCATTATATGGCTTCTTCTTATGTTTCAAGGATGAAACATGTCAAAGAGGGAGGAAATGTTATGTACCTTGGGATATGATATTATAATGTATATGGGTTGATGGAGATACCGACATGTGGCACACATCCCCTTAGTTATATATATGTTTATAATATATAGGTCCACATGGGATATGATATTATAATGTATATGGGTTGATGGAGATGTCGACATGTGTCACACATCCCCTTAGTTAGTTATATGGGGTCACATAAGAATTAGCTATATTGGGTAATAAGTCGATCTGCATTGGGATTAGGTGTTACACATCTATTAAAAGTAATGTATGTCTATATAAGGGATGTGAGTTTCAATTTCATGGAGGTATGAGTTGAGTTTTCTACTTGGTAGAGGTATATTGGAGGTGTCCCCTCAAAGTGGATTCCCATCTTGGGAGATTGTAGATTTACTCCTTCCTTAAGGAGCATTTTATGGCATTGCCCTACCTTAAGGGTATTATTCTACATATATTGATTATTTGGGCATATTGGCCCACCCATATCTCTTGTGTTGTGTTATATTTCTATAAGTTATTCATTTATGTCCATCCTTTTTTATAATAACTTACAGAAAGATGGGAATCCACTTCGAGGGGGACACCTCCAATATACCTCTACCAAGTAGAAGACTCAACTCATACCTCCATGACATTGATACTCACATCCCTTATATAGACATACATTACTCTTAATAGATGGGTAACACCTAATCTCGATGTAGGCCGGCTCATTACCCAATATAGCTAATTCTTATGTGAGCCCATATAACTAACTAGGGGATGTGTGTCACACATGTCGGCATCTCCATCAACCCATATACATTATAATATCATATCCCATGTGGACCTATATATTATAAACATATAAATAACTAAGGGGATGTGTGCCACATGTCGGCATCTCCATCAACCCATATACATTATAATATCATATCTCAAAGTACATAGCATGACCCCATGATGTTGCTCCAAACATGGTTCCATTTTCCCTTGCACTCCTCTAGTTCCATATTTCTTGAATGCGTAGAATTTCCTAATGCCCATTCTAATAATTTCCTATAATATGAGAATGGACATATTCACATTCTATTCTTTCTCATATAATCATCTTTCTAATTCATTATATATTTCACTTGAATGTGAATGGACATCTTCCCATTCTATTTTTTATCATACATTCATCTTTCTCATTCATTCTATATTTTCTGAATATTTAAAATGGACATACGCCCATTCTAATAATTTCCTATAATATGAGAATGGACATCTACCCATTCTATTCATTTTCATACAACCATATTTCTTATTCCTTTTATATTACTTGAATTTTCAGAATGGACATAAGTCCATTCTATTCATTCTCATACAACCATATTTCTCATTCCTTCTATATTTCCTAAATTTTCATAATGGACATATGCCCATTCTAATAATTTCCTATAATATGAGAATGAATATCTGCCCATTTTATTATTTTTCATATAATCATCTTTCTCATTCTTTATATTTTTAACTTGAATGTGAATGGACAACTGCCCATTTTATTTTCTCATACAACCATTTTTTTCATTCTTTTTATATTTCTGGAGTTTTCAAAATGGATATTTGCCCATTCCAATCATTATCTATAATATGATAATGGACATCTACCTATTCTTTTCATTCTCATACAACCATCTTTATCATTCCTTCTATATTGGTTGAATGTTTAGAATGGACATCTACCCATTCTATTCACTCTCATATAATCATCTTTCTCATTCATTCTATATTTAACATGAATGAGGATGGATATTTTCTCATTCTATTCATTCTCATACAACCATCTTAATTCTCATTTCTTATTTATTACTTGAATGTTTAGAATGGATTATATGCCCATTTTAATCATTGCCTAGAACATGAGAATTGGCATCTTCCCATTATATTATTTCTCATACAAACATATTAATTCTCATTCATTATATATTTAACCTGAATATGAATGGACAACTACCCATTCTATTTATTCTCATACATCCATTTTTATCATTCCTTCTATATTGTCTGAATGTTCAGAATGGACATATGCCCATTCTAATGATTGCATATAGTATAATAATGGACATCTTCCCATTCTATTCATTATCATACAATCATATTTCTCATTCATTCTCTATTTAACCTGAATGAGAATGGACAACTTATCATTCTATTCATTCTCATTCAACCTTCCTTCTCATTCCTTCTATATTTCTTGAATGAATAGAATAGAAATATGTCCATTCTAATAAATTTATATAATATGAGAATGAAAATTTTCCCATTCTATTAAAATATGTCATACAATCATCTAAATTCTCATTCATTCTATATTTTCTTAATGAGAATGGAAATCTACCCATTCTATTCATTCTCATATAACCATATTTCCCATTCCTTTTATATTTCCTGAATGAATAGAATGAACATATGCACATTCTAATAATTTCCTATAATATGAGAATAGACATATGCCTAGTGTATTCAAATTTCTTCTACAATCATCTAAATTATCATTCATTCTATATTTAACCTGAATGAGAATAGATAGCTACCCATTTTATTCATTCTCATACAACCATCTTTAAACTCATTCCTTTTATATTACCCGAAAGAATAAAATGGACATATGAACATTCTAATCATTTCCTATAATATTATAATGGACATCTTCCCATTCTATTCATTATCATTATTGCAATCATCTTTCTCATTTCTTCTATATTTCTTGAATTTTCAGAGTAGACATATTATGCCCATTCTAATCATTTCTTATAGTATGATAAATTATGAACTTCTGCCCATTTTATTCATAATTTCTCATACATTATTCTTTCTTATTCCTTCTATATTTCTTGTAAGAGAATGCTTTTTAAATTATATAGACTAATTGCAATCATGATATTTAGTTCAACCTTGTTTTATTTTTAAAATAATATAATAGGATGCAAACTATATCTCCAACTCCAGACCATTCATACTTATAGCTCCAAACCATTCATACTTCCATCTCCAAATAATTCATACTTCAAGCTCCAGAACATTCATACTTACACCTCCAGAGCATTCATACTTCAAGCTCTGGATCATTCATGCTCCATAGCTAGAAGTATGAATGGCTTAGAGCTAGAAGTATTAAAGGTTTGGAGTTGGAAGTATGAATTTTTTGGAGATGGAAGTATAGTTTGCATCATATTAAATTATTCTAAAAAATAAGGTTTAACTAAATATCATAATTGCAATCAGGCTATTAATATCATTAACAAAAAAAATCTTAAGAGTCATTTAAAATATTAGATATATAGAAAACCCAAATGCTTATGTATACAACTCGTTATTACAAGTAATGAGTAATCCCAAACATATAGCCAAAGTAAAATATAATATATTTTAACTTTCCAAAAAAATTACTAATTTAAAATTATGTTGTGCAATTTAACAATTTTATGAAATTAGTAATCAATATATTTGTAAAATGAATGAATTAGTTAATAATATCTAGAACTACTAAGTATTATTAATAAGTATTTCATAAAATTGTTAATTTTACAGTATAATTGTAAATTAGTAATATTTTATGGAAATTTCAAAGGTAATATAATTTACTTTGCATATTCAATAATTACATATAGAAAAAAAAATTCCTATTTTCAGCGGTAGTTACTAATGAAACAAATATTTCAATTTTTTGAATTTAATAAGATATTTTAGAAATTTGATAGATTTCATTATTTATTTTGCCTAGATTCGTTGGCAATATAAATTCAAAATGTATAGAAATTCACGTTCTTATATGTCATGTGTTCAATACGATATTCATTTTCAACATCAGATATTAATGGAAGTCAAATATTTCAAATCCACTAATAGTTCATTTTCATTATTAGATATTGATTGAAGTCAAAAATTTCAAATCCGTTGACACTTCATTTTCAGAGACAATTATTAATGAATCAGGTATTTCAAATTTTTTAAGTTAATTCATTTGTGACACTTACATAACATTTATTATTGGTGGATTTTGAAAATTTTGAAAATTTGATGCTTTCATTTTGGGCCACATTTGTTAATCTCTGAGTATATTACATAATTTTTTTTGAATGATTTGTGTTTCATTTCTCTATTTTATTACTACCAAGTGTTGCACGTGGAGCATTTTATTCATGGATTAATCAATAGAGACTTATAGTGAGGATATAGCTGCAGACATTTTTTATGTGAAGCATAATCTTGGGTGTTTTTAATTGATAATTTAGTATGATGTTTCACAATAGAAATATTTTGATGAGGCTTCACTTGTAGGAGAGGATATAGGTGCAAGTGAGTATACAGTTGCAGGTGACTATATTATACAGATAAATTAGACATTTCTGATGTGACTTACATTCTAAGTTTTTTCAAATCATTTGTTTCATATTCTCTACATTTCAAATGAAAATAAAACCCTTGACCTAGTTTTTTCAAAACACTTGTTTTGTATTCTCTACATTTCTAATGAAAGTAAAACCCTTGAACTAGAAAATTTATTTTCAAATGAAGTTATAGTTACAAACATTGTTATTTTTAAAAATGATTCAACATAACAATTGCAAACAAATAAAAAGATGTATATTGTTTTTATTTTTAATGAGATTACAAATTTTTGAAAAGTACCTGTATAATAAGTGTTCAACAACTATAGTGATTGTTTTAACTAAAATTGTAGCATTTGTGTCTATTTCTCTCCAACTATTGTGTTCGTGTCTCTTTCTCTAATTAAATTCTAATTCCCTGTCCTCTTCCACTGCTAATTATCTTTGCGTCTGTTTCTCTGATGGAATTCTAAATAATATCCTCTTATTTATTTTCCTATGACCTGTAAAATTGTTTAGAAGATCAGTTCAATAAAACTAGAAATTTTTTCATTATTATTGTTCCCAATTAAATATTAGAGTTATAATAACCCAAATGATTAACTATATTATGTTTGACTTGCAACACCTAGTCATAAGAAAATAGATAAACAAAACCCAAATCATTCAAAAAACATTTATATAATGTACTCATATATTGACAAATGTCACATAAAACAAATGCGCTAAATTTTCAAATTTTGAAAATCCACCCATAATAAATGCTACACAACTACCAAAAATGAATTAACTTCAAAAAAATTAAATACCCAAATGATTAAATATATGTTACTCAATTAATTTATTTTAAATACCAAAATTATACGATTGCAAATTTCTATACATTTCAAATGTATACTGCAAAAAATATAGCAAACTAAAATATAATACCTTTCAAATTTCCATAAAGCATTACTAAATTACAATTATATTGTAAATTTAACAATTTCATGAAATTAGTATTTAATATATTTAAAATTGAGTTAATTACTTCATAATATTTACTAAAAATACATTATTAGAAATAGTAGAAGTATTATTTGCATCATATCAATTATTCAAAAAATATTATAAGCTTGAACTAAATATAGTCAAAGTAAGCCATTTCAAATTTCCTAAAAACATAATTAAATTCACAAATATAATACCTTTCACATTTCCAAAAAACATCACTAAATTACAATTATACTACAAATTTAATGATTTCATGAAATCAGTAATTAATATATTTGAAAATTGAGTTAATTACTTAACAATATATAATAATAATACATTAGTAGAAGTATAATCTCCTAAAACCCTAATTGAATTCAAAAATTTGAATTACTTGTTTCATTAATATGACAATATGAGAATGAATAGGATGGGTAGATGTCCATATTTATCATAAAGGGGATATAAAATGAATGAGATTGTAAGAGAATGTATAGAATGGGAAAATATTCATTCTTATAATTTAGGGAATGTAGAAGGAATGATAATGATGATTGTATGAGAATGAATAGAATGGAAAGATGTACATCCTGAACATTCAGGAAATATAGAAGGAAGTAGAAATATGATTGTATGAGAATGAATAGAATGGGAAGATGTGCATTCTCATATTAAAGGGAATATAAAAGAAATGAGAATGATGATTGTATGAGAATTTATATAATGGGCAGATGTTCATTCTCATAGAGGGAATATAAAATGAATGAGAATGAATAAGATGGGTAGATGTCCATTCTAATGTCTTAGGAAATGATTAGAATGGGCATATGTCCATTCTAAACATTCAACCAAATTGAATATGGAAGGATTGAGAAAGATGATCTCGTGAGAATGAATAGAATAAGTATATGTCCATTCTCATATTATAGTAAATATAGAAGAATTGAGAATGATGATTGTATGATAATTAATAGAATAGACAGTTGTCCATTCTCATATTATAGGATATGATTAGAATGGGTATATGTCCATTCTGAACATTCATCCAATATAGAAGGATTGAGAAAGATGATTTTATGAATGAATAGAATGGGCATATGTCTATTCTCATAAAGGTAATTTAGAAGGAATGAGAAAGATGATTGTATGAGAATGAATATGGATGGTTTGGAGCTGGAAGTATGAATGAACCAGAGATGGAAGTATGGATGATCTAGAGCTGAAAGTATGTATTGTCCATAGCTAGAAGTATGGATAGACCAGAGCTAGAAGTATGTATTGTAGGATATTATTAGAATGGGGATATGTCCATTGAGAACATTCAGGTTCTACCTCTTTCCTTCAATAGCATATTTTTGAGCTCTTCCTTATGAAACTCAAGACTTCATGTTTTCAACCTTTGTAATTTGTAAATGGGGATTTCCTCGCCTCAACTCCATATGCAAGCTATCAAATATTGATTAATGCAAGTTTTTGTTCTCCATCCTTCAAATACATAGTGTTTGATGTGAATGTTTCTTCCTTAAATTGTATATTTCATATTCTTTTATCCCTCTGCATCTAAATTGAGTACATATTTATGATCCCATCCTTGCATTTTTACATATTCATCATCTAGATTTCGGAAATTTCCACCTTATTTTGGTTATGTCACCACCCCTTAGCTTAGGATTTACCCTTCTTTCATCTCTCTCTCCCAAGTCCCTTTGAATTTTTAAATTGGAATTAGCTTAGGATTCGTTTTAGTGTTAGAAGTAGCTTGTGGTTCTTCATCATTCATGACAGGGTGTAAATTTAAGCTTCAATAGACAATATCACCCAATGCAAACACTAAATCCTAGAACAGTTCTACCCTCCTTTAAATGGTACTTTTTGAAATCCTTGTAGGTATCATTTTCTTATAAAAATCATACTTAGAGATAAAATAAATTGCAAACAAGGTGGAAGAGGAAAAGAATGTTGAGGAAAAAAGTGATAAGGTTTAGGATACCAAGGTTACACATATAGGACACCCTCATCATCATGAGAGGAAAACTTAATGGGGTCATGCTAGGACACATGAGGGCAGCAATCTATATAGATATATAGGGAATTGGAGGAGCAATAATCATGGCTATACATAGTATCAATGGAACAATAATTATATGACATGGAATCACATGAATAATTATTATGGATATGCATGGATGCTGAGGAGGAACACATATGTACAAGGATGGAATCAAAGGAGTGTAAGGGAATATGGAAACAATTTTGGAGCAACATCACCCACTAGGATCTATATGGGTGGTTGGATGATCGAGCATGGTGACAAGTGTGTAATAATTTAAAGCACACTCATTATATTGGGAATAATTAATCTGAATGTGCAAAATAAATTCATGAAATTGTGGTACAAGCGAAAGAAAATTACTTTACATAAGATATCACACTTAGAATGAAAAAAATTGATATAAATGAGGATCATTAAGAGGAATTTGAAGATGATGAAGAAGGGAATAAGGATTATTCAGAAGGAGAGGCTGCAAAAAAAATGAAAAAGAAAAAAATAATTCATCTACTCAAGAGATAAAATAATTGCAAACAAGGTGGAAGAGGAAAATAATGTTGAGGAAAAAGGTGATAAGGTTAAGGATACCAAGGTTACACCGTATAGACACCCTCGTCATCATGAGAGGAAAAAATCATGGGGTCATGCTAGGACACATGAGAGCAGAAATCTATATAGATATACAGGGCATTGAAGGAGCAATAATCATGGCTATACACAGTATCAATGGAATAATAATTATATGACATGGAATCACATGAATAATTATTGTGGATATGCATGGATGTTCGAGGAGGAACACATATGTACAAGGATGAAATTGGAGGAGTTCAAGGGAATATGGAACCAAGTTTGAGCAACATCACCCACTAGGATCTCATATGGGTGGTTGGATGATCGAGCATGGCGACAATTGTGCAATAATTTAAAGCACACTCATTATATGGCTTCTTCTTATGTTTCAAGGATGAAACATGTCAAATAGGGAGGAAATGTTATGTACCTTGGGATATGATATTATAATGTATATGGGTTGATGGAGATACCGACATGTGGCACACATCCCCTTAGTTATATATATGTTTATAATATATAGGTCCACATGGGATATGATATTATAATGTATATGGGTTGATGGAGATGTCGACATGTGGCACACATCCCCTTAGTAAGTTATATGGGGTCACATAAGAATTAACTATATTGGGTAATAAGTCGATCTGCATTGGGATTAGGTGTTACACATCTATTAAAAGTAATGTATGTCTATATAAGGGATGTGAGTTTCAATTTCATGGAGGTATGAGTTGAGTTTTCTACTTGGTAGAGGTATATTGGAGGTGTCCCCTCAAAGTGGATTCCCATCTTGGGAGATTGTAGATTTACTCCTTCCTTAAGGAGCATTTTATGGCATTGCCCTACCTTAAGGGTATTATTCTACATATATTGATTATTTGGGCATATTGGCCCACCCATATCTCTTGTGTTGTGTTATATTTCTATAAGTTATTCATTTATGTCCATCCTTGTTTATAATAACTTACAGAAAGATGGGAATCCACTTCGAGGGGGACACCTCCAATATACCTCTACCAAGTAGAAGACTCAACTCATACCTCCATGACATTGATACTCACATCCCTTATATAGACATACATTACTCTTAATAGATGGGTAACACCTAATCTCGATGTAGGTCGGCTCATTACCCAATATAGCTAATTCTTATGTGAGCCCATATAACTAACTAAGGGTATGTGTGCCACATGTCGACATCTCCATCAACCCATATACATTATAATATCATATCCCATGTGGACCTATATATTATAAAGATATAAATAACTAAGGGGATGTGTGCCACATGTCGGCATCTCCATCAACCCATATACATTATAATATCATATCTCAAAGTACATAGCATGACCCCATGATGTTGCTCCAAACATGGTTCCATTTTCCCTTGCACTCCTCTAGTTCCATATTTCTTGAATGCGTAGAATTTCCTAATGCCCATTCTAATAATTTCCTATAATATGAGAATGGACATATTCACATTCTATTCTTCTCATATAATCATCTTTCTAATTCATTATATATTTCACTTGAATGTGAATGGACATCTTCCCATTCTATTTTTTATCATACATTCATCTTTCTCATTCATTCTATATTTTCTGAATATTTAAAATGGACATACGCCCATTCTAATAATTTCCTATAATATGAGAATGGACATCTACCCATTCTATTCATTTTCATACAACCATATTTCTTATTCCTTTTATATTACTTGAATTTTCAGAATGGACATAAGTCCATTCTATTCATTCTCATACAACCATATTTCTCATTCCTTCTATATTTCCTAAATTTTCATAATGGACATATGCCCATTCTAATAATTTCCTATAATATGAGAATGAATATCTGCCCATTTTATTATTTTTCATATAATCATCTTTCTCATTCTTTATATTTTTAACTTGAATGTGAATGGACAACTGCCCATTTTATTTTCTCATACAACCATTTTTTTCATTCTTTTTATATTTCTAGAGTTTTCAAAATGGACATGTGCCCATTCCAATCATTATCTATAATATGATAATGGACATCTACCTATTCTTTTCATTCTCATACAACCATCTTTATCATTCCTTCTATATTGGTTGAATGTTTAGAATGGACATCTACCCATTCTATTCACTCTCATATAATCATCTTTCTCATTCATTCTATATTTAACATGAATGAGGATGGATATTTTCTCATTCTATTCATTCTCATACAAACCATCTTAATTCTCATTTCTTATTTATTACTTGAATGTTTAGAATGGATTATATGCCCATTTTAATCATTGCCTAGAACATGAGAATTGGCATCTTCCCATTATATTATTTCTCATACAAACATATTAATTCTCATTCATTATATATTTAACCTGAATATGAATGGACAACTACCCATTCTATTTATTCTCATACATCCATTTTTATCATTCCTTCTATATTGTCTGAATGTTCAGAATGGACATATGCCCATTCTAATGATTGCATATAGTATAATAATGGACATCTTCCCATTCTATTCATTATCATACAATCATATTTCTCATTCATTCTCTATTTAACCTGAATGAGAATGGACAACTTATCATTCTATTCATTCTCATTCAACCTTCCTTCTCATTCCTTCTATATTTCTTGAATGAATAGAATGGACATATGTCCATTCTAATCATTTTCTATAATATGAGAATGAAAATTTTCCCATTCTATTAAAATATGTCATACAATCATCTAAATTCTCATTCATTCTAAATTTAAACTGAATGAGGATGGACAACTACCCATTCTATTCATTCTCATACAATCATATTTCCCATTCCTTTTATATTTCCTGAATGAATAGAATGAACATATGCACATTCTAATAATTTCCTATAATATGAGAATAGACATATGCCTAGTGTATTCAAATTTCTTCTACAATCATCTAAATTATCATTCATTCTATATTTAACCTGAATGAGAATAGATAGCTACCCATTTTATTCATTCTCATACAACCATCTTTAAACTCATTCCTTTTATATTACCCGAAAGAATAAAATGGACATATGAACATTCTAATCATTGTCCTATAATATGATAATGGACATCTTCCCATTCTATTCATTATCATTATTGCAATCATCTTTCTCATTTCTTCTATATTTCTTGAATTTTCAGAGTGGACATATTATGCCCATTCTAATCATTTCTTATAGTATGATAAATTATGAACTTCTGCCCATTTTATTCATAATTTCTCATACATTATTCTTTCTTATTCCTTCTATATTTCTTGTAAGAGAATGCTTTTTAAATTATATAGACTAATTGCAATTATGATATTTAGTTCAACCTTGTTTTATTTTTAAAATAATATAATATGATGCAAACTATATCTCCAACTCCAGACCATTCATACTTATAGCTCCAAACCATTCATACTTCCATCTCCAAACCATTCATACTTCAAGCTCCAGAACATTCATACTTACACCTCCAGAGCATTCATACTTCAAGCTCTGGATCATTCATGCTCCATAGCTAGAAGTATGAATGGCTTAGAGCTAGAAGTATTAAAGGTTTGGAGTTGGAAGTATGAATTTTTTGGAGATGGAAGTATAGTTTGCATCATATTAAATTATTCTAAAAAATAAGGTTTAACTAAATATCATAATTAACAAAAAAAATCTTAAGAGTCATTTAAAATATTAGATATATAGAAAACCCAAATGCTTATGTATACAACTCGTTATTACTAGTAATGAGTAATCCCAAACATATAGCCAAAGTAAAATATAATATATTTTAACTTTCCAAAAAA
The DNA here is from genome assembly GCA_019776745.2 of Taxus chinensis. Lineage (NCBI taxonomy): Eukaryota > Viridiplantae > Streptophyta > Pinopsida > Cupressales > Taxaceae > Taxus > Taxus chinensis. The sequence continues at coordinate 192,046,795 of CM034153.1, forward strand.
ATTACTAATTTAAAATTATGCTGTAAATTTAACAATTTTATGAAATTAGTAATCAATCTATTTGTAAAATGAATGAATTAGTTAATAATATCTAGAACTACTAAGTATTATTAATAAGTATTTCATAAAATTGTTAATTTTACAGTATAATTGTAAATTAGTAATATTTTATGGAAATTTCAAAGGTAATATAATTTACTTTGCATATTCAATAATTACATATAGAAATTTTTTTTCCTATTTTCAGCGGTAGTTACTAATGAAACAAATATTTCAATTTTTTGAATTTAATAAGATATTTTAGAAATTTGATAGATTTCATTATTTATTTTGCCTAGATTCGTTGGCAATATAAATTCAAAATGTATAGAAATTCACGTTCTTATATGTCATGTGTTCAATACGATATTCATTTTCAACATCAGATATTAATGGAAGTCAAATATTTCAAATCCACTAATAGTTCATTTTCATTGTTAGATATGGATTGAAGTCAAAAATTTCAAATCCGTTGACACTTCATTTTCAGAGACAATTATTAATGAATCAGGTATTTCAAATTTTTTAAGTTAATTCATTTGTGACACTTACATAACATTTATTATTGGTGGATTTTGAAAATTTTGAAAATTTGATGCTTTCATTTTGGGCCGCATTTGTTAATCTCTGAGTATATTGTATAAATTTTTTTGAATGATTTGTGTTTCATTTCTCTATTTTATTACTACCAGGTGTTGCACGTGGAGCATTTTATTCATGGATTAATCAATAGAGACTTATAGTGAGGATATAGCTGCAGACATTTTTTATGTGAAGTATAATCTTGGGTGTTTTTAATTGATAATTTAGTATGATGTTTCACAATAGAAATATTCTGATGAGGCTTCAGTTGTAGGAGAGGATATAGGTGCAAGTGAGTATACAGTTGCAGGTGACTATATTATACAGATAAATTAGACATTTCTGATGTGACTTACATTCTAAGTTTTTTCAAATCATTTGTTTCATATTCTCTACATTTCAAATGAAAATAAAACCCTTGACCTAGTTTTTTCCAAAACACTTGTTTTGTATTCTCTACATTTCTAATGAAAGTAAAACCCTTGAACTAGAAAATTTATTTTCAAATGAAGTTATAGTTACAAACATTGTTATTTTTAAAAATGATTCAACATAACAATTGCAAACAAATAAAAAGATGTATATTGTTTTTATTTTTAATGAGATTACAAATTTTTGAAAAGTACCTGTATAATAAGTGTTCAACAACTATAGTGATTGTTTTAACTAAAATTGTAGCATTTGTGTCTATTTCTCTCCAACTATTGTGTTCGTGTCTCTTTCTCTAATTAAATTCTAATTCCCTGTCCTCTTCCACTGCTAATTATCTTTGCGTCTGTTTCTCTGATGGAATTCTAAATAATATCCTCTTATTTATTTTCCTATGACCTGTAAAATTGTTTAGAAGATCAGTTCAATAAAACTAGAAATTTTTTCATTATTATTGTTCCCAATTAAATATTAGAGTTATAATAACCCAAATGATTAACTATATATGTTTGACTTGCAACACCTAGTCATAAGAAAATAGATAAACAAAACCCAAATCATTCAAAAAACATTTATATAATGTACTCATATATTGACAAATGTCACATAAAACAAATGCGCTAAATTTTCAAATTTTGAAAATCCACCCATAATAAATGCTACACAACTACCAAAAATGAATTAACTTCAAAAAAATTAAATACCCAAATGATTAAATATATGTTACTCAATTAATTTATTTTAAATACCAAAATTATACGATTGCAAATTTCTATACATTTCAAATGTATACTGCAAAAAATATAGCAAACTAAAATATAATACCTTTCAAATTTCCATAAAGCATTACTAAATTACAATTATATTGTAAATTTAACAATTTCATGAAATTAGTATTTAATATATTTTAAAATTGAGTTAATTACTTCATAATATTTACTAAAAATACATTATTAGAAATAGTAGAAGTATTATTTGCATCATATCAAATTATTCAAAAAATATTATAAGCTTGAACTAAATATAGTCAAAGTAAGCCATTTCAAATTTCCTAAAAACATAATTAAATTCACAAATATAATACCTTTCACATTTCCAAAAAACATCACTAAATTACAATTATACTACAAATTTAATGATTTCATGAAATCAGTAATTAATATATTTGAAAATTGAGTTAATTACTTAACAATATATAATAATAATACATTAGTAGAAGTATAATCTCCTAAAACCCTAATTGAATTCAAAAATTTGAATTACTTGTTTCATTAATATGACAATATGAGAATGAATAGGATGGGTAGATGTCCATATTTATCATAAAGGGGATATAAAATGAATGAGATTGTAAGAGAATGTATAGAATGGGAAAATATTCATTCTTATAATTTAGGGAATGTAGAAGGAATGATAATGATGATTGTATGAGAATGAATAGAATGGAAAGATGTACATCCTGAACATTCAGGAAATATAGAAGGAAGTAGAAATATGATTGTATGAGAATGAATAGAATGGGAAGATGTGCATTCTCATATTAAAGGGAATATAAAAGAAATGAGAATGATGATTGTATGAGAATTTATATAATGGGCAGATGTTCATTCTCATAGAGGGAATATAAAATGAATGAGAATGAATAAGATGGGTAGATGTCCATTCTAATGTCTTAGGAAATGATTAGAATGGGCATATGTCCATTCTAAACATTCAACCAAATTGAATATGGAAGGATTGAGAAAGATGATCTCGTGAGAATGAATAGAATAAGTATATGTCCATTCTCATATTATAGTAAATATAGAAGAATTGAGAATGATGATTGTATGATAATTAATAGAATAGACAGTTGTCCATTCTCATATTATAGGATATGATTAGAATGGGTATATGTCCATTCTGAACATTCATCCAATATAGAAGGATTGAGAAAGATGATTTTATGAATGAATAGAATGGGCATATGTCTATTCTCATAAAGGTAATTTAGAAGGAATGAGAAAGATGATTGTATGAGAATGAATATGGATGGTTTGGAGCTGGAAGTATGAATGAACCAGAGATGGAAGTATGGATGATCTAGAGCTGAAAGTATGTATTGTCCATAGCTAGAAGTATGGATAGACCAGAGCTAGAAGTATGTATTGTAGGATATTATTAGAATGGGGATATGTCCATTGAGAACATTCAGGTTCTACCTCTTTCCTTCAATAGCATATTTTTGAGCTCTTCCTTATGAAACTCAAGACTTCATGTTTTCAACCTTTGTAATTTGTAAATGGGGATTTCCTCGCCTCAACTCCATATGCAAGCTATCAAATATTGATTAATGCAAGTTTTTGTTCTCCATCCTTCAAATACATAGTGTTTGATGTGAATGTTTCTTCCTTAAATTGTATATTTCATATTCTTTTATCCCTCTGCATCTAAATGAGTACATATTTATGATCCCATCCTTGCATTTTTACATATTCATCATCTAGATTTCGGAAATTTCCACCTTATTTTGGTTATGTCACCACCCCTTAGCTTAGGATTTACCCTTCTTTCATCTCTCTCTCCCAAGTCCCTTTGAATTTTTAAATTGGAATTAGCTTAGGATTCGTTTTAGTGTTAGAAGTAGCTTGTGGTTCTTCATCATTCATGACAGGGTGTAAATTTAAGCTTCAATAGACAATATCACCCAATGCAAACACTAAATCCTAGAACAGTTCTACCCTCCTTTAAATGGTACTTTTTGAAATCCTTGTAGGTATCATTTTCTTATAAAAATCATACTTAGCCTAGATCTAGCCTATTCCACCCAATTTTCAACCCAAAATCAGTCCAGGAACTCAAATAATGGTTAATTCACTCTTATCTCTCTACTGTCCACTCTTGTTTGTCATTACTTAATATAGATATCACTTATTTCTATTATATATGTTTGATATTAGTCATCTGATAATATTTAAATTCTATTAAATAATTTGGTGAACCCTCTTATTAATTGAACCCTAGATTTCCATAAGATCCCTCATTATGTTTTCTTCATTGTAGCCCTGACCCTAGTAACCTTAGGATTTCTCTCTTTGGTTTTGGATTTTAATATCTTTCATTCATCATGTTGACTCTCAACAATCATTATCAGTATCTATCTATCTTTCCCATGTCTCTTAGCTATCATAACTCCCATGCAATTCTTTCATCTAGCACACAAGATCTTGAGTTTATTGTTCATTGCCAAAACAATTGTTGACAGTGCTCCTCCATTATATATTTCAAGTTAACATTTGAAATGTTCTTGTTGAGTTTTGTTTTAGTTGATAATGGATCTAGCCTTAACATATGAAACATATGCTTTCTCCATCAAATTGATACTTTTTGTTGTTAATTTAATTCCATCTACTCTATGTATTCGATGGAATTTGATAATGCACGCCTAAAGAAAGTATTTAGATAAATATCTCTCTACCCATTACTATAGGGTTATGTCAGTCGTTAATGTTATATGTGATGTTATGCCTAATAATCTTAATTCCATATTATCCTTATAGGTCATCCTTGGTTACATACTATGCACGTCAACACATTTTACACATGCCCTTACCATAACTTCCATGGATAATTCTACAATAGATATCCACACCCAATATAGATGATCTTTATGATATCCCTCTCATACATGAGGATGAAGTAGACTACTTACATTGCACATCATTCTCCTATTGTGATGGAATTTGGTTCTACGGATCTACACATTGAACTTTCTATTGACACTCATATCCCCCTTCACAAGGTTACCATGACCAAGTGACTTTCAAATATGTTGTTTAAAATTCTAATGATCATATGCTTAATGATTCCAATGTTACATAACTTGTCCACAACCTCCTCACCACAAGTAAGAACATAAAGTGTCTGATCTGAGGTTCCTTATGCTCATAACTCACTCACTTTTTAAATTTCTATGCATGACTTGTATACTATGGCTACACCTCATCATTCTTGCATCCATGTGAGTAAATCAATTACCCTAGCTTTCCACATTTATGTCTATAATCATAGGGGATACTACTTATAACTTTAATGTCTTCTAGTCTTTCCAAATAACACCTATTGCTTATGAGCAATTTTTGTGTGTCTCCCTCTATTGTCTAGTGGTTGATATTGATGCAGCCTCATAGACAATATATATGTTACACATCTCTTGCCTCTAAGCATTTACTTTTTCCATTATTTCCAACCAGCACAATGTTCCACCTATTGTAGTTTATCATACTAGACACACTCTTATTATTTATATCATTACACTTAATACTCATGCAGTTGGAATCTTGGGCTCTATAGGGTTTTCCCCTCACTTTGTTTACATTATTCTATGGTAGCTCTTATATTACCCTTACTACCCGATGGTGCACTCTTGTTCTAGGTTTAAACATGACTGTTGAGGGTTCAATTACCTACATGGACCTTACTTTACACACATACACTAGGGTGCATCCTTGCTCCCCTCTCCCAATCATAGTATTTCATATTCTAATGGTTCCAAAACATTCAAATATTGGCAAAATTATTAAAATATTAGCTTAGATCTTGATTAGATGTATCGTTGCTTGTTCTTATAGTATTCTATGTTGCACATTTCTTATCATGTTACTTTGATTCATAGTTTGGTCTATCCTTTTTTCTCCATACACACATGTTCAATCACATGGTACTTTTGAGGTGAATGCAAGATACTTACAAGTTATCACATGATGCATGATGTTTGACATTATTCTCTACTAGTCCCATTAAGGCTCCTAGGGGCATCCATCTTTCCTACTTATCTATATTCAGGTTCTATCATTGTAATATCTACTACTTTCATTCCTATTTTCATTTTAATACATTTTTACATACTATAAACTTTTCCAACATGCTAGTGGGTGATTCATGTGTAGCATTTTTCATGTAGGTATACTTCTAACCACGGTTATCTGATCATAATAGTTGTTTGTGTCTTGTTCTCTATTTTTTGATTTGTTTGTGGGCTATGCCCTATGATTTATTTCTCATTTTCTTGTATGACCTTGAAGGCCTTGAGTGTCTTGTGACATCCTGAGTGGTTTCCCATGTATTCTGCCAGCTACTTATTGTTTTTGCTAGATTACTGTGTGTTTTTACTTGTTTCTATGAAATCATTCCATGTTTTTTTGTCACTAACACTCTATGATAAATTTTTCCCATTTTTTTCATGTGTCATGGTTGTTACCATGCATATTCCATATTCCACTAGAGGATTTCTATTTCAGATGTGCACATCAGCTTCAACTTTCCTCATTTCATCTGTGCTCACATTAGTTCATCTCATGCACCCTAAATGAGTGGGGGAAATCATCAGGTGATTATTTCAGCCTTTCAATAGGCCATATTCTAGACACAAAATAGTATAAAACAAAATATGACCAAACAAGAGCTAATAAAATGGTTCAAATTTAGACTTGTGTCAAAATAGAGTAGGGATAGAATTTCCCAATATAGATAGGAATGGTGTATGCTAGTGTCCCACCTGTGAGGTTCTCTTCTGAGCGTAGAAATAGATACAATAAAGTTTTAATAAGTTTTTAGTGATAGGATTATCCAAATTATTGAAGAAAATACTCATTTATAGGTTACTATCAAGTACAAGAGGAACACAATCAGTGGCAAGTTTCATACTTTGAGCAAATGAATTAAATCATCTTCTTTCTCAGTTTACATTTTCTCTACCGGTATCAAATAAGGAGTGGAATTTAGGGTATATGCAGGATAAAAATATGCTTGGAACAATGTGTCATATGTGGCTAGTTTCTATTGGGGTTGTGACCATATCATGTGGGGAAGCATCAACACTTGGAGGGAAAATCCTAAAAATATACTAATACTATTCCCTTAGTAACAGGATGCCTAAATCCTCAGTATGGTGAAAGAACGCCTAAATATTCAGTACTCTTCCAACCATATCCAAGGAAACAAACACACGAGAATAATTCTATCTCTTCTCTCATGACATTTAGGTGTATTGTATCCTTGACTCATTTTCATACATGTTTCTATGTTGATTTTTCTAAGTTAAATTTCAATTTCATATACCATAAGCATTTACTACACTTCTATTATTTTCCACATCTTTCCTAATCCAGGAAAAGGTATCACAAATGAAACAATGAGCAATATCAAACACAATATGCTCAGGAAAATGTAATATTTAAGAAATAAACAGAAACGTCATTTCTACCATAAACACAAGTTCAACTATATGGTCCTAATCCCCTCTTAGATTCCATGATACACACGTTACAACCTTCATTCAACATGTTATAAATTTCCATTAGGCATGTTATCAGCTACAACCTCCTTTAGCTCTTCACAAGGTATTTTTTTCCTATCTACTTTATGTTAAGTTACTAAATATTCATTCACCAACATAAATTGAGGGAAAATATAGACATAAAATCACGCACTTACTATTTACATCACACCTCTATGTATGTCATTATATGCATGATTCCTAAGAAATATTACTAGACATTAATAACACTTGTTTTTTTTCTTTTACATTTCTTTACCCTTTTTATACTTCTATCATTTACTTTCTTGGAATGACTACTTTACTTTTGGATATTAGACAATGCGTGACCCAACTTTGTATTTCCTGTTTTATCCTATAAGCATTGCAATATCACCCATTAGGGATAGAAGCACCCAGGTTTTATCGTCCCCTTTGGGTGTGTCTATCCTTTTCTTAAATTTGAAACGCCACATAGACTATTATCTTTTCTAAATTACTACCTACCACTTTGGATCGGCCTTTTTATTTTTTAATGATGAAATTAAAATAAGGGATCAAACACACACACACACACACACAAATTAATCACTATTATTAGGGGCTGGGTAATTTGGGCTATTACTCCCTATCTGCTACTTTGGAAAAAGAGAAACATTCAACCATTACATTTAGGTTGCATCATTTGTTACTTAGGAAGGGGATATTTTCAAATTCCATCTCACACATTCACCTTGGGGGGAAAGTAGTTGTAACTCGCTATTTTGGTATAACTGACACAAGGGAAACCTAGCTTTAAGGGACATGATTATATCTCACACACACTAGAACTACATTGAGTATGAAATGTAGCACACCACTAGGTGAAAATCACATTTGGGTGACTACCGAGGTCGATATGACTAAAGCATATGCATTATTTATTCCATATAATGTGCACTTACACCTTGTACATGTAACTAGGGTTTGTTTTGTAGGTTTAGGTATGATAGTGAAAACCTACAGCAAAGCTAGAATGAAAAAGAGTGAAAGAAATCAGACAATTTCAAACCTTGAAAAGATCAGATCCAGAGATGTTTCTAGGACACTAGTGCCAAGTTCAGACACTAGTGCCTGTGATGGTCCTATCCTCTTCTAGGGAATTATGTCTGGAATCCTAACATGTCTTAGTTTTTTAGATGAAGTATAATCAACCTAGATCTAGCCTATTCCACCCAGTTTCTAGCCTGGAATTATTCTAGGAACTTAGATATACGTTAAGTCACTCTTATCTCTTTATTGTTCACACTTTCTTGTCATTGCTTGATAGCTCTCACTTATTACTATTTTATATGTTTAATCTCGATCTTCTAATAAGATTTAAATTCTGGTAAATCATTTATATTATGTTTTGGTCCCATGATATAAAAGGCATATGGTCCCATCATAATATTATGATGTGTGTGTACCTAAGGGAATATTAATCTCTCTAAGTTTGTATTATGAATTTTTACAATCAGATGGAATACATTGGGAATGTTCCACTGGATGTAGGATTATGGTGTTTGTGCGCCTTACAGAATATCAAACCTCTTCTAGTGCATATTAAGCTTATTTCCTATTAGATGGAAGGCGTTGGGACCAAAAAATGTAATTTATTAGGGCCTGCCACAAAAGTAGAATGTGTGCATGAGAGACAAATATTAACATTTCCTAACATTATACAACTTTTCAAAAGAAAAAATTAGTAGGCGTGGTAGACCAATTACTTCCAATCGATACACCATTTAAAGGGATTTCTAGCTCTAATTTGGACTTCCTTTATATGCCACTTGGATCTAACCTAGTTGTATTTGTATGAATTTTTTATTGCTTCCCATAGTTTATTGAAATCTAACCTAGCCATCATCCCTACACATGTTCTAACACCTAATCATTATCATGTATAAGCCACCTAAACCTAACCTATATGTTTTATATTTAGACCTAATATAGTCATATTCCCTAGACATAACCTACTTGTTATCCTCCATAGGCCATCTAGACTTAATCTAGTTTTCTTTTATATGAACTTGACCTAACCACATTCCCCATGCATATCCTAACACCCAATTACTTTTTCACATTAGTTATTTATACATAACCTAAACATATTCCCCAAATATGTCCTATCACCCATTTATTATCTTTCATAGGATATCCATATGTAACCTAGACATATTTCTTAGACCAATCCTAAAACCCTCCCACAAAATTTTTTAACATTGGTTTTTATTACTCTTTTTACTGATTTATGTATTAGATTTATTTCTTTAGTGTTGTATCATTTGGGTTCACATAGAAGATTTGATCCCTACATGATCAAGGTACAAGACTCATTATATTGCATTCAAATTAGTGAGAAGTTATGTTCAAGTAAGTATATTTCATTTATTTGACTTCTTATTTATCACTTAAAATTCATTTACATTTAGTTTCCTTTTGATTTTAATGTACCATGTTTCTTTCACAATGACCATCACACATTATACTATTATGATATATGATACCCTTTAGGTGGAGCATATGTATACACCTTATTTTTCACTCTTAATAATGATTCCTCTTCATAGGTTGTCAATGTATTAATCTTCCTTAGTGTTTTCATTATCATTATGTATGGCAACCCTAGCTTGCCTCATTATTCCCTTCATACTACCTTCCTTACTATCACTTTATTATAATTTAATATCCTCAATATTACCACCTTCACATCTACTTATAGATCCTTCATATCACCCTCAAATCTCTCTTAGATCACCTCCATACCCCTTTTAAGGGTTTTTTCTATCTCCATGATCTTTCTTCTCCACTTTTAAGCTAGATTGTTTATGGTTGACTAAATTGCCATGGTTATTGCATTGTGTTTTAACCCTTTTCCTAGCTGACTACATTGACCATAGTTGACTCCTTCGACTAAGAGAGATAGTGACTTTAGGTAATGTTCTCCTATAATTATGTATCATTGTTGTTATTCCTCTTTATCATCATCACATTGTATGTTTTTATTTTTCTCATAAATTATCCCCTAAATTTTTAAGAAGTTTTGATTTTAGTGGAGCTTATACTTGAAATTATACTTTAGAGCATTAGGTTCAGGGTTCATTTTAAGACCCCCCTCCAAAAAATTAGTTTACAATTGCTGGTGAATCTCCAAAATCAAATTTCACATCAATGGTGAATTTCTGAAAAACCGTTTCATGGCAAAGCTGACTTGGTGGGACGGTCATCCATCATCTTCTGTATAACCTAGGTTGGATGCCATCCAACCCAGGTTAGATGGCTCGGTTGGATGATAGAAAATAGAAGACTGTTCAACCCAGGTTGGACGGACGTCCATCATCTGCCGTATAACCTGGGTTGGATGACGTCCAACCTAGGTTGTACGAAAGATGATGGACGGTCGTCCAATCTAGGTTAGACAGTTATCCATTGTCTCTCATCCAACCTAGCCATCCAAATTGGTTTAGAAGACTATCCATCATCTTCCATCCAACCCAGCCATCCAACCTAGGTTGGATGACCGTACATTATCTTCCGTCCAACTCAATCATCCAACCTGGGTTGGACAATTGTCCATCGTCTGTCGTCTACTTCTAACCTGGGTTGGATGACCATACATTATCTATCGTCAAACCCAATCATCCAACCTGGGTTGGATGACCATACATTATCTATCGTCAAACCCAATCATCCAACCTGGATTAGATGGTCGTACATTATCTATTGTCCAACTGAGGTTGGACAACTGTCCATCATCTTCTGTCCAACCAAGCTATCTAACCTGGGTTGGACGATCATACATTATCTATCATCTAACTCATTCGTCCATCTTGGGTTGGATGGCCATACATTATCTGTCATCTAACCCAGCCATCTAACTTGGGTTAGATGATTGTCCATCATCAGCCATCTAACCTGGGTTGGATGACCGTACATTATCTATTGTCCAACCCATCCATCAAAACTGGGTTTAACAGTCATACATTATCTATCATCCAACCCAGGTTGGATGGCCATCCATCATTTCTCGTCCAACCTAGGTTGGATGGAAAACAATGGTTTTTCATCCAATGATATTCTCTCTTTGTAGGATGTCATTATTAAACTGGTACCCCCCTACAACCCCCCAAGCTATGTATTATACCTCGGCGAATACACGTATAAGTTAAATTTTTACATATAAATAGTAGGTGAACTAACCCATACAAATGACTTATCAACTGAAATTTTTGACAGACTGGGCGGCAGCCGACTCCTAAAAATTTGCCATTTCCAATTTCCAAAATTCCTAATATTCGCAAGTTTACAAAAATTTGCCACTAAACTTTTCCCTGATTGGGTTGCTAATAGAAACACGAATATGGTTTGTGGTTTAGTCGGAGTGCATCAATGAAACCATCAGTTGAGAGAAAACCAAGATAGATGAGAGAACTCATACTTTGAAGTCTTCTTTGTAGCATTGGGCTACTAAGAGAAAAAATAATATGGTTTGGGGTTTAGTGGAGCTTATACTTAGAAGTATACTTTGGAGCATTGAATTACTAAGAGGGATTAAAATAGGAGTTTCACCAATAAGGTCTACCAATTCTTTGGAATCCCTAGATTTTTTCTACTTAATTCTTCTACTTATCCCTATTGTGATCCACCAACAACTACTTCCTTCCAAGGTGGTACTAACGTTAAAGGGTTAATAATCCAACAATGTCTTCACGAAGTTAAGTATCCCTAACCCTTATCATTCTTTTAATTTTGGTATAATTGATTATGTTTGATATATCATGTATTATACTAGGATAGAGTATCATATCTGTGTCTATTACATTTTCTTTTGCATCCCATGTTTAACAATCAAATGGCATTATAACCCTAAATTTATATTTAGTTTTTTTTAATCATAATTACTCTTGTAGCCTTAGGATTATAGAAATATGTCACCCTCTATTTTAGGAATAGGTTGTGTAGCAGCCTACATCTTTTGATTCAAGTTTGGATTACCATTTTCTAGATCCATGATTATTACACCTCTTAGGGTTATCCTTGGTTTAGGTGTTGGCCCTAGAATTGTATTCTACTTATATTCTATTTTATTTTATTGAGAAGAGAGAGAGAGAGAGAGAGAGAGAGAGAGATGGTCATATTTACCATCTTAGCAAACATTTCGGGCCTACCAAAGGAGTAGGATGTGTGTGCGCACCTAAGGGAATACCAAATATTTCCAACTACATATAAGGCTTGTGTCCTATAAAATGAAAGACATCAAGGTGGGGATATCAAACCTCTCCAAGTGCAAATTAAGAAGGAATTTATTAAAATTCTCAAAGTACACATTAGGCCTTTGTCTCGTAGAATTGAAGTGTTGGACATTGCGTCATAGTGTTGTTGTCATTGATGTCAACTAACATTGATTTCAAAGGGAATATAGGTGGTTTAGGTGTCTGTATGAGGCATCATCCATCAAATAAGGTGAAGGTTGATTGGTAGTGAAGTGATGAGGTGTCACAATGTGTTTGTAGCATGATGTTCTGGTGTAATATGCATGATTTAGGGCATGATTCAAGAATGTATGGTCTAGTGTGCGACCTCAAAATATGTTCAAATATGGTTATGGTGTCAAACATGTCCAAGAAGATGTTTCATAGGTATATTAAGGCCTTGATTATGGTAAATAATTCATTCCATGAGATTCATGAGGTGATACAAGTCTTACTAGGCCTAATCCTAGACCTACGCCAAAAATGATGAGTTGATAGCTTGAGATATGGAGTAAAGAATATCACTATCAGTATGTGGAAGGTATTTTGAAATTGATTGATAGTTTAAGAAGGCATAAAATATGATATTTCAGGTATATGATGCATGTTCAAGGTCCTTAAGGAGCAAGACTATGAAGACAATGCTAGAAAACATGGGCAAGACATGGTGTCTGGAGAGTTTCAATAGGTTGAAGGTATACATGAGATTTGGGACATTTGAAGGAGGGCATTCTAGAGGTGTGGACCAAGTTTTAGGTCAAGAGGATGAAGACAAAGCAAGAAAACTTGTTTTTTTCTCTACCAAGCTCTTGAAACACTATTTTTCCAGCTCGATGGTCATGTTTGGAGTGCTCACTTGCTCATAAAATATTTACATGGAGACCTAATCCTTTCACCATATTTTAGGCATGGATATAAGATAATTTTTCAGTTGGAATAAGATCAAATGATGTCATGTTCTTTATGAACGATTGTTAAGAAGTGAAGTTAGTCAAAACCCTACCCAAAACCCTAGTTTAGAGTGATAGGAAAGAAATGCATGGTATGCGTATGGAATGACTTGGTAAAGTTGTTATGATGACTCAAGAATTTAGAAGACTCTTCAAAGGTTATTTTGGTGGTGGTTTCATGTTCGAGGTGTTTTGGTAAGTTGGAAAAAAACTCTATTTTTGTGAATATTTGATGGTACATGTGTGTGTTGAAGGTTTCATGAAGAGGAAAAAATTGTTCCAGGAAGATTGGTATGTGTAATAAGTGGTCATTAAATTTCTTAGGCAAGTTCAGTATAAGAAATTGGAGAAATAGGTTGCACACTGTGACCTACCGCTTAAGGGCTTAAAGGGCTAAAACCAATCTTGTGGTTTGAAGTGTATTTAAATGTTTTGCATGTTGTAGTAGTTATGAATGGGCATGGATAAATTTTTGATGTCTCATATGATTTTCTTGATATCCTTGATTTATCAGATAAGATGTTTTTTGGGTGAAGCTCTAATGGCCTAATTAGCCCTCTTAGGCTTGCCAAGATAGGTGATTGATACAGGTGTGCAAGGTCAAATTTCTCCATATGACCTATGTTTTTGTGTACTTATGAATGTGTGTTAGGATTTACTTAAATTTTTCCATGTGGTTTTAGTTATTGGAAGTTATATTTGAGGTTCTGGAGCTTTTTTAGCTCAAAACTGATACTTGATACATTATTGCAGGTTTGAGCAATTTGAGAAATGGAGCTATTTTGAAGCCTTGTGCCTTGTTTTAGTGGATTCCGTGAGTTGTTCCATCTTCCTGATGATGAGAAAATTCCATTGATATGTTACTTATAATCTGAAGATGATTTTTTCTATGTGAATTCATTCATTTTTCAGGAGTGAATTTTAGGTTCTTGAAGACCTAGTTGGTGGTTGTTGCTTCTTGGTGTGTTCATGATGAAAATGAGGGTTGCAGATGTTCCTCATCTTATTGATGATGTTGAGAGGTTTTTTATAAAGTGTGTGAATACTTTGGATTCTTGATAATTATGTCTTGTTCCCTTGAAGTCCAAGAAGAATTTTTTGGAGATGACGACCTAGTTTGGGCCTAATAGAGAAGCCTTGTGCAAATTGGTGTGTTTAGGCTATTTCCTACCTATATGGTCTCTTGAGATAATTTATATGATATCGTAGATGTTTTTCGTAAGTTTTCATGACCAAATTTAATGGTCTTATCCAACATATGGTTGTCTTTGTGATGAGTCATGTATAAAAGCAAAGGTGTATGTGCTCATTTGAACTGGTGGAGAAGAGAGACATGTGAGTGAGCTAAAGGAGAGTGTTCAAGAATTATAAGGGGTCTATCCAAGAGCTAATAATATTCATGAGGAGTTTATTATATTTTAGGAGTAGGTGTTAAAGTAAATTAGGCCTAATCAAAATATGAAGGTGCAAGTTAGAGTGAAATAGGAGAGAGGACTATTTGAGTTAGTTTTGAGTTGATGGAGCTAAACTAGTGATCACAATAAGTTGTTGGAGAAACAAGTCATCAAGTAGTATTCATCTTTAGGTGGATGAGTTGGTGCTTGGTCATCTTAGGGGGTTTTATCCTCCTTATGGGGTTGGTGCCTCACTAAATTAGGTGTTTGGATCCTTGTAGGATTGGTGTCTTATTAAACTAGAGGTTAGTGCTCCTTATGGGGTTTATGCCTTATTAAAAAAATATCTTGTGATGTGTAAGATTCATGAGAGTCATTTGTATTGAGTAATATATGGAGAGGCTCATTGGGTTTTCATCCCCTTGATGGTTTCCCACTTTATATCAGGTGTTCATGTGTTCTCTCTTGTCTCTTGCATTTATGGATGGTTGTTACACACTTAATAAGCTCACAATTGATTATGTATGTTGAATGGTTGATTTTAATGATAAATGTATGTCATGGTAAATGAATAAAAAAAATTGTGAGACTGATTCAACCCCCTCTTATTATTTGTGCTTCCAACAATTGGTATCATAGAAAGGTCCTTGTGAAGCAAGTATAATAGCTTGGAGGAGATCCTTGAAGCAAAAAAATGGGAAAAGCATCTAATGTTGAGACTACATTGATGATTTCAATAAAGAAGAATGATATTTCTGAGTCCTTGGAAAATGGATTAAAAGAAAAAATTATTTTTATGGAGGTTGATCATAATTAAGCCATCAAAGAGTTGTGTTGGAGCTCAAAATTGCACCCATCCTAGATCAGGATGAACTAGGGATTTGAGGCAACATGGGACTTTCTCCAAGTTGTGGTACTTTTTCTTGAAATAGACCTCCAGAGAAGGAACTCTTCCTCTACATATTTCTACTGTTGAAACTACTCGTAGGAAGGGAAATGCAGCTACATATACTTACTCTACGATTCCAAAGGACTGGGGTGAGGAGGATATACATGAAAATGAAAACCTAGACTAGGGAGAGGTGATAGCACTAGAAAGAGGGGAATGAACAATATAGGTTGATTGAAAACAAGGGAAAACACACACATGGAGGGCAGACATACATTTCATACTCTAAAATAGCACTCACTCATTGTATTTCATGGAGCACAATAAACAAAATCCATATAAGAGATATTAAATATGCTCAATAGATCGACAATGCAAAAGAAGGCAAGAAGATGCAATAAAATTCAAACTAAGACAAATAATAGCCAAATAATATAACATTTATTACTTCCAAGTTATGCAAAATCGATTACAATGGTGAGAGAGGAAAAGATCTAAATGCAATGGCTCAACTCTTAGGCCTGCAACTCAAAATGCCAAGTAACAATACTATAAGAAAACTAAGAGGGTCTAACCTTTACAAATGAGCATTATTCAACAATATATAGAGAAACATGAAGAGAAAAGGAAGGAAAGAGAGGGAAACTCATATTTTCAAATCCAACCACCAACAACATGCATTAAGTGCTTGCAAATGCACTTGTAGAATTGTCAAATCCACCTCCCCATGTCAACTTAGCTTATGGAAGAAGGAAGGAGACCAAATATGATCAAATCTAGGCGGTTGAGTTGACTAGATCTATGCATTAATGGCTGAAGTTTCATTTACCCATTTCATATACCAAATCTTGCCCAAAACTAATTTCAAAAATCCTAGTTTGTATCCCATGTCAATAGCTTTCCAACAAGACCAGACGTGCCAAAATATGAGCTATGTAGCTAAAGTTATAGTGATTTGAAGATGTGTAGTATAAGATGAACACATAGAATACATGTCATGACTTGATCAATAGAAGGATTCAACTGACTGTCTATTTATTTTGTCTTTTCTTCCATGTTTCATGCATTCATTTTCCATAAATATTTGGTGCGCAGCTGTGTTATGCACTTTATCTGACAATTTGACATGTGGCACTCACTAAGTGGCACAGAATAGTACACTTAGTACGTTCATAAGATAAATATGCGTGATAAGGAGTCATATAGGAATATGTGATCACACACAAGAGGATGTGCAAGGCATGAGAAGAAAATATGCATTTCTACAAAGGTATATAGGTGTGCAAGGATGAATAGGAGTGCGCGAGACAAGGGAGCATGGAAGAAAATGCAAAAGGGAAATGCATGAGGAGCAATGAGTGAACTTAAGGGAAGTGTGTGTGACATAAGAAGGTGAAGGCATGTGTGCAAAGGGAATCCAAGGACTTAGCAAAATGCAGTGTAAGCCAGTAGGTGCACTCAAGAGGGGTAATGGAAGGAGATGGAATAATTAAAGGAGAAGGGTAAAAGCATAAGGAAGAATTAGGAAGGGAGTACGAGGGCACATGTAAAGAACTACAACCAATCATATGTACTAAGGAAAGAAACCAGTAGCGCACGTGACCTAAAAATTGAGTCAGAGCCAGAATGTAACTACAAGTTGTCAAAGTAACTAGGGGAGTTATTTTGGATAATAGTTTTTCAACTTTTAGGGCTATCTTCCTGCTGAATGAAGGATACCGGTGGCCTTATATGGATCCAATAGGCATAGATTCAACCTAAAAACATAATATTATGATCTGTAACTTGAAGAAACACCTTTGAAATCACTTGAAGTGTTATCTAAACTCTACTTAAGAATTGAGTGCACAACTGTTGGAAAGTGATAATAAACTAAAATAAAACCTCCTCTATTGAAACCTTATGAGCACATGGACCGGCATACTATAAGAAACAAAATATCATGCACAAGAGAGTGCAAAAGGAAATAAGTCTATACAAACAGAATAGTGTGTGTAGAGCACCCTTGGAGGAATTAAAACTACTCTAATATGTACATGATGTAGAAGAACAATTTAATGAAAATGTTTGAGATAAATCCCATTGAATGGGATTGGCAGTGTATCTCCATCAAGTTGAGATAATTCAAAAGAGTTTCCTTCTTATAAGAACAAATGATATATGGGCCACTCCAAAGTGCATCAAACTTTGAATGGTGCCCTATTTTTACTTTGTCAGCACCCCATTTTAAGACCAAATTTACCACTTTGAAATCCTAAGCTCTAGCCTTTTATCAAACCATTGTTTGGTTGATTTTTGATGTTGTTCTAACATTATCATGGCAAAGTAACTTAATTCTTCAATTTCAACCGGCTCCACCATTATGATTTCTCTTTGGTCTGTGCCCTCAAATTTGAGCTGTTGGGCTAGATCTAATAAAGGAAATTAAAGTGATAAAGGAATCTTGGCTTCCTTACCATAAACAAGTTTGTAAGGTGAAGAAACTATCGCCTTCTTCCCCATGATTCTATCTACCCAAATCAAACTTGATACCTTTGTGTGTCACTGGCTCTGACTGATATTCATTGTTCTTTTCATGAATCTGATCATATTTTTGTTAGTTGACTCTACCAAGCCATTACCTTAAGGGTAGTACTTGGAAGAAGTCTTAAAGTAGATCCCAAGACTAAGAGCCTAATTAAAAATCCTTGTACCAAGAAAGGATTTTTCATTATCAAAGATAATTTTCTGACGAACACCAAACCTTGTTACAATACCCTTGAAAAATTCAAGGATAATTGACTCATTTGACTCCTTGAGCGCGGAAATTTTTGTCAATCAAGTTAAGTAATTTGTTGTTGTCAGCACCCACATATGACTAGTGCTTGAAGGTAGTTTGATCATACCTATGGAGTCAATACCCCAATGTGTGAAAGTTTGATTCACTTGGATTGGTCGGAGGGGAAGCACTGCTAATTTTTTTCTGTAGAGAAAGTGTAAACTTTACATTTTTTGACCCACTTGTGTGCATCTTTAAAGAGGGTAGGCCAAAATTATCTTGCCTTAATGATTTTCATCATTTTTGATTAGAAGAGAAGTTTCCACCATAGAATCCATCGTTAAATTATGATAACACTTTATCAATTTACATGTCATCAATGCATCTTAGCAGCATGCCATCAATGTTTCTTTTGAAGAGAACAACATCAATCAATGCCTATGGGATAGATTGAATCCTGAGACATCATCTCTTTTCTTTGCTCGGTCTACGAGGGTATGCCACATAAGAGAGAAATGCCACCATGTCCTGAATCTAGGTGTATGTGCTTGGATCTTAATTTTTTTTCAACTTTAACGCATGGACGCTCTTCATCAAAGAATAATGAATCCTCTTGTTCATTCTACATGTCATCAGTAAGCTTCCTACAGATTTTGTTTCCTCTAACAAGTTTTGTGGCTTTGATAGGTACGTCAAACTCCATGATTTTGGTTGCCCATTTATCTCTCTTCTCATTGATTTCTTCTCCCATGATGAATTCACTCACACCAGAGTGTGAAACTAGCAATTTGACATGATTTTTAGAAAGAATAATTTTGCATTTCTTCAGCGTGCACATGATGGCGAGGACTTGTTTTTCCATGTGACTTTATTTCACTTCATAATCATTCATTATTTGACTCAAGAAATCCATTGGTTGCTCCATTCCTTGTTCATTTTCTTGTAAATAAGACATCAACAACACTAGCATGATCCCCATAAGCATAAATGATGAATTCCTTGGAATAATATGGATTAATGAGTGTTCAAGAGCAAGTGATTTATTGCTTGCTTGTATTGAAGTTTTATTTTCCTTCTATTTTCCACTTGAACACTATGTCTTTTTTGAGCATAAGGATGATGGGCCTAACCAAACTTACAAAGTTAGGAATGAATCTCCTAACAAAGTTGATCTTTCATAGGAATGATTGTAGGGCCTTCTTATACATAGGAAAGGAGAGAGCGAGAGGATGACAGAGATACACTCAGGATCAATGGAAATACCATCCTTTGAGAAAACATGGCCCAGAATTTTTCCTTGCACAACAAAAAAGTTTCACTTCTTTGGGTTAATGGATACCCAAAATTATTTACATCTCTCAAAGGCTTTCTCTAGATGCGTCATGTGATCTGAACTCTTCTTTGATAAGACAGTTATGTCATCTAAGTAAACTAGGATGAACTCGTTAATATATATTTTTAATGAAATGTCCATTGCTCTATGGAATGGTGATCCTGCATTTCACAAACTAAAGGCATTTTCTGATAGGCATATTTTCCCCATTTAGTTGTAAATGTGGTGTTGAATTGATCCTCTTCTTTGGCCATGATTTGATTGAATCCTGAATACCCATCCAGCATGGAAAATATTTGTGCACCAACCACAATATGCATAATCTACTCCATAGAAGGAAAAGGATAACGGTCCATCAAATATGCATTGTTCAAATCTCTAAAATCAACGCAAATCTTGATTTCACCATTCTTATGGTGCACTGGGACAAGATTTGCTACCCAATAAGAGTACTTGATGGGAAACATTATCTTTTCCTCAATGATCTTAGATAATTCCTTCTTCATGAGGGGCTCTATTTTAGGATTGATGAGCCTTTGCTTTTTTATGGGCTTGATACTAGGATCAAGGTCAATGAAGTGTTGAGCAACACTTGGATCAAATCCTTTCATGTCCTCATACTCCCATAAAAATATGTCACTGAATTTATGACATAGCGAGATAAAGGCTTTTTTTCTTCTTGCACGCATTCTTTACCAAGCAGCAACTCTTTTCCATGCACAATAGTAACTGAAAAGAATTATTCTTTCCCTGCACGTATGTTATTTTCTTCACCCTTGAACTCATCATCATGACTAGAGATATGGTCTAAGGTGACCAACCCTTCAGGAAACTTGTTTTTCTTTAGTTGAATCACTTGGTCATCATAGATGTCATGTAATTCATCTTATATCTTTGAAGAGAACTAAACTCCATTCTTAATGAACTGTACAATCTACACATCACTGTCAAATAATTTCCAACTTGTTTCATTATCTAGAATGGATGACCTAACCACCATCTTGATGTGTTGTGTATTTCTTTGGACAAAATCCTCAGTGGGTGAGAATTAGAAACCAAGGGCTACCAGCAAATCTACTTCTTTATTCAATTTCCTTAGCACCGCCTGCAGATTGAGAGATTCAAATCTCTCCAAGAGCTCCCAAACTCTATGTTTAAAATATTTCAAAATATTATTCTTTCTTGTGCACTTGTTTTTGACTTGGTGGATGACCAATTTAGTGTTCCCAAATATTTGCAATGCCTTGATCCTACCTCTTCTCAGCAATAAGAATACCATGTGCTAATGCTTCACATTCTTCCACATTTTTTGAGCATGCAAAATGTGACCTATACATGAAGAATAATTTATCATTCTTAGTAGAAATGAGAACAACACCTGCGCCTACGCCATTTTTGCTTCTAGAACCATAAAAATACATTTTCCACAGTCCTGAAAACATCATCATTTTCTTGCTTAAGCGAGGAGGGTAGAGTGTTCTCTTATTCAAGGATGCAATATGTAACAAGTACAATTTCAATAGCTATATTATAGGGGTAAAATTCATAATGCTCCTTATCCCATTCATCTAATAATAGATCATGAATTGGAGGAGGAATAGGCTGCTCTTTTGAAACTGAATCTTGTTCTTGGCCTTCTTGAATCATGTAATTAGCATATAGACGGGATGGGTCATATGACTCAAAATGATAGGAAAATATAGACTCATCTCATATGGTAAACCACGTACCATAACTTGTTCTCAAAATCATATGATACCAATCAGAAGATAATTAACCACCCACCTTGGTAGTGAAATATTTTGATAATAAAATAGTAAACAAAGGAGGAAAATCAATTATTGATACATCTTAAGTTATAATTAGACTTGGAAATGCATGGAGGGTTAAATTAATATCCTTGATGAATTCTAAGGTGGTAATAGAGTATCAATCAATTTTCAAGACTCCTTTAGACATGGGGCTATACTTAATACCTATAACATCAGCCATTTTCTTAGGCATGATAGAAGTACTAGCCGTTGATTCAATCATACAGTTATGAACAAGATGTTTGCCTACTATCAAGGAGATGTAAAAGGGTGGTGTTTTTTTGCATGGGAGTAAGGAAATTTATACAAATAGGGTGGACCACATTATGACATTCACATTTATATTTTTCATCTGGTCCACAATGTTGAATGGAAGGCCCATGGAATTATGCATTTGAGGCACAACATTCTCCTTTCTTAATTGCTTAGTTATTGGGGTAGAGACTTTGGGTTGCACATAAGATTGACCTACAAGAGGAGCATGCACCACTTCTGTATGAATGTTGTGTGGAACTTCGTGCGTGGGAATATGCATGCTAGAAATGTTATGTTGATTAATGTCATCCTTTTGCAATTGAGGTTCAGTCTAGTTGGTAGGAGTAGAATCTTACATGTCAAACTCCAACATTCTTCTCTTGTACCTTGTGTTATCAACAACATGTATGATTGGTATGTTAGAGATGTCCATAACTTTCTTTATTGTGTAAAATTATTTAACACCACATAACAGTAAGTTGGTCTCAAGAAAAACTTATGGCACTTCTTCATTTTCTGGTTTGCGCATACTAATGGAAGGATCATAACTTGAAGCATTCTGAATTATGTAGGCTTGTGCATGTAAATAATTTTTGCAGTTTTATTGAATCTAAGGAAATTTACACAAAAATAGCCATTTTGTCTCTTGGATCATGTTATTTTGTACTGGAACTAGTGTTTTTCTTGAGCTCGGCACTAGAAGGGGTTGTGCAGAAGTAATTCTTTGCTGTGGGAGGTGCACATTAGCATTCCAACTATCATTTGACTTATTCTACCCATATATCTTATTTGGATATGGATTTCTAAAGTGCTAATAGATTTTATTAAACCCTTGATTAGAATTGTTTCTAAAGGCATGTGCCTCCTGCTTTTGTAAAGATATAACTTTGTTAGACATATTTATAATCAAGGATTTCATTTATTCATCTTCCTTTTGTTGTTAGGGATAATATGATGTGGAGTTAATGGGCTTAGAGTTTTTATTAGGAATGAGAGTAATGGAAGGCTGAGGTGTTTGAGGCAGTTCACAAAACAAGGGCATGGGTAGTCTAGGGGCTATCTTGCTAGCTTGGATAAGATAATTTTCTGTCCTAGTGGATATAGGATAGGCATCAAGAAGTTGTGCATCACCCATGGACTATATCATTACTGTAATATCAGAATTCAAGGATCTTAAGAAGTGAAGAAAAAAACTTAAGGGGTTGGTCTTAAGAGGGATGGAATTTTGTCCCACGTTTTTTGAAATCTGAAGTTAAAGTCAACCATGACCTCATTCGGAGTTCTATTGATCATTGTGAGTTGTTCTAATAAGGAGATGTTTTCATCTTTCTCCTCAAACTAATTACAAATTTTAGTTCCAATTCCATCCCAATTGGTAATAGAGGCAGGTATTAAACATTTGTACCACTGGAGTGTTTTTCCTTTGAGTGAAGAAGTAAACAACACTACATCTATATCATCTTTTGTAACTAGGTGACCAAAGCATACATCTGCAATGTCTTGAATGTGCTCAACAGGGGTAACTTGATGCTTACCAGTGAAAAATGGAATATATTAGAATGTACCGTGAGAATCAATGCTAGAGCCTTGTGCACATCGAAGACAGGTTTCATTTCCAATGGATATGGGAATGCTTCGTAATTAGTAAGAGCATGAATCACAAGGAAAATCAAGTACAAAAAATACATGTCTGACATGTCTGACATGTTGTAGTTGGCAATGACCCATGCCCTACTGTGGTTTCTCCCCTCCATAAGAAAACTCGTATCAAGTCTAAAAATCCAATGTACAGAAACTTTGTCTCAGAGCCACCCCCAAAAATGCTTCTCTGTAGTAGCAATAAAGGCAAGGAAGTTATGGGATCTAGCATGAAGGGTGAAGAAATTGTGGTAGATGATATCCCCCCTCTGTTTTCCCTGATATTGATGTTGGCACCAGTTTGGAAAATAAATTTAACATGCAGGCTAATTTAGTTAAAACCCTTTAAGAAAATGTAGATTTCCTGCTTAAGTCTACTATTAAAGAGCAAGCCTCAGACCCCAATGTAGGCCTCAAAGCTGAAATTTCTACTTTGGAAACCAAGTTTAAGAATCTTGAGGACAAGTATAGCAATTTCTTGGCTATGCACAGTGCTATAATGGACCTTATGCAAGTACACATCTGGAAAATATGTAAATCTAGTGGCATCCCAGATATGGCTTGGAAGAATGGAAACATTACAAAAAATTTCAAGGCATAAAACTGAGATCCCACCATCGCCATTGCCCTTAAAATCTACCAGGCTTTCAGGGTGGTTGTCAAATTTTTTAGAAATTATGTTGGTTAATATTGTTGGTTCTTTGTACTCAGTGCAACAGTTTTTGTGTTGTTGTATTTTTGCCTTTTTGCTATCGATTTGTTGTCTTTGGGATCTTTGTAGGAAGCTATCCCCTGCCTTTTATTTTTACTGATTTTCGCTCTTTTGGTTGGGGTGTGGACCCCACGGATCAAAAAACCACATTGTTTTACTTTTTTGATCTTGGTTGTTAAGCATTTTGATGTAAACTTGGGTAAGGTCCCTCCAAAACCTTTTACCAATAATAAAAAAACATGTTTGGCATGCTCATAAATAAGAATGAAAGGTTACATATAGGAGTGTTGTGTAACTATTGTGCATGACACTTGTACACAACCATATGACCTATTCAACTATGACCAAATCAACTATGACCTATTCTCACTAACTAAGATGACTAACCAACTAGGTGGACAATACATCGAATGATGACAAGTCTAGTCATATACACCAACACCCCCCCTTCATCGAAGTTGAGGTAGAGGTAATGGAAAGTCAGAATTGAAAGAGAAATCTCCTAGACAACCAAGAAATATGTTTCAATGGGGCCCGGATACTAAACCTGACAAGAAACCCATGTGCATACAACATCTTCCTGAAAGAAGAAGAAGTGAAGAATGGGTCCCGAAAACTAGGCCTAATGAGGTACCCATATACAATGGATCTCAAGTAATGGAGGAAAAAACCCTAAGGGAAAACATCCACTTACAAGAGATAAAAGACTCCCTAAACAACCTAAGAAAGATGTGTCAAATGAGTCCCAACAACTAAATGCCTAATAAGGTACTCATGTACAAACTGCAATCTTTCTAACATAAGAGAAGAGAACTAGAAATCCCAAAGAAGATGGGCTGCTGCAGAAGACCTTACCCCAAGAAGAGACCGCAAGTTAAGATACTTTACCTTAGTGAAGGGTTTGGTAAAAATTTCTACAACCATATCAGATGTCTAACAGTATTGTAAATTGATGATGTCATCATGGACTAACTTCGAATGAAATGCATATGTATCTCGATGCGCTTCATCCTTTGATGTTGAACTAGATTTCAGAAAATCAATATGGTTCTCTCGCTATTGTAGTAGATGATAGTAGTTCATCACTAGTGAATACCTGAATCTGTCAAGATACCATGTAACCAAACATCTTCTGTGGCAACATTAACTACTCCTATGTACTCTACCTTTGTAGAAGATATTGCAATTGTGTTCTGCTTCTTACTATACAAAATAACAGGAACTGAACCAAGAGAAAAATTCTATCCTAAGGTAGATTTATGATGATCTAAATCACCATCCCAATCAAAATCAGTATACTCAACAAAGACAATATCCACTCCCCCAAGATAGTTAATTCCATCAATGTAAGTTCAACAAAGATAATGAAGGATCCGCTTAGTTGCTTTCTAATGCAACTCATGTGGCTCCTGCATTAATCTAAACATGGTCCCAATAGCATACAATTGATCTCAATGCATTTGAGTAAGGTAAATCAAGCTCCCCATAAATTGATGATAGAGGGTGCCATCAACAAATGGAGTAGAGAAATTGGAAACCAACTTAACCCCGAAAAGGAATGGAGTAGGAGAAGGCTTACAATAAAATAAAATAAACCAAAAAATAAAATCAAGACAATACTTAGGCTGTGAAATCATGAATACCTAATTCAGATTGTGAAATTTGAATCCCAAGAAAGCACTAAAGAAATCCTAATTCAGTCATAGAAAACTTGTTGGATAAGACAATCTTCACAGAATCAATGATCGAGGAAGAGCTTCCCGTGATCAACAAGTCATCAACATACATAACAAGGATGAGTATGGAATCATCTTACCACATAATGTAAACATTTTGGTCAGAGTGACACCGAGTGAACCATGATGTAAGTAAAAATAAGTCCATCTTGGCATACCAAGCCTAAGGGGATTGTTTAAGGCCATAAAGAGACTTCTTTAACTTACAAATGAGGGAGGGATCATGGACATAACTAGGAGGTTGCTCCACATATATCTCTTCCTCTAGGTCCCTATGAAGGAAGGCACTCTTAATGTCCATTTGATGCACATCCCATCTGTTAGTCACAGTGATGATGAGGTTCAGTCAAATAGAAGTCATCTTCATAACTAGAGAAAAGGTTTATGTGTAATCAACCCCAACTACATGGGAGAAACCATTAACTACTATTCTCGCTTTAAAATTTTTGACATCTCCATCTACTCCACACTTTTTTTGGAAAACCCACTTACACCAAATGATTTTTCTTCCTTTCGAAAGAGGGATGAGATTCCAAGTATCGTTATTCATGAGTGAGGAATACTCCTCATTCATGGCAGAATCCCACTCAGAAACACTAGAAGCCTCTCAGAAACACTGAGGGTCAAAATCAGAGGTGAAGGAGTGATATGCAATGAACTTTGAGAAATTCTACCTCCTATCCGAAGGCTCTCCAATCCACTCTCTATAACTCTGTAAAGTTTTCCTAGCCTAACGAGTACCAGGAGGATCATGCTCAGAGTCAGAAGATTCTTCACTCGAGTGAGAAGGAACAAGGTTCCACTCAACACTATCATTAAAATTGGAAGACACTAAATCATGAGGGTTGGGAGGAAAAGGAGGGTTAAGAGGAGGTTGGGAATGCTCAACAACATCATCATTTGAAGATTCAAATTCAAAATTTGAAAGCATAAGAACCTCAGAAGGTAGAGAAGTCAAAGTCAAAGAAGATTCATCGAACTTCACACTTCTCTCAATATAAAGTTCATGAGTAGTAGGGTTCAAAAATCTTTATCCCTTTGCACCATCAGAATACCTGATAAAGATACAAGGTTTGGATTTTGGTTCCAATGTCTTTCATTTCTTCTTGGGAATCCTAGCCATAGCCTTGGATCCAAAGACTCGAAAGTGCTCAACATCAGGATTGCGTCCAAACCAGACTTCAAAGGGTGTCATCCCTCTTACTACCTTGTGTGGAACACGATTTTGAATGTAACAAGCACAATTCACTACTTCGGCCCAATAATGTGGAGGAAGGGACTTCGAGTGAACCATACAAGTGGCCATCTCCTTAAGCATTCGATTATTTCTTTTCGCAAATCCATTCATAAGTACAGAGTAATCCCCGAACCTATTGCTCACATATTCACCTTCATTATTAATACAAAGAAAATGTACGCTACAAAGTAATCCCTTCATAAGTACAGAAATCCCCAAACCTATTGCTCACATACTTGCCTTCATTATGTGAGTTTGAAGAACCTTGATAGACCATTCCAATTATTTCTCAGACAAGATCCTTAAAGTGCTGAAAATGTTCGAAGACTTCATACTTAAGCTTAAGAAATTATACCCAAGTCTATCGCAAATAGTCATCAATGAAGGTAAGTATATAAAGATATCTAGTAAACGAGGGAGATGGAAATGGGCCAAAGATGTCACTGTGAACAAGATTCAAAAAACGGGTAGCTCTCCAGGCATTTTCCTTTGTCAAAACTCTTTCTAGGGTGCTTCCCAAGGGCACAACCCTCACAAAGACCCTTAGAAAATTTGACATGGGGGTAAGCATGTTGACCGTTTCATTTTGGCTCAATTGTTTAAGGTAAAGAAAATTTAAATCCCTGAAATGCACTCATGCCATAGCTTACTAACCTCATTTGAATGAGTGCGCAAGGTAGTGGCCGTCAAATGAGAAAGTAAAGTGGGAAAAGGTATACAACTATGAATGGTTATCCATCCTTTCCCACAGGTATTGTAGTGTCATTGTGAAGCTCACGAATAATCACCGAGTTAGGACCAAATTCCACTCACATTCATACACCAAGGTGACTGATTTGGAAAAATGATAGGAGATTGGTACAGAGATCAGGAACACTCAACACTTGGTTAAATTTTCCCCCATCCATCTCTATCGATCCACTACTGGCAACCGATATTGTTGTGCCAACACCCAACGTGATTTGGGACATACCATAAGATTTGATGTTGGAGAACTCAACATATGAAGAAGTCCATGTGGTGCGAGGCACAAAAATCTATAATCCACTGTCAATAAAGGAGCAACTCGAGATACAAAGGGACTTTCCTTTCTTATTATCAGATTTAGACTCTCTTACAGTGGAAGACTCCGGTTTTCAAAGCATTTTGTTTGATAGACTTAGGAACACTTATATGATTTTTCTCGAAGTAAATGAGTAATATTATCAATTTGTTTTCTCATACATTGATGCTCTTCATGACCAATCTTCTTACAATAGGAACACATACACTTTTCTTTCTTCACTTTAGGCTTAGAAGTCGATGTGTTCATGTTAAATTTGGGTTTGGCTTGATTGGTCTTGGTTTCCTTCTTAAGTTAGATCCTTTTTCTCTTTCTTCTATCTCAGTCTTCTTTCCCTTGCTAGCACTTGCTACAAGGGCATGTGACATGGACTTGAGAGACCCCATTTGAATGAGTTTTTCCTGTTCTTGAATGAGTTGGGACAAAAAACTGTCAAATGAGGGCATATTCCAAGCATTGCCCGAAGTGGCTTTTGTAGTTCATGAAAAGTTGACATAAAGACAGAGTATTCAAGACCTAACTTAAAAAGAATAAACAAGATCAACTATGAATATTTCTTCTCCACTTTACATTCCTTTAGCAACAATCTAGTGTGGATGAACTTTGAGAAGAATGCCTGTAGGTTTTCAAAGTCACTGGGATTTAATCTCAATAGTTCGTTTTCCAACTCATGTGCTCTAATGTCATCTTGTTGTCCAAACATTTCATCCAATGTTTTTCAAGTAGAATCAGACATTTCAGACGAAATCATTGTGGAAGAGCAAGTCAGGAGAAACAGACACGTAAAGTAGACCTAAGGATTCGTCACTACAGCTCAACCACTTAGATTTTTCAGGCTCATTGGTCAAGTTCAGTCTCACCTCCCATGGTGATGTGAAATATTCCTTTACCCCTCAATTTCATTACCATTTTTGATCTCCATTCGAAAAATTTGAATGGCGTAAGCAAAGGGATTGAAAGTGCATTCATAGTGTAGAGAGAGAAAAAAGGAATGCAGAAAAGAAAAACAAACAACACAACCATCCAAGACACTATTATAACCCCCAGATTTCGGCACTTTATAGTTGAGTGTGCGTCATGAAATAGTTGGTCACTCACCTTGCAATCAACATAATAACACATAAGAGAGGAGACCACAATCAAGGTTAGTGGAATGTAGTGAATCGTCACCGTAAATAAACACAACAAGCTAAAAAACAATGAAAGGGGAGAAATCAAGTCTTGTTGTGAGAAAAAGTGTCTCACATTGCAACAGAAACCCCCTTGTTGCAAGATTATTGCAGACACACTCACAAGTCCGCCAAGTAATAATAAGGGTCATTACAAGGCACAAATGGGCTCAATATGAGTCCCAGGGACCTCCAAGATGCTGAAAAATCTCCCAGAAGAAAAAAATAGATAGGAATGTCATTGCACACTCTAGCACACGATTAGGTAAAAAATTGACAATAACGCAAAAAATTACCTTTTTGGAAACGTCTTATTTCGCTATTTTTAGAGTTTGAAGGATTTTTAAAAAAGATAATAAATGTTAAATAAATGTCAATTTAGTCAACTAATGTAAGATTAAAAAATCTTAAATTTTTCAATTAATGTAGATACCTAAATAAAAAAAATAAAACCCTTTAATAAAAACAATTAGATTTTAAAATTTTACTTAAAACTTAATTACTAAACAAAAGCACCTTTTTTAAAAAATTAATTAGATCTAAATCTAACTAACTTAAAAAAATATCATAAACACCCCTTAATATTAAAAATTCTTATGTTATTTAAAAACCACATAGGTTTAAAAAACTTTAACGTATTAAAAAACACCACCTTACCTTTTTAATTATGTCGAAAAGTGTTCCCCCTATGATAAATAACTTGCGGTGGTTCATGTCACTAGCCTAAATTTGACAGGCATTTTGTCGTTTTTTGCATGTGCATAAATTTGACATGTGTTTTGACATTTTAGTTGTTTTTTAGCAATTTTGTTGTTTTAGGTTTTCCCTTTTTAGCATTTGCATGCTGAATGCGGGGTACATATCTATCGTCTACAAGATTGCGGAGTTTCGTAAATTTGTGTTATTTCATTTGTTTTAGAGTTTAAACTTCCGATCAGCAATAGGTAAAATAGTTGATATTTCATGTAAAATTGTGTATATATTCAAATCACTGTAGAAGAAGCAATTGAATTGGATATTATCTATACCCACTTTCTATATCCCACTAGATATAAACATACAATATTCTTGTCAGTTGGTTTGTTCATGTGTTAGAGACATGTCTTGGTTGGGTTGTTTTGTTTGTTTGAGACATGTCTGGGATATAATTCAATACAAAGATCAATCAATTGATACAATCTGTGCAGACTGCATTTCCCCTCCCAGGACCTTCGTTGCGGGCTCTATCATTTCCCCGAGAGGCTTATTTTGAGATCACAATTTTGACAGAGAATGCAGAACATATTGCAAGTTTAGGTCTCTCCAAAATATTTGGAGAGGATGAGGAGGTTAAACTCATATCACATCCCTTCAATTCAGAGGACCATTTACAGCATATAAACTATGAGATGACACCCACAAAATCCAATGGAAAATACAAAGTGGGTGTTGCAGCCAAAAACAGTTCCGACATAAATTCCAAGGGCCTAGACATTGGATATACGGACAACCATTTTCAATTCAATGACATGGATCTTGTAAGCATTCCTAAGGTTATATCTATGGGTCTTGCAATTGATGGGACTACTCTTCATCAATTAACCGGTTGTGAGCCACGGTCTATTGGATTTCACTCAACAAGATTCGTCTTCTTAAATGGTCGGCTCTTTTCCTTTCAGACCATCCTTCAAGTTTCAAATATAGATATTTTATATTAGAAATTTTTTTTATTTGTATCTTAATTTTATCAAGGCGAAGAATTCATTTGGGCTTCTGGTTCATAGCATTTGATTTTGAGCTAGTGATACTTGGGGTTGGATTTCAACCCCTACCCTACATTAATTAGGTGTTGTTAGGAACCTTAAACTGCAGTTATTTTCCTTGTGATTCATGGTTTGTTGGATTTCACTCAACAAGATTTGTCTTCTTAAATGGTTGGTTCTTTTTCTTTCAGACCATTCTTCCAGTTTCATATATGCATGTTTTATATTAGAATTGTTTTTTGATTTGTATCTTAATTTGATCAAGGCGAAGAAGTTATTTGGGCTTCTGGTTCATAGAATTTTATTTTGATTTGGTGAGACTTGGGGCCAGATTTCAACCCCTACTCTACATTAATTAGGTGTTGCTAGGAACATTAAACTGTAGCTATTTTCCTACCACAAAAGATCCACCAATATATTAAATTAGAAATAGGAAGAAAAGATAAGCTAATGGATCCCCTCGCTCTTAAATTCAGAGATAGCCAAATGTATTTTAGGATAAAGGAGTGGTCTAAAATCACAATTGCAAGCCGAGGGAGATGAACTTCATCTTTTGCATATGAATATCAAGAAAGTGGACTGAAATGTGGTAGAATTAACATAAGCCACAATCCTTGAGAATTTATGAAGCAATGTTTGCCAAGACACCCCTTGTATTTTAGATTGTAATCACTGATAAGATGGAATCTGGATCTACATTAAATGTTTTTTTTGATGCAGGGATGGCTCACTTGGATGATGAAGAAATAAAACATAACCCAGCTTCCACAAAGTGAGTTTAGGATGCCATAAACATTATCATTAGATGTGGTTTCAATCCTGCAAAGAGGATATTTTTCTACACATTGAATGGTGATGAGGTTTACTCTCTTATATGCAATTCAGATGACTTCAGCCATCCTCTATACCCAACAATGATGTGACTCTATTAGTAAATTTTGGGTAGAGCCCATTTGAGTATTTGCTTGGTAATGACCAAAGGGTGGTTGATCCATGCTTCAAAAGGCCACTCCTGAACAATCCTGTAAAAATTCCATTAACATCCCCTAATGAAAAAAATGATGATCTTTTCTCAATGAGCATTTATTCGTCATGGATGGGAAATGTTGGGTGGTCCAATTCACTAGATTTGTAAAACAGAAACCTACATTCTGAGATGGAGACTGATTTTTTTGAGATCTCTCGTGATGGAAATAATAAATAAAAACAACGAATATTTACATGAACAATATTCTCTACCATATTTTCAAATTCTACCAAATACATGATTCCAACAATATCTTATGATCAACGCCATAATGGAAAGTCATTAATTAAAATTCTATGAGGTCAGCAATCATTTTTCACATAGATTCTTTGTCTAGTTTGTGTGCTTTGAAATCCATAATGGACATAGTGAATACAACAGCGGAAAGCGTAGATGCATTGGATCAGGATTTGAACTCTAATTGTATTAGTGAACATGGATTAGATCATGTAGAAATTTTTAATGTTGAAGATGTTAATATTTCAGTCTTGATCACTTAAGCTTAACTCTTTAATGAATTTGAGATACTGATGAGGTCTTGATTATTATAATGTACCATATGCTACATCTGTTTCTTCCATTTCTTTGTCATCAATTACACACCTTTCTTAGGTGGCATCAATATTTTGTTTCTACCTTATCAATTACCCAGCCACACTTTTTGTGAGGTGTAAAATTTTATCTAGCATAAACAATCTTGAGCATAATGCATCAGTCTATTGTATATCGTCATGTATTGTTTCTTGCACATTTTACCATTGATGAAAAAGGGCCAAATCAGAGAGGAAGTCATGCCCTAAACAAATTGTTGGTTGTAAGTCAGTGCCATCATTTGAGAACTCATAAATACCTTTGTTGCCATTGCACTATACACTTGATCTCCAATTTTAAGCACACCCTTGGCTTCGTTCACAAGAAGATTAAGAGGCTTTAGATCCCTGCATGGGTCACAAAGTAGAAAAATGATATAAAATGAGTATAGATAGTTTACATATCATGCAGAGAAAAATGGAGGGAAAGGCATAGAACTTGTGCATGACACCATGGCTGTGACAATAAGAAACACCCCTCAACAACTAGTACATAAAGCTCTGCATTTGGTGGACCCAAAAGAGCACCAATTACTTAATAAGATTTTATTATCTTAAGAAGGTTAAGCTTTCGTCCTCATATTTTGGCACAAAAGTAGTGGTTTATGGGAATATGTGTAGTCTTGTGCAATTGATTTATATTTGTAATGATTTAGTCACTTTATAGTGACTATATGAGGTATTGATGTTTTTCCTTTAACAACCCAGATTTTTTTCATATTAAAACAAATAAAAGTTTGCTTGAATTTCTTTTTGAAGGGGCGGAATTGGATTTTGGGCATTTTGTTCCTTTTCCAGTTGCCCCAAAAAAAATTAATTGTAGATATAATTACAAATAAATGACAAGAATAATATTCTTATTGGGTTTGTGTACTATTTAAATGTTATGCTTCCATGATCCTACGTCATGTTGACATAGAAAAGCATAAATGTAGGTCCATTATTAATCTTGTGATGAACTATCACATGGTTGGAGGATTGAACTAATATAACAAAAAAAGGATATACGTACAATATTAATCTTTTGATGAACTATCACCTGGTTAGAGGATTGAACTAATATAACCAAAAAAATAGTAGTTGATTATTGTATTAATTTTGTGAAGTTAAGAATGACAGTAGTTGGGGATTGAAGTGAAATTTGTAACCAGTTTTTTAAATTTGTTAGTACTCGAACAGAAATGCAACTAGCCTCGTGGATGTTAAAAGTTGTTCTTAGTTGTAGGATATTTGGGAAACTAACTGGTTTATAAAATAATATGTGTGAAGATTACAAGCACTTAATTTCACTTTTTTATTGTTTATGACAACTCTTTAACTTATAATCTTCCATTATATGTCCAATCAAAGAACTAAAACCCCTTGAAGGCCATGCATTATCATATTTTTAAGATTCACTAAAACACATATAATATGTTCTTATTGATGAAATGAGTTTCATCGACCTAGAGTTTCTAAGAAAATTTGACTACATGTTACGCAAGGCTTTCCCGCATTCCTAAACATCTGAATTTGGGAACATATTTGTCATCCTCCTCGACAACCTCAGCCAATTACCACCGGTTTTGGACAGTCCTATTTATGTAAGTAATTGATATGGAGTTATCCTTTGGAATGGATTTCATTCTTCCATTACATTGCGAACATATTTTGACAATAAGGAACAACCAATGCACAAGTTTCATTTAAGAATTTACTGCTCCACATGTAAGATTAAACTCCTCTTATTGAGGACTGGGAACTCTTAATGTCTCGCACCGACTCATGCCTAACTCAACAGGAGCTCAACATTTTTAAGGATGCACCACATTCTTTTGCAAAAATGATCTCGTGAACTCCCACAACCTTCAGATGTTGAAAGCATTGAATGTTCCAATCGCCCAATCCATTTCTAAAAGTAATAGGTAATCTACAATAGGAGGTCATGATAATGATTAGTTGGAACACAAAGTTCTGCTATGCAAACAAAAAATCATGCTTATTGCTAATTTATGGGTTGACACAGGCCTCGTAAAAGGTGCTACAGGAACAATCACTGATATTGTGTATGACACATCAATGCCACCACTAACATTACCTTTATTTGTTGTTGTCAAATTTGATAGATACAATGGCCCATGTTGGGATCTCTCCAACCCGTTACATATTCCAATATCCCCTATTTCGAGAGAGAATTGAATACAATTTTTGATTAAAATGGCCTGGAGATTAACTATCCACAAGTCCTAGGGACTTACTTTGCATAGAGCAACTTTCGACATCGGAACCACTGAAAGGCAAGGTTTGACATTCAAAACTTTCTCCAGAGTTCCCTCGCTTTCCAATCTACGCATTTCCCCTCCCTTTTCAATCGAAAGGTACTCAAAAATGGTGCACGTACCAACACTTGCAGCAAGAAGAAAAGATGATTCAAGACTACTATCACTGAACCAAAACAACCCGTCATAAATACTACCCTCTACTTTGATAGCACCTCCACTACTACTTTACTCAACACTTCTTGTATCCAAAGCGGCAGTGCCATTCAAGGGGTATCAAATGTATTCATGTTTAATGCAAATAAAATTGGCTACAAAAGGTTGCCACTCATGATATAAAATCTGAAAAATGTATGAAGGTCTTCATGTATACATGTTTAGTTCAGATCTCGTGATATAAGATTTGCAAATGTATATGTATGAATTTGTAACAAATTTGAAATGTACACATAGAACCTTGTAATGTTTCATTCGTATTCCCACACTTCCACTATCAATCGCACCCCTTATCAGCATGTTATTAACAGCACAAAAATGACTTTTTCAACAAAAAACCAACCAAACAACCAATGCAACCACCATCTCAAACACGTTGCAACACTAACACAATTTCTCCCAAATAATTACAAACCACATCAACTACAAAAGTAATAAACTATCCAAATCAATAGCAAATGTATTCATGTTTAGTGCCAAAAAAATTGGCCACAAAAGGCTACCACTCATGATATAAAATCTGCAAATGTACGGAAGTCTTCATGTATTCATGTTTAGTTCAAATAAAATAGTCCGCAAAAGGCTACCACTCATGATAAGATTTACAAATGTATATGTATGAATTTGTAACAAATTTGTAATATAGAGATAGAACCTTTAAATGTAATGCTTCATCTATATTCCTACACTTACAAAATCAGTCACACCCCTTATCAACATCAACTACAAAAGTAATAACTATCCCTCTAAATCATATAACATATACCATTTGGCGTTCACATTACATTGTATACACCCTTTTAATTATACCAACTTAAACTCCACGGATTATGAAATAAAAGGCTTCCACACTTGCTTAAGCCCCCCACATTTTATTTAAGCAAAATTCAATAATTCATACATTGAAAAAATCAATCCCACTTATAAAAGAATCTCAAAACTACCTGCCACTTTAAAAGCCAAAGTCCCCTTTATTTGTAACGACCGAATAAATAAAGAAATGACCTAATTTTAAAAAATCCACAGTACTTATTACACAAAAACAAACCAGTGTATTCACTGATATTGTCACTTAAAAACGATGGTTTTAATTTTTTGAAAAGTAACATTGAAAGCTAAAAAGGCTCGAAATACTTAGGTAAAAAGTGGAACGGCACGGAGCTAGGGCAAGCACAGACGGTGAAAGACGCAGGCAAAATGAAGCTGCAGGTAAAATATCTGGCTATTTTACCTTGGATACATTTGTTGCAGGTCGCCCAAGTGTTAGAAACAACGACGCCCAATCTATGGATGCACTTATTATTATTATTTTAAATCACTTCAATTTGAAAACAAACTGGGAAAACCAGAATTTCCAAAAAAAAATTCACTTGCTTTTCAATAAACTGATTAAAACCCAGAAGACCCTACCTCCAAGTTTAGTGACGGCTCCCAATTTGGCTGTAACTAGCTAAATCTGGCTGCAAAAACCCTTAAACCTGCACATGTAACATGGAAAACCACACAAACTTCCAAAAAACCAAATTATCATATCTGTTAGCAAGATTCCAAAAAGTATTCAAAAATAACTTGCATGAAAAGTGATAAATGCAAGAACAAAGTAATCAACAACCAATTTAAGCAAGTGCACGTTTACCGAACATCCACTTTGATACCATATCGGAATGTTCCGTGAGGATCAATGATGGAGCCTCATGCACATCGAAGACAGGTTGCAGTTCCAATGGAGATGGGAACACTTTGTAATTAACAAGAGCATGAATCAAAAGGAAAAACAAGTACATAAAATACATCGGAGTGTCTGACATGCTCATAAATCAAAATGAAAGGGTACATATAGGAGTGATATGTAACTCCTGTACATGACACGTGTACACAACCTATGACCTATTCTCACTAAGTGAGATGACTAACCAACTAGGTGGACAAGATGTCGAATGACGACAAGTCTAGTGATATACATCATTTTACCACGGGTATATCATTTTACTCTCGAGTACAACCACAGGTATATCATTTTATGCGAGAAGAGACAAAAGACTACCAACTTTGAAGCTTAACAAGGGAAAAATTCTTTGTGCCATGGTTATAAAGGGTTTGAATACCCTGGTAGAGCGTGCAGAAGGTCTGTCAAGAGGAGGGGTAGATTGTTCCCTGCGCATAAGAGATGGAGATGCGAGCATGGCAGTTTTGCTACATCTTCTTCTTGGAGACAACTAAAGATATTCGAAAGAATATTCAACTTCTCTAGTTTGTCTAGTGTGCATCCTTCTCATGAAAAATGTGCAATGACTACTAAAAACAATATATCTAGATATTAGGATTCATCGGATGTGTTTGAACAATCCTCCAAAGGTTATATCTCAACAAGAACACATTAAAACTTGTTGAAATAAAGATGTATAGCTCTTCAAACTTGTCCCACTGGGCATGTCAAACACTATTGTAGCTAAAAATTACACCCATCCCAGATCAGGATGAACTGGGGCTTTGAGGCAACATGGGACTGTCTCCAAGATGTGGGATTTTTGCTTAAGACAGACCTCCAGAGAAGGTCAACTTCCTCTACCTATTTCTACCACTAAAACTACTCCTAGGAAGGGAAATGCAACTACCTATCATTACTCTACGATTCCAAGGGACCAGGGTGAGAAGAAGATGCATGAAAATGAAAACAAGGAAAAACGTGGTATGAATCGTCTCGGCTAAGTGAAAACAAGGAAAAGCGTGCACATGAAGGGAAGACATACATGCCACAGTTTAAAACGACACTCACTCGCTTTCATGGAGTAGAACAAACAAAATCCCTGCAAGAGATATGAAATATGCACAATAGATCAACAATGCAAAAGAATGGAAGAAGATGCAATAAAATTCGAACTAGGGCAAAGAATAGCCATAAAATCGAGATCAATAAAATTAGATCATAGTAGTATAAGTTCATCATTTAAACCTCAAGAATTATCTTGTCCATCTTGGACTTGCATATTTTCTAAAAATCAACCTGAAAGAAAATAGAACAAAATGATTTACCAAATATGCAGGGAAAACATGAACAAGATATTATTGGCGATGTGAAAGTTATGCTAGTTTTTCTAAAACTGGTTAATTGAGAAATGCATTTTGAGTCCTTTATCTTCTTAACACCCAAACAAAAATCATCCAAATAAACAAGACATAAACAATGGTCAGAGAGAAAATGATCTACATGCAATGACTCAACTTTGAGGCCTGTAACTCAAAATTCCAAGGAACAATGCTCTAAACAAACCAAAAGGGTCCAACCTTTACAAATAAGCATTATTCAACAATATGTAGAGAAAGAGGAAGAGAAGAGGAGGGAAAGAAAGGGAAACTCAAATTTTCAAATTGAATCACCAACAACATGCATTAAGTACTTGTAAATGCACTTGTAGCACTGTTAGATCCACCTCCCCATGTCAGCTTAGCTTGTGGAAGAAGGAAGGAGACAAAATATAATCAAATCTGGGTGGTTGAGTCAACTGGATATGTGCCTTAATGGATAAATTCATGCTTCCCCATTTCACCTACCAAATTCCTTTGAAATCTAATTTTAAAAATCCTAGTGTGTAGCCCATGCCACCAGCTTTCCAACAAGACCATGTGCGTCGAAATCTGAGCTTTGTAGTTGAAGTTATGGTGATTTGAAGATGTGTAGTACAAGATGAACACACAAGACACATGTCATGACCTGATTGGTAGAAGGATTTGGATGAATGTCTATTTATTTTGTCTTTTATACTACGTGTCATGCATTCATTTTCCATAAAGATTTGGTGTGTGGCTGACATCTTCTGATAGGTCATGTGTTATGCACTTTATCTGACAAGTTGAAACGTGGTACTCAATAACTTGTGTAAAAGATTGCACTTGGTGCATGCGTAAGAGAAAGAGGCACGAGAAGGATGAATGCAGGAGTTTATGAGATCGTACAAAAGGATGTGCAAGGCATGGGAATAAAAGGTGCATATATGCAAAGGTATGTAGGTATGCAAGGATGAAGAGGAATGTGCGAGAAAAGGGAACGCAAAAGCAGCTGCGAAGGGGAAATGCATGGCGGAGTGATGAGTGCGCACAAGGGAACTACGCAAGAATTAGAAAGGGGAAGGCATGTGCACAAAGGCAAGCCGATGACTTAGAAAAATGCAATGTAAGCTAAAAGGTGCACGTAAGAGGGGTAATGGAAGGATATGGAATAATTAAAGGAGAAGGGCAAAAGCGTGTGGAATGAATCAAATGGAAGAGAAAGCACATGGAAGAAGTAGGAAGGGCTCGCGCAAAGAATTGCAGCCAAGCATATGTATCAAAGAAATAAACAAGCATCGTGTGTGACCTAAAAATTAAGTCAGAGCCAGAATCTAACTACAAGTTGTCAAAATAACTAGGGGAGTTATTTTAGACAAAAAGTTGGAATCCCAAGTTAGGAGTATAACAGAAGCCCTAAAAGGAAATGAAGAAGAATGTTGCAAGCTCAATTCTAAAGTAGAAACCATAAGGGCCAAATAAGTAGAAGATGATATGAGATCCTTGAAATCAGAATTGGAGAAATCATATAGTAGATTGAAGACATATGAAAGGTTGGAAAATATCTCTTACACTCTAGATGATATATTGAACAATCAAATGTCGGTTAGCGGCAAAACATGTTTAGGTTTCAAAGGAGATCACATGAAGAGTAGAATAGATGACAAGGAAGGACCAAGTACCCATAAATATGTGAAGGAGACAAAGAAAAAAAATTCAAGAAGGTTAAACCATGTTAGACAACCAAATGCAACGAGGTACGGTTACTCTATTAATTGTTATTGTTATACTTGTCATGAATTTTGTCATAGGGCAAGAGAATGTGAAAGAAGGTTCTCAAAGAACAAGTATTCATGGAATGGTGAAATCCCCTTCAAAGTTCATTGTTTTTTATGTTGTGAATATGGTCATAAGGCTATGGATTGTAGTTAGAACTTCAGCTCTTATCAGGTAAGAGGTAAGAAGAATGTTGTGTGCTATAATTTTCATAATACTGTTCATATAACAAGATTTTTCTTGAGAGTTCATCTAAATAGAATAACAAAATGTTCAAGAAAGGAGACAAGTCAAAAATTTGTACACTAAAAGGTCTTAACTTGTAAATGAAAAAAAAAGATCCAAAATCAGTCAATGAAGAGCTTAAAATAGTCAGGACAATCAAGGTATCTAACCATGAATATCAAGCTAACGAGGATGATTCAAAGGTAGTAAGGCATAACATGGAATTTGATCCTGTCGAAGAAGTGTCAAGTTCAATCAAGAAGCTAGACATTGCAAACAAATCTAAGAAAGAGGAATTCAAGAAAAGCAAGCTCAAATCTGATCAAACATCAATTTAAGGAGGTGTTTTTCTATGATTGAAAACAATCCAGTTGTTGTCAATTTTT
Source organism: Taxus chinensis (assembly GCA_019776745.2). Classification (NCBI taxonomy): domain Eukaryota; kingdom Viridiplantae; phylum Streptophyta; class Pinopsida; order Cupressales; family Taxaceae; genus Taxus; species Taxus chinensis. Next base: position 192,087,623 of record CM034153.1, read on the forward strand.
GCCCCCCGGGAAAAAATGGACAATATGATAATACCTTGAGACCGAAGATTCTTCCATAAATATTTTGGGGTTATCAGGATAACTTCAAGCTTTGAAAGCCTTGTATGTTATTCTGGAAGGTTTTGGGATCCTCTGGGATTGTTCCTTCTTTTTCATATCTTGGAGGTTCAAATTGGTCTCGGAATGAGAAAATTGCCTTTGGAAGGACCCATACTTGCTGAACTCAAGCAAGACACAGTTAAAATTGGTATATATGTTTTTTCAAGTGTCTTTTCATACCCTCATGTCTCATTTGTTCGTAGAAAAGTTTAGAAGTTTAAGAAAGGACAACGTAAGGCTTGAAAATTTATCAACGCCAATCACAAATGGGCACGAGCTAAAATTGGTCGAGCTGCTCGTTGAGTTAGTTGGCATGTGTTGATGCGATTTGCGTAGAGTGAGCTCTGCACCGAGCTCATTTCGATGGTTGAATCTACATTCAGAAATCAATAAATCGGGACAGTGAGCAATGAATGTCGTGGAGTCATCGCAGGACTAGAAGCTCGGGAATGAGGCAAGCCAAGTTGAATCAAGCTTTCGGAGTTTAATTTCGGGGATTCTTTTCAGACAATTCCATTTTGGAATTTTGGATATTTTTGGGATTAAAAATGTCGAGCGAGTTGAAAATTCCAAATCCCGGAACCCCGAAACTCCAAAATTCGAAACAAATTCAGAGATTTTTTTGGAAAAAATTTCGGAGAAATTTTCGGGAAAAATTTTCGAGAAAAATTTTCAGAGAAAATTTTCAGAACTTTTCGGTTCAGAATTTCAGAACTTTTGACTTCGAAGATTTCTTTCAAAACTTTCCTCTACATAATTTCAGAGATTTTTCTTTCGATTATTTGAAGACTTTATTTTCAAAATTTCTCCAACTTCAGCTTCCGAAACATAGAGCTTAATATTTACTTCCACATCAAGGGGAAAAGAGAAGATGAATTAGGTTGTTGAGATATACAGTGAGTTACAGGGTGCAAGAACCACCATTTCTAAAGTGGACAAGTCATTTTCTAAAGAGAGTAAAAACCTGAATTTGAACCCAGATCAAGTTAAGCAGCCATGAGAGGATAGATTCGAGCTCTGAATCAGTCAAAGTTACAGGGTTGACTTAGTCAAAACCTTTTGCAACAAATTTGATATTTTCATGGGAGCATGTTCCCTTAATATTACCGACATTTCTATTTTTAGTTAAGTGTTAGTTAAGGGCCCAACTGTCATGGCTCAGCCTAAAAGGCTTATAAATGGTTGAGTATAAGGAGTATTGAGAGGATAAAGAGAACAGAGGATATAAATTATTTTTGAGAGGAGTTGCTCTTTAAGCTTGGAAGAGTGCTTTTGAGATTCTAAGATACCTTTTAATTACATTCAGAGTTACATCTTGCTGTTGAAAATCTGATTTATTATGTTGAATGGTTAATCAGTGTTTATTTTATGAATTTACAAATCCTTAGTGAGAGTGATTATCCTACCTTTATTTCAGAATATTTATTTCATGCTATGAAGGAATAATACTACTATCTTTTATGTCAGGTGTGGAAATCTTATTTTCCTTCTTCATTAATTTTATGTCATTATTATCCCTGGTTGCAGAAATAGATGTTTGATATATACATGTGTGGTTTTTGTATGATGAAATAATTGTGTTTCGAATCTGATTTGATCTACCCTTATAAATACTCAAGTTTAACAGAGGAACATCCACCCCTGGTTTGTGGTATTTTGTACCCTTTCTAGTTGTGATAGGTGAAGGTGGTCAGTGATGCAAGCATACCCCCCACATTAACCCTTCCAGATGTTAAACATCCCTTAATTTGGTGCATCACCACTTCTAGTTTAGGTTTTATTTCTTGCAAATCTCTTTCCCTAATCCCATGAAATGTTAGCATAGGACTAGATAGCCCTTTTATCTTGCATTAGAAGTAGTGTTGTGTTTAGTTTAGGAAGAGGAATCTAGCCTTCTCCGGAGGTTTTCCTTGAGCCCAAGTCCCACAGTTTGACAGGTGATCCCATGTGTCCCAATCACACCAAATGTTGTGATTCATTTTTAGGCCATTCAGGGGGTGCAGTGATTTGGTGACAACACCAATATTTAAGGAGAATCATGTGTGTTTGAAAGGACTTCAATAAGAAGAATAAACGAACGAGGATTTCATCATCATGCCTAAAAATCAATCCAAGAAGAGAAAGAGGATCTTAAAGGTTAACTACAAGATAGATGAAAATAAGCTGGAGAATTTGGGCTCTTTTGATGATTTCATATTTCTCTAGTGCCCTAAGATGCATTTATTGTCTTCACTTGGCTTCTTGAATTCATTCATATGTTAAGGAAGCAATGATTTGGTTGACCTCGAAGAAGGATCAGTGGATGATATGCTTGTATCTTGGTCCATTTATGAAGGTTCTGAGTTTAAGGAAAAGTATGAATGTCTTGAAGTATGTCTTTCTTGTAAAGTATGTATACTCTCTATGCGGCCTCAAGGAGTGTCTGAGTAGGTCAAGGTGTGTTGAAAAGTATTCATAGTTGCAGGGTCTCAAATTGATCTATGATAGCCCATGAAGGTTTAATCCAAGAATGTAGTTTTCAAGAGTAAGAGAATATTGAAGGTGTGTTTTTGAGTAAAACGGGTTATTTCAAGGACTCAAGGTATGACCATCAACTTGGTAGTTGTACTATTCAAGGCTACAATTCTTTCAGATTTGGGTTGATGAAATGATGAATGTGTATTGAGACTCCAAGGATAGTTTTGTGAGGTATGATGACTTGAAAAATCATAAGACATTGTATTGAATATCTATAATTGTATGTACCAGATGAAAACATCACATTTGAAGATGTATGGTTATGAGAAAGTGTGAATGTTAACTCTTGAAGTCTATTACATACAAGAAATGGTGAGTGCCAGGTGTTAGTATGAAGTTTTCGATATTTGTTCCTTAGGTATGTATTTGATGTGTGGCCATTATGTATAAGATGTCTTGAAGGCCTGTCATTGAATATATATTTTTCTATAAGGGAGACATGCAGTTTGAAGATGGTATATTCACTATTTGGGCATAGGGTTTGTACCTTGAAAATATAACTCAGTGTTCTATATGAGAGATTTGTATTCTTCTATCATTATATTGAATGCAAGAGACAAAACTGGAAAGTACAGTCTCATATTTGTGTGTTGAGATCTAAATGTGTGTCAAGTGTATGCCATGGTGGAGTGACTTGAAGCGTTGAAACAGGTGTGTTTTAGATTTGTTCAAGATTTTTTCGTTCAAGGAAAGTATTCTATGTGCTCAAGTGGATCCAATGTATGAGGATGGTTTGTGCTCTTTATGTCATGCTTGAAGTCTTGAATCGGGTTAATAAAGAGAGGTATGGTCATGTCTTGGAATCAAAGTATGTTGTTGTCATGATTGCATGGTAAAGAGTTTCAAGGAGAGTCAATCAAGTATGGCATGTTTTTTTAAGTCAGTGCGAAGACCTAATTTGGTTCCCTAAAGGTTCTAATGCTCCTTGAGGTTAATATAAAAATGATGAAATGAGATCTGAGCCAAGTGGTGAACAATGGTAAGTGTTGTTTCTCAAAAAGTTGGTTGTGTTTTGAGCAAAATGAAGGTATGCTTGAGTTGGTATAGGTAAGTAAGAGATTGAACACATGATTGATGAGCTTATAAAGGTTTAATAGAGCTAGGTGCATGCTCCCAAGGGGATTTAGGTCCTATGATGATCAGGTGTGTTATTATTTACATGATTTTTGAAGAAGGTATCTAAAAAAAATTAGTACAGGAGGATGTCTAAGAGACAAGGGAAGTTTACTAGTTCATCATGATGAGTTTGTTTCTTCTACAAATTGAGATAAAATGATTTTTTGATGCCTAACAAGAGTGATCTTGTTGTTATTATCAGAACTGTAACAATTTTAAAAAGTTGTACTTTCTCAAAGTTTGTGCCAAGTTCAATAATATAAAGAGCATGATCACATGGGGAGTTGTGTTGAGTATTTGAAGATATTATCGACATCAGAATGTATGAAATTGTATCATATGAGCAACACTAGAATATCATGATAGATGCCTCAAGGAGATTTGAAGACTATGATGAGCATGATGAGCAAGTAAAAACAATACCGTCTTATTAATGACCTTGAGGAGACTTTACAAGGTATGTATATTGTGGAGATTTGTTCAAGGAGAAATGTAAGTTTGAATTCAGGGTTTAAAGACAGTTAAATATGTTGTAGAAGTAAGTATGGGCATATGTTTGGTGTATAGTAGTCATGAGGATAGGGGAGAAGGTTTTAGCTCATGTTGTTAAAGGACTTAGGGGGAGATAGTAAGGCAGGTTATCATAAGGAGAAGTATGCATTTGTTTTAAAGGGATTAATAAGTATGAGTCAAGAATCAGGTCCATGGATCATTTGATGTTCTTAAAGTCAAGAAGTGATTACAAACCAAGGAGCTAGTAAGTAAGTTGAATACATTGTTATTGTTGTATGTTGTCAAATTGTTTCTCATGTCAATTTTTTATAGCACGCCTTTGTCATAGATGTCAAAGGGGGGGAGTGTGCTCAGAAACATGAAAGGGGGTCTTTAGGTGGTCTTGTAGGTTCTTGCATGCTTAGTTGTCATCAATATTTCTAAAGATGGTTGTCATCAATGACAAAGGGGGAGATTGTTGGACATTTTTTTATAGTGTTGTTGTCATTGATGTAAAGTTACATTGATGTAAAAGGGAGTCTAGGTGGCTTAGGTGTTTGTATGAGGTTTCATCCATAAAATAAGGTGAAGCTTGATTTTGTTGTGAAGTGATGATGTGTCATTATGTGTTTGTAGGATGATGTTTCGGTGCAATATGCATGATTTAAGGCGTGATTCAAGCATGTATGGTCTAATGTGTGAACTCCAAAGTGGTCAAAGATGGTTATGGTGTCTAGCATGTCCAAGAAGATGTGTCAGAGGTATATTGAGGTCTTTGTGATGGTAAACAAGTCAGTCCATGAGAGTCATGAGGTGATACAAGTCTTGCTAGGCCTAATCCTAGACCTAAGTCAAGCAAGATGAGTTGATAGCTTGACATATGGAGCAGAGCAGGTCAGTATAAGCATGTGGAAGGTATTGTGACATTGTATGAAATGTGTAGAAGGAATACAAGGCCATTTTTCATGTATATGATGCATGTTCGAGGTCCTTATGAAGCAAGACTATGAAGACAATGCTAGAAAACATGGGCAAGTCATGGTGTCTGAAGATTTTTGGCAGGGTGCAAGTATAAATGATCTTTAGGACAATTAAAGGAGTTCATTATAGAGGTGTAGACCAATTTTAAGGTCAAGAGGATAAATGACAAGTAAGAAAACTTTTTTTTTCCCTACCGAGCTCTTGAAACATTGTTTTCCTAGCTCGAGGTCATGTTTGGAGAGCTCAATTGCTCGTAAAATATTTGCATGGAGACTTAAGCCTTTCACCATAGTTGACACATGAAACTAAGAGCACTTTACAGCTGGAATGAGATCAAATGAAGTCATGTGTTTTATGAACGATTGTTAAGAATTGAAGTTGGTCAAAACCCTCCCCAAAACCCTAGTTCAAAGAGATAGGAAATAAATGCATTGTATGGGCATGAAATGACTTGGGACATATGGTATGATGAACCGGGCATGTAGAGGACTCCTCAAAGGTCATTTTGATGGTGGTTTCATCTTCCCGATGTTTTGGTAAGTTGAAGAAAAACTCTATTTTTGTGAAGATTTGATACTACAAGTGTGTGTTGAAGGTTTCATGAAGAGAAAAAAATTTTCCAAGATTCTTGGGATGTGTACTAAGTGGTCATTAAAATTTTCAGACAAGTTCAGTGCAATAAATGGGAGAAATAGGTCTCACAATGTGACCTACCGCTTAAGGGCTTAAAGGGCTAAAACTAGTCTTGTGGTTTGAAGTGTGCTTGAATGTTTTGCATATTGTAGCTATGATGAATGGACATGGATAGCTTGTTGATGTCTCATATGATGTGTTTGAGCTCCTTGGTTGATCAGATGATATGTTGTTTGGTTCAAGCTCTAATGGCCTAATCAGCCCTCTTAGGCTTGCCAAGATAGGTGATTGAAACATGTGTGCAAGATCATATTTGTCTATATGACCTATTTTGTGTGTACTTATGAAGGTGTGTCAGAATTTATTTGAAGTGTTCCATGTGGTTTCAGTCAGTTCCTAGAAGTGATATTTGAGGTGTTGGAGCTTCTTGAGACATTGTCATAGGTTTGAGCAGTTTGAGAAATGGAGTTGTTTAGAGGTCGTGTGCCATGTGTTTGGTGTATTCCATGAGTTATTACAGGTTTCTAATGATGAGACCTTTCCATTGATATGCTACTTATGCTATGAAAATGAGTTTTTCTATGTGAAGTCATTTATTTTTTAGGAGTGAATTTTAGGTGCTTGAAGACTTAGTTGGTGGTTGTTGCTTCTTAGTGTGTTCATGATGAAAATGAGGGTTGCATATGTTCTTGAGCTAGTTGATGAAGTTGAGAGGTTGTTGTTGAAGTGTGTGAAGCTTGTGGAGTCTTGATAATGATGTCTTATGCCATTGAAGTCTAAGAAGCATTTGTTGGAGATGAAGACCTAGTTTTCAACCTAATTGAGAAGCCTTGTGCAAGTTGGTATGTTTAGGCTCTTGCCGACTTATATGGTCTATTGAGATAATTTATATGAGAGAATACATGTGTTTCTAAGTTGTCATGAACGACATTAATGGTCTTAACTGACCCGTGGTTGTGTTTGTGATGAGTCATGTATAAAAGTGAAGGTGTATGTGTTCATTTGAACCAGTGGAGAAGAGAGAGATTTGAGCGAGCTAAAGAAGAGTGTTAAAGAGGTGTAAGAGGTATAGAGCAAACCTGAGAAGAGTCATGAGGAGTTAAGAGAGGAGCAAGTGTTAAAATTCATTAGGCCTAATCAACATATGAAGGTGCAAGTTTGAGCAAAGTAGGAGAAAGGAATGTTTGAGAAAGTTTTGAGTTGATTGAGTTGAACTAGTGATCACAATCAGTTGTTGGAGCACCAAGTCATCAAGTTATCTTCATCTTCAGGTGGTTGAGTTGGTGTTTGGTCATCTTAGGGGGTTTATCCTCCTTGTGGGGTTGGTGCCTCACTAAACAAATCTCTTGTGATGTGTAATATTCATGAGAGTCCTTTATATTGAGTAATATATTCAGAGGTTTAGTGGGTTTTCTTTCCCTTGAGGGTTTCCCACTTTATTTTTGGTGTTGATGTGTTCTCTCTCGTCTCTTGCACTTATGAATGGTTGTTACACACTTAATAAGCTGACAATTGATTATGTATGTTGAATGGTTGATTTGAATTATAAATGTATGTCATGTTAAATGAAGTAAAAGTTTTTGTGAGACTAATTCACCCCCCTCAGTCTTTGTGCTTCCAACATGAAGATGTTAGGGCCCATTGTAGGATTAGGATATGTGTGTGTTCTTAAGGGAATATCAAACCTCTATAAGTGCACGTTAGATCATTGTTCCATAAGATGTTGGGGTTCGGTGTAAGAGTAGGATGTGTATCCCTAAGGGAATATCAAGCCTTTCCAAGTGTGTATTAGGTCTCTCCCATATCAAATGGAATACATTGGGAATGTCCCATCGAATGAGAGACATTGGAATGCACTATAATAGTAGAATGTGTATACGCACCTAAAGGAATATCACTCAAGTGCACATTAGGCCTCTATCCTATTAGATGGAAGATGTTGAGGCCCACCTAATGGAAGATGTAAGAGTAGAATGTGTGTGCGAAGCAAATGTTACACTTTACATTATATAGTATTATAAAGAAAAAACTTGTGAACATAGAAAAGACACTTAAAAGCTGGTCATTTATACAAAGGCTTCAAACCTATAATTTCAGAACTTATTCAGTGATCACATGGATTCCTTTACAAGGGAAGACATATTAGCTAATGATTTGCAGTGACAGGGAATCCAATACCATGGCGAGTTGTTGGAAACGCCACAAACAACAGACTAGCAATCGCCCCAATCCCCACAGGCAGAATATCGAGCACCTCCTTCGTCTCCCCCTGCGCCGCAGGATACAAACAATTCACCACATTCTGGTCGAGCAGAGCTACTGCAGCGAACACCATTACAGACATGAAAGCGTGCCCAAAATCCAGAAACCGAAGCCTGTATTTCCCCTGCTCTGGAACATCGCCGCGCACATAATCAAACGTGCACAGTCCTCTGGGAGTGGCGAGCCCGTAGTAAATGCTTCCGTCGGGCCCCTTAAAACTGTCCGTAAAAGAAACCAGAAAGCAGGAAATCCCGCAGAGGGAGAGAAGAATTTGTGTCATGAAACGGGAAACCGCGTCGCAGTGGCCACTGTTGGAGAAGAGAGGACAGAGGACTTGGAAGGCGAGCACCGTTCCCGTCGGGAGGAGGTTCGCCAAATGTGCCGTGCTCGTAAATGTCTGGTTAATTGCCCTCTGTATCACAGATCTTCTCAACGCGCTGTCGTTGGTAATAAAAGCGGTAGTTTCTTCTTTTTCCTCGTGAATTAGGGGCTCCGTGATTTCGATCGGGGTCGCCATTTCTGTTTCTTTTGATTTCGTTGATTTTCTGTTGGAATCAAAATGCGAGCTCTGAAGTGGATGGCCATTTCTGCAGTTGGGAAGTTTATATGAAACTTTTTTCGTGCTTTCGCGTTGCGTAGTGTGTAAGTCGGAGCTATGTTTTGGATGATCGTAAAGAAAAGAAGTCGTTGGATTTAATTAGAAGAAAGGCATGGTATTTTGACAGTAAGTATGTGCCAAGTTTGGTATAATTCATCCATACGCTGGTCCATGAAAGAAGTTGGCTTTAAGAAGATCCCACATGGACGGGTAACGGAAAAAGATTGGCATACAAGTAAAAACGGGTTTAGTCGCGGGAAACCTAATTGATTCACCCAAGTTCATGACAAAGATAAAGACGTAGATATTGCGAAAGTAACAGCCAAGTTTTTATTTCCATAAGATAGATTCTTCGAGTTGAAAGTACAATTGAACAATACGCTACCTTACTTTGCAATTAATTTAAATTTAAATGTAGATATAAAATCATTAAAATATATTCAATTGTAGAATATTAAACAATTTAGAATATAGGACATTTGAAATTATTAAAAAATGTCAAAGAGAACTAAAATTATTAAAAATGTTAAACAATAATTAGGACAACGGTGGAAAAAAAGACGATCTTAAATTGTACGTATGTTTGACAACAATCAAATAAAAGGATTCTATCATGAGATTTTTTATTTACAAGTGAATAGATCTATTGACTATAATGTCACTATTTTGTTGCCGATCGATTTTATTGTCAATTGTCAACATATAATATTTGGTGAAAAACAAAATTAGACATTAAAATGAAAAAAATCTAAAATTTTCATAAAGTGATAAAGAGATTTTCGTGTTGAGACGGAACCACACAACACATAAATGGCACAACCAAAACCATGAAAGTGTGGTTCTAGAAACTTTATGTGAATATGAACCTAAATCTTTGAACTTCACCTTTTGTTTATGGTCTACAAAAATCTCATTTGTTTTTCCAAAATTCGCTCCATATTATTAGAAGATTGTCCTCCTTCAAAATTTTAATTTGACTTTTAGGTCTCCATAATGTGTAAGAAAAGCAAATGTGCTTTGGGGATTGTGATAACCAAGAGAAAATTTGACCTTCCATGATATTTATCAAGCCCCTAAACAATTAAACAAATTAGAAATCAACATACAAGTATAATGCAGCTTAACATGCAGTCAATTGATGTAAACATTAGTGAATGCAAAATGCTTCTCTAAATGCTTGAACTCTAATGTTGATAGATGCTTTTGAAAATAGATAGATCAATGTTTCTTTTACAACTTTAATAAATTATGTTGTTTGATCAATTTATGTTTATCTTGTTATCTATTAAATGTTTTAGTGCATTTAAATATTTATATACTTCTTGAATTCATTTTAAAACTCTATTGGTACATACGATAATATACAATAGGTCAAAAAATACAACACTAGGGATAAAAACATTTGAAAGACCCAAAACACGACTCAAAAGAGTCCAAAAAGAGTGACCAAAGTTATAGAAGTATGATTTTAGTTTACCAAAACCATACTTCTAAGATTCTAACAAATATAAAACTATGCAAAAACATAGAAGAACGTTGAGAAGATAAAAAGGAAGAAAGAGAACCAAGGAAATGGAATATGAAACATGATTAAACGAAATTAATAGATGGAAAATAGAATCAAAAGACACCAACAAATAATTGAAAGCACTAAAAATCATACAAACCATAAAAAAAGACAACACCCTAACCAAAAATAAATAAAAAAGGAAAGTCGCGCCTCAAAAAAATCTAACTTAAATCAATGATCAACAAATACACAAAATGCAATACCATAGAAATTGACTAACCACACTAAAATATGGTGAATTTGTTTTGGAGGATTCTGTACACTTTATTTATTACTAAAAAATGTTTTGTATAGAAAAGGGTAAGTGTACCAAGTTGCAGGGCCAAAAGGGGGTCTTAAGTGGACATTTTTTTTCTAAAAAATAAAAATATTTAACTTTTACTAGTTATTTGAAACAATTAGACTCAAAATTGGAAGATGTTATAAGAATATGAATTGTAGCATTTTGAGTCTAGTTTCTAAGCTACTAATTTTTTTTTTAAATGGTTAATTTTAAGTGAGTTAAAGAACTAAAATATCAACATGTGCTCTTATTTTTGTTAAAAAACATAGTAGACAGTCGGTCGTGCCCCCCACTATTTTTTAGCACTATTTAGTATTTTTGAAAACCATTTGGTAAAAATATATACAGGAGCATCTAGTTTGGGCTAGATTTTTTTAGCAAGTATTTTTTTAATGATTTTTCAAGTACCAAAATTTTAAACTTTTAAAAATAATGGAGTTCCAACCGTGCCCCCCTAACTACAAAAAAAATATCAAAAATTAGATTTTTTTAATATATATAGAATTAGTCATAGTTTGGGCCTGTAAAATTTTTAATCAATTTAAAGAAATGCAAAAAAAGATACATGACAAAATATAAGTGTTTACAATCATTAAAAATATCTAGGTATAAAAGACATAATTTGAAATAAATATAAATGGAAACCTTAGAATGGTCAGAAAAGTACAAAAAATACATATCTAGAAAGAGGATAGTTTTCTTGACATTGTAGGCAAATTTTTAATAAAGATAGAAAATATTTTTTGTAGGATTTAGCATGGTGGAAGATGAGTTTCTGCATATTTTTTCAAAAACACGCAAGTTACTTTGTTGTTGCAGGTCCAAGGCGCAGGTTTAGGAAACCAAAGCAATTTTAAGCCTGTAAATTCTTGGTTTGTGAGCATAATAGATGGAATGTGTACTCGTTAAAACACGTGCACACTATAACATGTACGCATTCCACATAGTATATGCATTATATGTTTTTATGGCATGCTTCTATTTACAAAAATAAATGTTCAAGTATAATTTTTTCATTATTTTAATAAATGGAAAACTTATATTTTGAATTTATTTTAGTAAATATAAGAAATTAGGGTCGCTCTGCACCTTATGGAACTAGTCCCATAGCTCCATGAGTCACGGTTTAGGAGATAGTTTTTTTATAATATAATATGGTCAGTATATAGGTAATTTTCAAGATTTCAACATTCAGCCTAAAGCTTTTAGCATTTAAATTCTACAATTGATGTCTATTTTGGCAATGAATATAGTCATTATTTAGGATTTGGGGCCTTTTGGATTGCTTACTGACATTTGTAGGAGTGTTAGATGTGTCAAAATTAGATTTTACAAACCTTACAACTCTCAAATGAAACAACAATTTCTCAAATATATGCACTCATGAAATTCCTTATAATACATAACAAATCAAAACACATTTGTTGGACTAATTTAATTGGTGTTTTCATTGATGTGAAGTTGCATTTACGGAAAAGGGTGTCTAGGTGGCATAGGAGTCAACATGAGGTGTTAATCATCAAGAATCACGAAGTTTGATTTGTAGTGCACTGTTTTGGTGCCATGAAGTGTTGCATTGGTGGAGTGTTGGTTTGGAACCAAAATGGGCATCTTCACTATTTTGAGTTTCTTCATGACACCTTCAAGCCTTAGAGAAAAATAGATGTCTCCAACATGTAGAGGATTTATGTAGCTTTCCAATGCCTAGTTTTTTCCTTCTAACTCCTTACAAAGCTCCTAGAATCTTCCATATAATTTAAGTTTCACCATTAGACTGTTTGTTCCTTGCACCTAGAAAACCTGATGTTGAGCAGATAGTTCTTGAATGATTAAACCTTTCCCAAATATTCCTAAATTACCTTCAACACTTTCAAGATTCCCTGACATCACCTTTGGATGCTTAAGATCTTTCCTAAACTCTCCCGGAGGGTGTTTTAATAGCTCTAGAATGGCCAAAATAACTAGCATGGAAATTGAAAAATTTGAAGCATAAAAACTATGCCCTTAATTGAAAATAAGGCTTCTTAGTCACTATGCATCCTTCCTCTGGTGATGTAGGAACATCTTGTTAATAATCAATTTTGATTTTCTTAGGTGACTAGGGGTATCTTGGGTCTACTTGAGATGGCCATAGCTTTTACTAGTCTATTTGGACTCCATAGGAAAGAATAGGGAGTTTCTCTCCAAATGTATAATTTGAATATTTGAACTAGCTCTAGCTATGTTGTAAGATTAGGTGTTAAGTGACACAATCCTCTCAGACTGAGATATCAAATTTGGAGATTAGAGACTATTTTACAAAGCATTTACACGTGTAAATATCTTGTTTTAGATTGTCTTCTTATCTATAATAGTGTTCATGGCTTCATGGAACCCTCACAGTGTCCAGGGAATGGAAAATAGGTAGAAAGAATTACTTAGACCAAATTATACCATGTTTTAAAAGTTTAGTAGTATGTAGCATGAACATAATGATTCAATGGAATCTTTGAGTTAATTTCATGGCATTGATCAAAAGGACTTGGTGTTGCAAAAGTCAAGAAAAGGTAATAATCCATCTAAAGAAGGATTTCTTAAATTAAATTTACGTTCACAATCCTGATTGTGTGTGCCCATTTTTAAGGGCCTACAGTAGAAAATTCATTGTAAAAGTTAATATTTATGCCTGGTAAAGTCATTAATAAGGGTAGAGGAAGGTAATAAGAAGACCAAGAGCTTCAAAATCCCTAGTACAAGTTGGAATAAGAATAAAATTAGGGTAAGTGCACCAAGTTGGGGGGCCAAAAGGGGGGTTTAAGTGGACGCATTTTTTTGAAAAATAAAAAATTTCAACTTGTACGAATTTTTTGAAATAGTTACACTCAAAATTGGAAGATGTTGTAGAAATATGAATCGTAGCATTTTGAGTCTAGTTTCTAAGCTACTAAATATTATTGAAAACGGATAAGTTTAAGTGGGTCAAACAACTAAAATACCAACATATGCTCATATTTTTGTTAAAAAACATAATAGAGTGACTTTCGTGTCCCCACCATTTTTTGAGCACCATTTAGTATTTTTGAAAACCCTTTGGTAGAAAGATAGCTAGGAGTATCTAGTTTGGGCTCCATTTTTTTAAAGATTTTTTTAGGGAATATTTTTATGTTTATGATTTTTCTAGTACAGAAATTTTATGTTTTAAAAAATAACGGAACTCCGACTGTGCCCTCCTAACTACCTCAAAAAATATCAAAAATTATATTATTATTTTTTGAATATGTATAGAATTATGCCTAGTTTGGGCTAATATATTTTATTATTTCTTATACTTTAAATTTATTTATGTAAATATAAGAAATTAGGGTCACTCTGCACCTTATGGAATTAGTCTCACAGCTCTATGAGTCATGGTTTAGAAGAGTTTTTTAAAGTATAATTTGATTAATACATAGGTAATTTTTCAAGATTTTAGCATTCAGCCTAAAAAATTTAGCGTTTAACTTCTATAATCAAAACCCTAAACCATAGGCCATAAACCTAAACACTAAAATGTAAACCTTGAGCCCTAAACCCTAAACCTTTAACCATGATCCCTAGAACTTAAAACCTAAACCTTAAACCCTAAACATTCAACCCTTGCCTGGGAACCCTAAACCTTGAGCCTTAAGCCCTAAACCCTAAGATATAAGCCCTAAACCCTAAACCATGAACCATGAGCCCTAAATGCTAAACCTTGAACCCTGAACCGTAAAAACTAAATCCTAAAACCTAAACCCTAATAAGCCCTAAAATCTAAACTCTGAACCCTATACCATATACCCTAAGCCCTAAGCCCTAAAACCTAAATCCTAAACCCTAAACCTCGAGCCCTAAACCATAAACCCTAAACCTTAATCCCTAAACATTAAATCCTAAACCTTGAACCCTGAACCATAAACCCTAAAACCTGAACCATAAACCATAAACCCTTATCCCTAAACACTAAATCCTTAACCCTAAACCCTAAACCCTAAATCCTAAACCCTAAATATTTAACCTCGATCCATAAACCCTAACCCTAAACCTAAAACCTAAATCCTAAACCATAACCCTGAACCCTGAACCTTGAACCTTGAACCCTGAACCCTAAACCCTAAACCTTAAACCCTGAACCATGAGCCCTAAACCCTAAACCCCAAACCATATTTCATCAATATTTCCTAGTCTCGTGCCTAGAACCATCATTGAGTCTACTTATAGAACTACCTTGTTTATGAGAGGTGGGACAAGTAACTAAATGGATATGACATCTACCTTGTGCCTTGTAATGCATATATTACACATCTCTTCCAAACTTGTTTCTCCCCACATATACTTGCGCTCTTGAATGTAAATTTATTCACACTCTGAAACAAATTTTAGATTTCTCATATTTCCATGTATGGTATTATGCAAGCTAGGATGACCCATTAGAAGCTAGAAAAAATAACCATCACAACAAAAAAAATTATCTTAAAGGAAACAAAAGAAACATAGAGAATATATCAATGCAGAGGTGTAGGATCATAATATCAACAGATGAAAAACATCAAATTTTGATGACTCTCTTTGAATGTTCTACCTACAAATTCGATGAACCCTGAACTCTGTAACCTAAACCCTTAACCCTCAACCATGAGACCTAAACCCTAAACTATAAATCCTAAACCCTAAAACCAAACTAATAAATCCTAAACATTAAACACTAAATACTAAACCCTAAAACCCAAACCCTAAACCCATAACCCTAAACCCTTGACCCTAGACCCTAAACTCTGAGCCATAAGCCCTAAACCCTAAATATTAAATCCAGAGCCACGAGCTCTAACCCCCAAACCTTAAACCAATAACTCTGAACCCTGAACCTTAAGCCATAAACCATGAACCATGAACCCTTAACCCTAATCCCTAAACCTTAAGCCTTGAACCCTACACCCTAATCCTTGAGCCCTAAACCCTAAACCTTAAACCCTGAGCCCTAAACCCTAAATCTAGAGCCCTGATCTCTAACCCCTAAACCTTAAACCCGTAACTAACCCCTAAACCTTAAACTCGTAACTCTGAACCTCGAACCCTGAGTCGTAAACCTTAAACCATGCACCCTAACCCCTAAACCCTAAACCTTGAGCCTTGAGCCCTGAGCCATAAACCATAAACCCTAAACCTTAAGGCCTAAATGTTAAATCCTAAAGGTACCTAAACCCTAAACCCTAAACTCTAAACCCCAAGCACTAAATCCTAAACCCTAAGCCCTAAACCCTAAACTCTAAACCCTAAACCCTAAACTCTGTGACCTAAACCCTTAACCCTAAACCCTAAACCTCGAGCCTTAAACACTAAACCTTGAACCCTTTGCCTTAAACCCTGAACCCTTACGTTTAAACCTTAAACCCTAACTCCTAAATCCTAAAACGTAAACCCTAAATCCTCAACCCTAAACCTTAAACCCTGAGCCCTAAACCCTAAACCCTATACCATAAACCCTAAACTCTAAGCCCTAAATCCTAAACCCTAAACCCAAAAACCTAAACCATAACCCCTAAACCCTAAACCTTGAGCCCTAAACCCTAAACCCTGACCCCTAGGCCCTAAGCCATAAGCCCTAAGCCAAAACCCTAAACATTGAACCCTTAAACATAAACCCTCAACCCTAAACCCTAAAAACTAAACCCTGAGCCCTAAACCCTCAACTCTCAACCCTAAACCCTAAACCCTCAACCTTTATCCCTAAACCCTAAACCCTTTTCCCTAAACCCTGAACCCTGACCTTTAAACCTTAAACCCTAACTCCTAAACCCTAAACCCTAAACCCTAAATCCTCAACCCTAAACCTTAAACCCTAACTCGTAAACCCTAAACTGTAAACCCTAAATCCTCAACCCTAAACCTTAAACCTTGAGCCCTAAACCCTAAACCCTATACCATAAACCCTAATCCATAAACTCTAAACCCTGACCCCTAAACCCTAAACCCTAAGCCCTGAAACCTAGGCCCTAAGCCATAAGCCCTAAGCCAAAACCCTAAACCTTGAACCCTCAAACATAAACCCTAAAAACTAAACCTTGAGCCCTAAATCCTGAACCCTCAACTCTCAACCCTAAACCCTAAATACTCAACCCCGATCCTTAAACCTTAAAACCTGAACCTTGAGCCATAAAACCTAAACCCTCAACCTTGACCCCTAAACCCTAAACCTTGAACTTTGAGCCCTAAACCCTCAACCCTTAACCCTGAACAATAAACCCTAAACTCTAAACCATAAACCTTAAACCTTAAACCTTAAACCTTAAACCATGAACCCTAAGCCCTAAGTCCTGAGCCCTAAACCCTAAAATCTGAACTATGAGCCTTAAACACTAAACCTTAAACCCTAAACTCTAAACCTCGAGTCCTAAACCCTTAGCCCTAAGCCCTAAACCCTAAACCGCGAGCCCTAAACCCTAAACCCTAAATCATAAACCCTCACCCAAAGGAAAGTCCTAAAAAGATCATTCAGCGTGTTTCAGTGTGTAGGGAATAATGTTTAAGGTGATTGATCGACTCATTTAGTTTTGATGAGAGATTACTTCCTTTGAAGGCCTAAAAAGGCATTTTTGGCCATTTTGTAGTTAATTGAACATCCTTCAAAACAAGCTAAAATGAGCTAGTCATGTCACCGAGTTATCAAGGACCATTATTTATAAAGTATTAAGGCATCGTTTGTCTCCATAAGAGACATATGAGTAAAAACATGTATGAGAATCATGAATTTAATTCCATGAAAGGATGCTTTTAGAGCTAGGAAAGGTGAGGGGATGATCTTTATATGGAGCACCATGTTTCTAAGAATGAGCAATCATCTGAGTTCACTTGATGCAATTCACTTGGTACTATTTGTAACAACTCATTCAACACCTAGTAGTGTTATCACACCTTAAGGAGGAAACATATGACAATCACCTCATTTTGGCCATAGGACAAGAATCCCATTCATCATAGAGTTAATTCTCTATCTAAAGTGAGGAATCCTCTATCTACAAAGTGAGAATCTCTTTTTAGTAAGAAGTAGACAAACATCATAGAGTTAATTCATGGTCACTAAAGTGAATTATGGACCAAATTTAAAAATTAGTACCAATTCAAGCAGTGGTAGGGCCAAAAATCTATTTTAGAAGGTCAAAAAACCTTTAAAAAATGAATATATGCTTTCCCAAAACAAAGACCGACTGCAATATATATGACCTGAAAGTTTTAGGTCGTTTGTTGAAATCCTAAAAATGAGTAAATACTGACCAGATTAGATTTTGAAAAACTATCTTCTAGATTATAACTGTTGGAGCTACGAGACCACTTCCATAAGGTGTAGAGTGACCCTAATTTCTTATATTTACTAAAATAAATTTAAAGTATAAGAAATAATAAAAGAAATCTTATTCTTAAACATTTATTTTTGTAAGTATAAACCACCAAAACACATATGCATGGTCCATACTACACAAAACGCGTACGCGTTTTGACTTCTTTGAAACACGTACGCGTTATAGGTTCGGTGATTACCGAGCCAAACAAATTAAAACGCGAGCACGTTTTAACAAAACGCGTATGTGTTTCGTCTGTTTTCGGGTTTTTGTCCACTTTTTGGCCCCCCAACTTTGTGCACTTACCCATTAAAATAATATGTAAATACAGTTTAGTAATGTTAATGCCTAGTTTGAGGGCTAGGAAAGATGTACTTTTAGAAAAATATTCTTTATTCCGTGTGTTTGATGTTGGTGGAGCCTCTTACAAGTTGGAGGATGGCCTAAGGTAATTAAGGACTCATAAAATCAAGGCATACAAATAGAGTATTTATTGGTTAGTATGTAAAGGAAGCAATGTATAATCATGTTTATTTCTTGGGACTATCAAGACCAACCTTGAGAAATAGTTGTCTTCAGAAATAAAATCGTAAG
Source organism: Taxus chinensis (assembly GCA_019776745.2). Taxonomy (NCBI): domain Eukaryota; kingdom Viridiplantae; phylum Streptophyta; class Pinopsida; order Cupressales; family Taxaceae; genus Taxus; species Taxus chinensis. The sequence goes on from CM034153.1 coordinate 192,106,102, forward strand.
GAAGTTGTAACTACTATTTAGGGAGTGGTGTTATAATTTTTTGAATCCTTGAGGAACATGGGAAAATTCTTATACAAATTTAATCAAGAAGACATATTGATAGTCTTGCATAGTTCCATAAAGAAGCCTAGAGAGAGTACGGGTTTGTATGGAAAGCCTTAAGTGAAAAAGGAAGAATGGAGTGATTTGCATCAGTGATTAGGACACGGATAAACATAGTAAGATGAGTGAAAATATTATTGAGTAAAACTCAAGGTGAAGGTGAAAAACAAAGTTGAGAATATTGTTTAGAGCTTAAGCAAACAAGGAATCTTAAAAACCGAAAAGTTGAAAATCTAGCAAGATGATAGATAAACGAGTAATGGAGCATTGAGGTGTGCTTGAGTAAGGTGTATGGGTGCATTGAAAGTTGGATGTAAGGATGAAACAAGTGGTAATCCATTAAACCCTTAATTTTTCTTTCAAACCCTAACTAGACCTACTTGAAACAAACAAAAAGGAGAAATTTGATTTGGGGAAGTTGTATTTTGAGTTGAAGTTATATAAAAAGGATTATAGGGTACTCTCTATCATCTGGCCAGGTTGCAGTTAGAAAAATTATCCTTATGAGGTTTTCTCCACGTGACTTATGGTTGTGATTACTTGAGCATGTTGGTAGGGATGCCCTTGAAGTGTTCTATGTGGTAGAAGAGCTTAAAAGTGAACTTTGAGGTGTTATTTCATGTTGGTCTAAAATTCCACTCACTTTCTTGACCATGATTGGAAATATCATAATATTAATGTAACAAAACATTCTAAAATCAATGGAACAACTTTTAAGACTTGATTTTTCCTGAACTTAAAAATTTAGATTCATTTTTGTCTAAAACCAAAAGGGGCGGCCACAATGTTTTGAAATTATTCATGAAACCTTCAAGCCTTAGATAAAAATGGATGTCTCCAACATGTAGAGGATTCTCATATCTTTCCAATGCCGATTTTTCTCCTCCTAACTCCTTACAGACCTCATGGAATCTTTTGGAGAAGTCAGGTTTCAACATTAGAGTATTTCTTCCATATACCTAGAAAACTCGTTGTTAAGCAACTAGTCCTTGAATGAGAAAACATTTCCTAAATTACTGCCAACACTTCCAGGATTCCCCGACATCAGATCTGGATGCTTATGATCTTTCATAAACTCCCTCGGAGGGTGCTTGATTAGCTCTAGAATTGCCAAAATAACTAGCATGAAAATTGAACGTTTTAAAGCATGACAACTAAGCCCTTAATTGAAAATAAGGTTTCTCAATCATTATGCATCCTTCCTATGGCTATCCTGTCATCAGTTCAACCTTTACCTTGGCTCAAAGGAAACTCCTAATAATATCATTTAGTGTGTTTTAGTGTACAAGGAATAATGTTTAAGGTGATTGATCAACTCATTTAGTATTGATGAGAGACTACTTTCGCCGAAGGCCTAAAAAGGCCATTAAGTAGCTAATTGAACACCCTCTGTAAGTGTCTAGAGAAAATATAAAGAATATGAGGGTGATTTCAGATACAATTGAAGACGTTTAAGTAAATTTAAGAAATTTTAGGAAATAAAACCTCATTCAGGAGAAATTCGTTTAAGACTGGGTTTTCAGATGTAGGGAATGAAATCTAAAATGGTGAAAGCTGACTTCTTTGGATGATTCCAGGAGTTACAGAAAGAGTTGTGATAAAAAAGGCATTGGAAAGCTATTATAATACTCTACAAGGTAGAATAATCAATATTGATTTAAGGATCAAATACTTATTGAGGTACATCAAAACTCTGTAGTTGTTCCTCCCAATTTAAAAATGAAATAAGACCCAAAATTTGAGTTACATGTAGAATTAGATTTTTAGAATAGTTTTATTTATCGTAAAATTTGATTTGATGTGTTTCACTGAATTATGGAGGTCAAGAAAATGTAAGTCATTCTCAAATTTCTTTCAAGGATTCATCCCCTATCTGGAAGACGAAATCCATTTTCATGAGGAGCAACTTGAGAAAAAGGTGTTCAGGTACCTTGAGCATGCTTCCAACTAGGTATCATCTTGGTCAAGAAATTGATTTATGAAGGATTTGTCATATTCAAAGGTGAAATGTGGAGCTAAATAAGTGACTTGATGATCATCATATCTTGAAACTTTCATCGTACCCAAATTTGTCCAAAGAACAAGCTAAAATGAGCTAGTCATGCCACCGCGGTATCTAGGACCATCATGTGTGAAGTATTAAGGCATCATATATCTCCGTGAGAGACATATGAGAAAATATGTGTATGAGAAGCATGAATTTGATTTCATCAAAGGATTATTTTAGAGCCGTGAAAGGTGAGGGGATGATCTTCATATGACCACCCTATTTCCAAGAATGATAAATCATCTCAGTTCACTTGATGCAATTCACTTGGTGTAGTGTTCTTAAAAACTCATTCAACACCTAGTAGTGTGATCACACCTTAAGGAGGAGGCACATTACAATCACCTCATTTTGGTCATAGGACAAGAATCTCATTCAGGGAGCAATACTCTACCGACAAAATGAGGACATCGTTTCACTAAGTAGTAAATAAGCATAATATAGTTGATTCATGGTCACTAAAGTGAATTGTGGACCAAATTTCAAAATTGGTACCAATTCGAGCAGTGGTAGGGCCAAAATTCAATCCAGAAGGTCAAAAACCCTACAAAATTACTATATGTTTTCCTAAAACAAAGACTGACTGCAATATATATGCCTTGAAAACTTTAGGTCATTGGTGAAATCCTGAAAATTAGTAAGTACTAACCAGATTGAATTTTAAAAAACTATCTTCTAAATTATAACTGTTGGAGTTACAAGACCACTTCCATTAGGTGCAGAGTAACCCTAATTTCTTATATTTACTAAAATAAATTTTAAGTATAAGAAATAATAAAAGTATAATTTTTTTATACTTTTATTATTTCTTATACTTAACATTTATTTTAGTAAAGATGTCCCCTTCCCCCTACTAAAAAATCATAAATCTAGAAACGCGTACATGTTTCAAATAGACTAAAACGCGTGTGTTTTACCTGTTTTCATATTTTTGTTTACTTTTTGGCCCCCTAGATTGATGCACTTACCCAAAATGGGTTTTGATGTGTTCCCATTTAACTTTTACATTAGTTTCATTTGATAAATACTTCACAAAATAAATTTTAAATGGTCTCTTGAATTGTAAAATGTATATACTTTGAAATAAATGTAATTGTTATATTATTTATGTGAAAAAGAATTAAAAGTTAGCTTCACATGGAGGGGATTTTTATGCTTCACATTGAAACAACATGCTTTGTAGAGTAAATGGGTTTTGACATGTTCCCATTTCAATTTTACATCAATTTGATTTGATAAACACTTTTTTTTTTTTTTAAATGGTCTCTTAAATCATAATATTTATATGCTTTTAAAAAAAGTAATTGGTATATGATTTATTTGAAAAAGGATTAGAAGATAGCTTCGCATGAACTTGAGATATACACAAGATTTGTTATCCACCTTTCCTCGTACTCCAATCAAAGTTGCATGGCATTTAGACAATAGATATTATGAGGGTGTTTTATACATACTACTTAATTATATCTTTTTTATGTCCATGTTTAATGATAAAGAATGTTATTAGGTAGAAAATGAGGTCCACATCGCTTAGCTTTGAATGACTCAATGAGGATTTTTAGTCATAGAAGTAATTCCAAGATGTAATGACGTGATTACTTAGGTGATAAAGTGTAGTGCCCAACACAAACCGACCTCCTTGCGTCTTTGTTTACGACCATTCAGGCATGGCCGAATGGCCATTGTTTGTGGTGTGCACCCAGTTGGGCTATGAACTGTGTAAACATGTATATATACACAAACACACACACATTATATATATATACACACAAACTTATATAAAAATAATACAACGCTTCTCATAAGAGATTTAAACCTATGGGATTTTTCCAAAACCTGAAAAAAAAATCAAACCCAATAATAACCACATGGCAACCCTGGATGAGAAACCTTTCCTTCCATAGTCTAAGCTTTTGATCAAAAGATTAATGCAAAAATCAATTAAGCTTGAATATCTTAACCCTAAACGGACATACAATGAAATGGAATCAATAAAATGGAGGAGTGACGTCCATTCTTGCTCGAGCTCCATGAGTTTTCTCCTCCTCTTCAACATACCTGCAACCAAGAGTTTTTCAAACAAATGAGAATGAAAATAAAATAAAAGTGACTTTGTATGAAGGGCATATGGAAATTAGGGCATCCTTAGATGCCTTAAGATCCTATGGTGGAGGGCCCTTTGATCCGAGGGTTCTCCTTTAATCCTTATTTGGCCTTTTAAATGATTCAAATTTTGCTCATTATATTTAATAGTTAGGGATTAATTTTATTCTAACTTAAGAAATATAATATGAAGGGGCATGGGTCCATTTGGGTGACTAAATAGGACCCATGCCCAACTTCACAAACCTTTTTGGACATTTTTTTGCCCTTTAATGATTCCCAAAATTAAATCGCCTTTATTTAAATTAACTTGATTAATTTTTCTCACCATGATTTTTTATCGTCGTAAATTAAAATATTGTAAATGGTGTACTTAAGTGGCTTAGTGTTGTATCCACCATAAAAAAATTTGTTATCGTGACTTAGTCATTTTTGCACATTATTACTATTAACACAAAAAAAAATTATTATCACAATTTATTATTATAATATTATTTACAATTTGCTTTGGTAATTTTGGCTTGTTTTGGACCAGCGTCGTACGAGGCACGACATAAAGCAAGTATTTAAAGATAACTTTATAAAAATTACATATATATTTTGAAGCAACAGAGGAGGAGAGGGAGAGAGAAAGAAAGAAAATAATACACCAATTATTCATTGTATTTTTATTTAAATAAACATTAATAAAAAATAGACCTAACTATATAAAATAGGGGATATCTAGTGTATAAAATAATACGGAAATTACATAAAATAATTGAAAACATGAAAAATATTAGAGAATTATGGTTTGTAATGCATAATTATGTGTAAATACAAAGATAATGGTCATTGATAGATAACAAGAGACAAATCCAAACAATAAAGAAAATTGACCCTATAAGACTAAAACTTCATGGCCACAATGACCATTTCTAAAACAATATGAAAATGGTTGACAAGACCAAAAATGAGTTTATAAATGGACCATTTCTAACATATATTTGAAACCTAAGTCTATGGTTATGATCACCTAGTTATGGTTGTCGAAAACCTTGCTCACTTTTCTTGGATATGTTTTGAATCAATGGGAAACTATGCTTCTTTCTCAAAACCCTAATCCAACATTAATACTATATATAGAAAACTAAAAAATATAATTTGGATTCGAGGTCCTATCTCAATTAGAGGTCCCCTTTGAGGAAAAAGACTTGAAATCAACATTTGTTCCAAGTCAACAAGTAGTTTGGTGTATGAAAGGGTATCAATCCTTATCTTTTCAAATAGATGCAAGAAATAGTAAATGATATATTCTCTCTAAATAATTGAATTCTTGTTTTTGCATTAGGATGCTCTTGGAAATAATGTTTTTTTCTCTTAAGAATTCAATAACACTCATGATTAATTTCTCGTTACAAATTCAGTGTGTAGTTGATTTCTAAATGCACTAATGTACTTGTTTTTTATAGACTTACTGAATTCAAATTAGGGTCATATTGGCATGCAAATACACAAAAAAATGAGTGAGAAAACTTATAAGAAAATACAAAAACTAAGCTCGGGTACGGGAAGTCCATATATATGTAAGTTGTGACTCCCGTAACATGAAGTGAAGCATCTTAGTCTAGATAGAGGGGGGAGGCTGATAGAAGCAAGCACACCCTCTAGATATATGTGATGAAGTGAAGCATATCAGCCCTATCAATTAATTATATATGGCCCCTTAGCGTCCTAACTATAGATAGAACTATTGAGATCATAGCATATATGGATAGAGGTAGTATGTTACGATGATCCAGAGAAACATGTGGTTTCCGAACCAATTGAGATGACCCAAGAATCCCGCTATTCCGATTTCGCTAGTCCTCGGGAACAAATGGCGCGTAGCGACTTCTAAGAATAGCCCTATATCTCCCATATCTCTAGTTGTCAGGTCAAACGAGCAAATAGATGGGAAATGCTACGCCTTATATAGATAGATAGATGGCCAGAGAAGGGAACTGGCCCGCCTCGATATGGATATGGGCAATTACTCACAACTCATATCATCGATCTGAGGGCCCTCCCCCTCCAGTTAAGTTTCGATTGAGATAAGATATATGGGGGGCGCGGGGCCAAATAGGAATATATGGCCAACCCACAACCATCTCCCCTCTATCCCCTAGGTCGGGTCGCAAACCAATTAGTGCATATCTAGTCCAGTCTATCAACCAAATCTCTCCTCTATCCTTGATGGGGCGTATCCAGGCAGGGCAGTTATACTATATAGTAGATCATGTCTATCAAACCAATCTATCTCACCTATATGCACCTTTATCTTCAGATATAGGGTAGAGGGCAATATCACTGCGATGATCGACCTACTTTCAACCCTGATCCGCCGATGATAGAAAGAGAGAGCGGTGCCTGGTCTTGACGACTATAGGGTAGGTGTCCCTCGTCATATGGGTAGAGGGAGAAGGCAGTGCCTCATTCTTAACGACAGTTGTTGGTCCTGACGGTACTCTAGAGTGGAGTGGTCGGTCTCCTCTCCCTTCGGGAATAGAGTGGTTCCTCTCCCCATATAGACAGATACAAATATGGGATATCGTTGATGCTTACTATTAAGATTCATAGCCGCAGCAAGTACGAATATATATCTTCAATCGTAAGAGAGTTATATGTAATATAGGTGGGGGTGGCACTGCCGCCATCTATCTCTATTTATAACATATCTCAATTCTAAGTTAAGTGTTTCCTCGAGTTCCCCAGAGACTAAGGCTAGGGGATGATCATGCCAATGCTAATCTTGACCCCACCCAACCTCCTACCAATATTGAAGGAGATATTGCTCCCCCTCGATCATGAGCAAAATTTGACCTGTCGAACGGCTCGGTCATATATAGCCTCCCCCCCCCCCCCCCCCCCCCCCCCTCCATATCTATAAGGGTGTTATCCTATATGGTCGAGTGCTTGATGTCCCCACCTACCCTATATATAGATATGATTACGAAGAGGTGGGGGCGAGGCCAGAGAGAGAGAGAGAGAGAGAGAGAGAGAGAGAGATATCTCAGTAATGTCACTTGATATTATATAGAGTCGATCGAGTGCCCATTGGCCCCCATAGAATAGATAGGCTCTCTCCCGGAGACTATGGGTTGGGGTGAGGGTGCCCCCCCCATCTATATAGATATGGGGATCAGAATGCATCAATGTTCGGGCATTGAGAGGGAACTTCCAAAGGCGACTATGGGAGAAATAATGTCCATCTACTAGACTCTAGATAGCCCCCCCTTAGAAATAGAGATAGAGACAAAGGTGGAATAGATAGCTATATACAGGGAGGGGACCGCCCCAGATAGATAAGATAATTCAAGGAGATGCCCCCTATGGTTATAGGAGCCTACCCCAGAGAGAAAATTCAAGCTAGAGCCAGATAGATAAGATATATTATTCCGTACGAGATATCTATAGGCGCTAGATTTGTTGCGCTCAACTCCCCATATGGTGACCATTTCTATACTATATAAATATGATCACTATACAGGAACACAATTAAAAATGGGGGGTGAGAGAAAACTAGGGAATAAATAAAAAGAAGGTAAAACATGGAAATAAAATGAAGACTACTAAATCAAACGGGAAAAACAAGATGGGAGATGCCAAAATTTACATGTGACACTATAAAAACTAGTCCAAGGTTAATAACACAAAGAACGCATCCCGAAAAGAGTATAGCTTGAACCAATAATCAATTAACACATAAATACTAGGTGCTAGATTAATTAACTATACCGATAACAAATTTAGTTTTATATGTTATTCTCCACTTTGACATGTCTATACAAAACAAACCTTGACCCACTTAAAGCTTGAAGGGTCTGATAAAAAACAGAACAAAACAAACCTTGACCCACTCTTTAACTGGAACATAGTCTGTGGCGAAAAATATAATTTACAGTTTTATAAGTGTTAAGTGGGTCTGTCCAGTCATGAAAGTTTCATATCTGTTGATTCATCTTCTTTAAAAAATGATTAAAGAAAGCCCTTTTCCCTGAAAAATCAAAATCAAACACATGTTTCTCTGCTTTTAA